>CM060323.1:12626489-12636489 GCA_030674155.1 Stramonita haemastoma
ATATATCCATTCATCCGTGCATCGATCATTCTATCTATATCTTTTCAGCCATCTCTCTCTCTCTCTCTCTCTCTCTCTCTCTTCTCTCTCCTCTCTCTCTCTCTCTCTCTCTCTCTCTCTTCCATATATATATATATATATATATATATATATATATTAATATATATATCTGCCTTGCCTACCTGCCTGTCTACCTGCCTGTCTACCTACCGACCTACCTACCTGCCTGCCTGTTTACCTATCTGCCTACGTACCTACCTACCTATCTCACCACACATTAGCGTGTTTACTATGAAACCTAATCCATAACAAGGGTTTGAAGGAAAAGAACGATGGAAGTGACAAATGGTTTTTGTTTGTGAAAATAAAGAATTCGGACAAGACAATGTGTTAGTATCAGCACCACCAGTCAAACTGTATTAATATAGCGAGCCTTCAATCCCAGCTGGGAATCGTTATCAAGTGCAAAGCTGGAAGCGAGTAGCATCCCCCCCCCCAAAAAAAAAAGTTTAGCATCAGTGTCCACATCCACGTGACGCTACTCTTACCGAATTATTTATCATTTTTGGTAGCTTCAATCTGTCTCTTACATGAAAGCTCATGTCTCATATCTTAGGTGAAGCTCATAGAATCATCTTCAGTACTTTTTCTTATCTTTTCACTTCAGTTACAAGCTTAAGAAAGGGGCCAAATTTACGCCGCCAGTAATGTGGTTCTACCAGACTCAAATGGTCAGACAGAAGAACCAATGAAAGCATTCTCGATGAACTCTCAGTATAAGGGCAAGCAGTCGCTGAAAACTGATAAGCGCTGACTGAGTGATGTTGGTCATGCAAACAGAAGCAACGCAAACTAATCTGATGACAGCAGTTCTCCAAGGTTGAGGGCAGATGAAAAAAGAAGCAGACCACCTGCATGCTACATCGCCATCACTGAGGTCAGCGAACGGTCTGGTGAGGGCTACGTGAGATCGTTGAGGTCAGTTTAGAGAGAGAGAGAGAGAGAGAGAGAGAGAGAGAAAAGAGAGAGAGAGAGAGAGAGAGAGAGAGAGAGAGAGAGAGAGAGAGAGAGAGAGAAGTCTGATGGCACTACATACAGCGACTGAGGCAGGTGACAGGTGAGGAGTTGGCTTCAGAGACCTAGAATCGTGTTCTAGGACAGCAGATGTACACAGTCTCTGCTCTCCTACCTGCATACCCCCCATTCCCTCTCTGAACACTTAGTATCCCTTCCAGCTATTCATGAAGGCCGTTTTCTGCTAGGATGTTCTGTCAGTCGGGTCTCCAGTGGTCGTGAGTGTTGTGCCAGCGACAGTCTTTGTCATAAGCATCAAATGATGTGTTATACGAGTACCACACCGCGTTTTTATCCGCATAGTGTTTCAACTTTTGGATGAACTAAACGTTGTCTCATTGTATTTCACACTCGCGCGCGTGAATGCACGAACATACATACGTGCTCAAGCACTACGCAAAATGCTGCACGCAAAGCATGCACACAAACAGCACACACACACACGCACACACACACACACATACACACACGCCCCACGCACACACAACACACACCTACATACACACACATACATACATACATACAACACACATATCTCAGAGACTGCCTGGTGTGTGTGTGTGTGTGCGGCGTGCGTGCGTGCGGCGCGTGAATCGCGTGCACGCGTCGTGTGTGTGCGTGCGAATGAATGCTTGATGATGCATGCGCGTGTGAGCCTGCGCATGCACGAGTGTGCGCCCGAGTTGCGTGTGCGTGAGTGTGTGCACATGTGCGTGCACATGCGTGCGTTCAATGTTTACCCGCTCTTCAAACTGTTGACGCCCTTGAAACCCGAGTTACATCGTTGACACTTGTCAGCAAAGCAAACAGCAGCAGAAGCAGCAGCAGCAGCAAGGAGTAGGGGGGAGAGAGAGGCTGTGTGAGGAAACGGTAAGATAAAGATGAATAAAGAGAACAGCCAGAGTGGTCCGAAAGAAGGAGAAGAGGAGGAAGAACAAAGTTCCAACAAGAAAGTCCATTCATCTCCATATTCAGTTCATGACATGGCCCTCATTTCTTTTCTCTCTTTCTCCTTTTTCCCCATCACCCATGTCTGATCGGAAATTCCTTTCCGGAGAGAAGAGGATTTATTTCAGCCCCGAAATGTTTCGTCTGTCTCCGTTTGTCTGTCTGTCTGTCTGTTTGTTTGTCTGCACGTGAGTGTGTGTGTGTGTGTGTGTTTGTGTGTGTGTGTGTGTTGTGTGTGTGTGTGTGGTGTGTGTGTGTGTGTGGTGTGGTGTGTGTGTGTGTGTGTGTGTGTGTGTGTGTGTGCGAGCGTGCCTGCATGCCTGCCTGTCCCCCTCTCTCTCTGTGCCTCTCTTCTGTCCTGTCTGTCGTCTGCTTCTGTCTGTCTGTCTGTCTGTCGTCTGTCTCTGTCTCTCTCTCTCTCCTACACATCATCTCTCTCTCCCGCCTCTCTCTCTCTCTCTCATTCCACCACACACACACACACACACACCACACACACACACACACACACACACACACACACACACACACACACACACACGGAGTGAGTGAGTGATGAAAGAATGGAAAGAGCTAGAGATGGGCAAACAAAGCGACAGACAGGAAAACTGAGTAACAAAGTGACACAGAGAGAAAAAAAAAAGGCAGAAAAGACTGAGAGAAAAACATTATATATATATATATATATATATATTATATATATATTATATATATATAATATAATATATATATATATTATGTGGTGGGGGGGGGAGGGGGGGGGCAAACATCTTGCACAGATCAGCAAACGCTTGCAAAAACTCGTCATGGAGATGTGCAGCCGACTTTATATTATCAGAGGACAAAACTCCAACAATGCCCGGGGTTTCTTCATCCATACACGCCTAACGACCGAGCGGGGGAACAGTGGAAAGCCTTTCTCTAGCCAACTCAGGCGAAGACCACAGCTTTTTACGACAGCTTGCCATCATTCCTTGGCTGCTGCTGTCTATGAAAACTGACAAAACTTTTGGATTATCATGCACTGGGAATATCATACCTGTCAATCCCTTTGGTCATTTCCAAAAAGAAAATGAATAACCGCAGAAGTTGCCGCCAGCGTTGTTTTTGTTTGTTTGTTTGTTTGTTTGTTTAAATAACCCCTTTTTTATACAAAGACACGAATACGAACATGTTATTATCTCAAAATCAGATAAATTCATTTGGGTTACAAGCAGCCGCAAACAACAAAACAAACAATTATTTGTTGCATAAAGGATGGGATAAGTTCATTACTACTGTGCTAAAAAAAAAATGCAACTAACTTACTTAAGTACATGTTTTGCTTGGTTTTTTTTAAAATCTAATTAAAAGTTTGTTTTACAACAGAGCACTTGGAATGTTTT
The DNA here is from genome assembly GCA_030674155.1 of Stramonita haemastoma. Classification (NCBI taxonomy): domain Eukaryota; kingdom Metazoa; phylum Mollusca; class Gastropoda; order Neogastropoda; family Muricidae; genus Stramonita; species Stramonita haemastoma. The sequence continues at coordinate 12,629,897 of CM060323.1, forward strand.
CATTCTACGTTCCGACTCCATCACATGAAATTATAGTGGTAAACAATCATTTTTTCAAAGAGTTGGTATTAACATAATGAAACTGCTGTCAAATTTAGATATGTCCGAGTTTTTTGTTGTGTTTTTTTTTGTTTTGATGTTTTTGTGGGAGGTTTTTGTTGGGGTTTTTTGTTTGCTTGTTTGTTGTTTTTATTTTTGGTTTTTCTTATGTTTTTGCTTGTTTGATTATTTAAAACTGCAGGAAGGCTTTTTTCCTGCAAAGTATAATAATTCAATTTAATTCTTTTTTATTTAAGTCCTTTGGTATTACTTTTTGGCCCTTAAAAAGTTGAAATAGTGTCAAGGTTCTGCAGAACTCCACGCCTTCAAAATATCTTCCATATTCATTACAAAGAAAAAAAAGCTTTAATCTCCTGAATCTGAGATTACCAAAGTGTGAATAATTGTTTTTCTCACGTAGAAATATGCGTGCGTGCGTGCATGCGTGCGTGCTGCTTACACACACACACACACCACCACACACCACACCACACACCCACCACGCGCGCGCGCGCGCGCGCACCGTACAAACTCGTGTAAGAGAAACAGTTATCCCTTTACAACAAACCGAATGATTACAAAAAAAATCATGTAAAGATAAAAGATTTTAAATAGTCAACGTCACATTTTCAACACCATGGACGGAACTGGAAAGCGATGACGTACACCAAACGTCGCTGACCTTCCATCCCCTCCATCCCACACCCCTCTCCTCCCCATTACTCCCCTTTCCACCTACTCCAAGTGTACACCTGGCTACAGCTGCCTGATTTTGCCGATCGATGGAAGGATGTCTACCACCGACAGAAAATCGCCCACGGATCCTCAGGTCACATTCCTTGGTAAACATGTGTCTATGTGTCTAATTGCTGAACCGGACTCGGGTGTCAATGCCACCAATGCACGCACCCATACACACACGCGCCGTACACATAGACACATACACTCACAAAATCAAAGGGAGACAGAGTGGGGAGAGAGAGGGAAAAAAGTGGGGAGAGAGGGGAGGAAATGGGGAGAGAGGGAGAGAGAGAGAAGGGAGAGAGAGAGAAGAGAGAGGGGAGAGAGAGAAGAGCAGACGGAGAACAGACAGAGACAGAGAGAGAGACAGAAAAATACACAGATACAGGCTGAGACAGAAACACACAGCCCACTTAAAAACAAAGAAACAGAGCGTTTCAAATGTATATCTGGAATCTTTTTTTATTTTTTTTAAAAAAACAAAAACAATTACCAGCCAAATGCTATTAAAAAAACAAAACTATCTTGCTGTTCAAAACTCTCTCTTGCTCCCTTCCCTCCTTTGTTACTTCCTCCTCTCCCCCCCCCCCCTCTCCCTAATGAGCAGTTTTGTACGTATCTACTTCCACGCTACCTAGTAGTGCACAGCACACGTTGAAAATATTTTTAAGCCAGAAAAGAAAACCTTGAGCCAGATCTAACGAACCTCATTCATACTTTTCTCCATCCTGATCTTTCCACAGACGATTGGTAATCTACGATCAGCAGACCACCTACACATCTTTGACATAAATCCCCACCATCCTTGTTCTAAGGTAATAATGATGTAGAGCTCTACACGGGACTGAGAACCCCGTCTGACTTGATAATCAGTTAAAAGTGCAACAGAACAGAAAAGTGCATGCACGCACGCACGCGCGCGCGCGCACGCGCACGCACAGCAACTATCTCTCTCTCTCTCTCTCTCTCTTCTCTCTCTCTCCTCTCTCTCTCTCTCTCTCTCTCTCTCTCTCTCTCTCTCACCTCACACACACACACACACACACACACACACACACCACACCTCTCTCTCTCAATCTCTTTTATCACACACACACACCACACACACACACACACCACACACACACACACACACACACACACACACACACACCACACACACACCGACTGTCCTTCACGTAGCTGTGGGAAGACCCCCAGAGTCTGCTTCATGTCCACCGAGATGTGACTGGACATCGGTCGTTGTCGTGTTAATGCGGGGTGCTGGCATGGGATAAGAGTACCCTGGGTCTCGTCCCAGACTGTGGGGGTGTGTGCGTGTTGAAGAAGAAGAAGAAGAAGAAGAAGAAGAAGAAGAAGAAGAGAAGAAGAAGAAGAAGAAGAAGAGAAACAACAACAACAACAACAACAACAACAAAAAAAAAAAAAAAGAAGAAGAAGAAGAAGAAGAAGAAGAAGAAGAAGAAGAAGAAGAAAAAGAAAGAATGAGATAGAGATATGATGATGAGAGATGATGATGATAGATGATGATGATGATGACGACGACGACGATGACGAAGAAGAAGAAGGAGAAGATGATGAGATGATGATGATGATGAATGATGATGATGATGATGACGACGACGACGAGGTGACGACGAACGACGACGAGACGACGAAGAGAAGAAGAAGAAGAAGAAGAAGAAGAAGAAGAAGAAGAAGAAGAAGAAGAAGAAAAGAAGAAGAAGAGAAGTCTAGAGAAAAAAAGACAGCCGAATTGCTAATGGAGCACAAACGATGCCACCAAAGCTGTGATGGATGCACACTGGAGAAGCACCTTCACGCTAACACCAATGCATATGCTTTTCAACAGCTCTCCTCTCCACCCGCCCCCCTTACTTACCCCCACCACAGCCAGAAAAAAGAAAGGGATGGGAAAATTAGATGGACTGGGGTGGGGGGGACGAGGTGACAGCCCTGATATGGCCTCTGTGGTCGGCGGGGCTATAAATAACATGATTGGATTGGATTGGATATGAGCAACAGAGAGAGACAGAAACAAGAGACAGAGACAGACAGACAGACAGACAGACAGAGAAAGACAGAGACAGAGAGACAGACAGACAGTAAGATATGTCAGGCAAGCTAACAAAGACAGAAAAAAAATGGGAGTCTGTTCTGAACAGTCATTATACGACATGAAACAAAAGCAAGCCGTCTCAAAACTTTACACTGAGCTGTTGTGTCTAAAAGACACACAAAAAGAAAAGCCATGCTATAAATCACATGTCCACCCACCCCTCCCCATAGACCAGGCGCCTCTCCAGCCTGCACTCAACCCCCCCTCCTCATTCTGTCTTTTCCTCTGTTGGTCTTCAATTTTACGTCTGTTCACATATAAGTGATAGCAGACAATTTGTCTTTGTGTTTGTCTGTCTGTCTGTCTGTCTGTGTCTGTCTGGCTGTCTCTCTCTCTCTCTCAGCGACAGACACAGATAGACAAGACAGTCAGGCAGACAGAGAGTGAACACCTGAAGGAAGTCTAATCAATGTCCTCCCAGACGCGTGGAGAGATATATATCTGGTTCCAGTATACAGGAAATTGAAACAACGAAGGAGAATGAGGCAAAAGTTAGCAGGCCACCGGACAGGACAGAAAAATACTACCGGAGATGTCTGTCTGTCTGTGTTTCTGTCTTTCTCTCTGTATACACCACACACACACAACACACACACACACACACACACACACACACACACACACACACACACACACACACACACACACACACACACACACAAAATTTGAAGACCCGGTTCGAGTCCGGTCGAGGAAATTTTCTTCCTGGAGTTAACATCAGTGCTGACTCCACTCTCCCCAAAAGTCCTTCGGATGAGACTTTAAACCGAGGCCCCGTGTGCGAACGCACGCAGAACATCTTGCGCACACGTTAAATCCTGTTCCGCTTTTCGTAAGAGTAGGCCATCGTGTGCCGGTGGGAACAGATGACAATATTTACAAAACTGCATGCACACGGGACCGGATGAAAAAAAGCACATGATTGCTTATTCTGTTATCCTCGATATAAAAGAAAAATATAAAAAGAATAAATAAATAAATAAAAAATAAAAACACACACACACACACACCAAACAAACACACAAACAAACAAACAAACAAACAAACAAAGGTAGACTCGCTGATAACGCAGCTGCACTTCAGATTGGAAAAATTCCACATGCAAACTACACCCCCCAAACCCCTACCCCCAACCCTGTGCCTGCGTGCACACACACACGCACGCACGCACGCACACACACACACACACACACACACACACACACACACACACACACACACACACACACACACACACAACACACACACTTTTTCATCTTCCATCCCCATGGACTCCCCCATCACCAATTTCCAATCTCCACCACGACCACCTTCCCGAAGTTACTGACTAAATGGAACAGCGTCCCTCAACATAGCAGATCGCCCACACATCTCCCATTCCAATACAATCCCCTGCAAACATCATTCCACCAGACGAAGACGCCTCCTCACCCCCCCCCCCCCCAACCCCCTCCCTGAAGCTGACCCCCTGGCAGAAAGAAGCGTGGGAGGACAGAGGCTGACCACCATGTCTCCTCCATTCCATTCAGGTGCAGCAGCAGGTTCTATCTAGCCTTGTCCATAGAGGACTGGAGGATGTCTTGATGCGTTCACAATAATGGCAAAGGAAATTAACTCAAGTCCATTTTTTGTTGTCGTTTGGGTTTTTTGTCTGGTTTGTGGTTTTTGTTGTTTTGTTTTGTTTTTGCTGTTGTCAGATTATGGATGTGGGTGTGGGTGTGTTCTGTTTTGTTTTTTGGTGCCATTCTTTGTTAAAAAGGCAATTTCGTTGTTGAATGAGACACTGTCAACTTTGAACAGTTTCGTTTATCAAATTTCAGAAAGTGTTTGTAACTTTTCTCTTATTTTGAGACGGGTCCCATAGTCCTATAACTATGACTAGTTTCTAGCCAGGACTTTCAAAGATTCGACATTTTTTGGACATCCTTGCCATACCCTTTTTTTCCCATTCAGAGGAGAGAAATGCTCTTGGATATCACAACTGTATACTACTACATCTTCTCACTCTCTCACCTGTTGGATGTAATGGTTCAAGAAGCGCCAAAAACTGCCATGAATGGTCGCCCCGTTTAAGGGCCACCTTCACTATGAATTTGAGAATTTCCCATTTAAGAAAGTTTTCATCAGAATAACTGCCAGAACAGTCTAGTCCACCAACGAATTTTTTTTAATTATGATTAAATTAATGACTGAATAAATCCTCCAGACAAAGTCAAGGCGGATTTTGTATGGGCTCTTCCCGCGCACCAGCATCCACTTGCGTTCTTGTATCCAAGCGACCTTGAGCCTGAGCTCAGCTAACGAAGAAAATATGAGCAGAAATTAAAGAAAAGATGAGGAGATGACCGATAGGCTAACACCACGAGACAGGCACTCGCTCAGGGTGGCGGCAGACTAACGAGCGCCATCATATCCATTTGCGGAGAGACTAGACCTAACCAGTCTGCAGGAATGATCGTCCAGCAGGTGCCCATCAAGCATCAGGAGTTTTGTGGATGTGCACATCTGCTGTAGCCCCTACATCACATTTCTCCCCGGGAGAATTTTAACGCCTTTGAAATGCATATCTGTCTTTCTAGTCTGCCAATATTTTGCTAACAGTAACAGCCGCCATGGACTTCTTTGAAAATGGTATAGGTTTGAGTGAGATGGATGAATAGACAGACAGACAGATACAGACATAGATAGATAGATATAGATAGATAGATAGATAGATAGATAGATAGATAGATAGATAGATAGATAGATAGATAGATAGATAGATAGATACAGTAACATACATACATACATACATACAACAGACAGACGAAGACAGACAGACAGACAGACAGACAGACAGACAGACAGACAGATAGATAGATAGATAGATAGATAGATAGATAGATAGATAGATAGATAGATAGATAGATAGATAGACAGATAGATATAGATAGATAGAAGACAGAGAGAGAAAGGGAGAGAGAGAGAGAGAACATGAAAAATGAACAATGAGAGACACAGAGGGAGACAGAGACAGACAAAAAGAGAGGCAAAAACACGAGAGGGAGAGAGAAACAGAAACAGAGACAGAGAGCAGCATCCACACCACACACACACACACACACACACACACCACACACACACACACACACACACACACACACACACACACACACACACACACACTACAAAGACACTCAAAAAGCACACATGCATAACAGCTCTAAACAAACACAAGCCATCCTATCAACATCATTCACTGAACAGAAAACCAAGAAAGGGAGGAAACGGGGAGAGGGAGGGGGGGGGGTGTTTTTCTCTGCTGCACCTCTTCCTCAGCCACCATAAGTTTTTGTGCTAATGACCAGTAGCATTCATTTCCTGCAGACAGATAGACAGACAGACAAAGAGGCAGCCAGACAGACATACTGCTTTCCATGGAGAGGACGCTATGATGAATTAATCGTTATAACTGCTGTACTGGTGAAGACGTGAGGAAGAGGGAGAGTTAGGCTATTGATTGATCTTGGTCCTGATCTGCCTGACGCCGCCGCCACAATCAAGTCTGCGAGTAGGTTTGTTGTGAGATGATGTTTTTTTTCTTTCTTTGTTTGTTTGTTGAGTCTTTGAGAGGGAGAGAGAGAGAGAGAGAGAGAGAGAGAGAGAGAGAGAGAGAGAGAGAGAGAGAGAGAGAGAGAGAGAGAGAGACAGAGAG
>CM060323.1:12646489-12656489 GCA_030674155.1 Stramonita haemastoma
TGCAATGCCATCCATTTACTCCTGTCTGCTTGTGTATGATTTTCTCCGCAAGAACCGCTGATTAAAACAAAAAAAACCCACAAATTTTGCCAGAGATGGTTAATTTCTTCTTCAACTTACTGCCGTGAATCATGTTACATGCACTGTCTGTCTATCTATTCTATTTTTTATATTTCGAAGATAATGGAATAAGCACTCATACAGTCCCCGTGTGTGTGTGTGTGTGTGTGTGTGTGTGTGTGTGTGTGTGTGTGTGTGTGTGTGTGTGTGTGTGTGTGTGTGTGGCCTTGTGTGTGTGTGTTGCCACAAATCTCCCTTTTTGTCTCAACAACAAACAAATAGCTCTTAAACCTACATTCTTGGTCTAAAGAAGGATGAGGGAAGGGGGCAGGTATCCGGCATCAAACAAATTCGAACTTACAACCTGCACCTTTAATAAATGAGTATTGTGGTTTATACCACTTACCGCGTTACCAGTAAACAACAGCTCCTGGTTAAAAAATAATAATAAGGAAAAGAAAAAAATCGACATCGATTACTTAATCTTGCACCATTAGAGAGAGAGAGAGAGGAGAGAGAGAGAGAGAGAGAGGAGAGAGAAGAGAGAGAAGAGAGAGAGAGAGAGAGAGAGAGAGAGAGAAGAGAGAAGACAGACAGACAGACAGACAACAGACAGAGAGACAGAGAGAGAGAGAAAGAGTAGCTCGCAGCTGCTAAGAGAGAGAGAGAGAGAGAGAGAGGAGAGAGAGAGAGACAGACAGACAGACAGACAGACAGACAGACAGACAGACAGACAGACAGACAGACAGACACAGACAGACAACAGACAGACAGACACAGACAGACAACAGACAGACAGACAGACAGACAGACAGACAGACAGAGAGCTTCTTCTCTGTTCCTTCCAATCCCATTCCTGTCATTTCTGCTATGTAACGGTCGTCCTCTCCTTTCCTTTGTAACCACGCTGACAAACAACGCATTGATTGGGAACGGCCTGGTCTGATGACAGACAGATGTAGGCTATTGAGCGCTGCGCAAACAAGACGCGTCATCACGCTCACAAAACTGCTGCGGATCGAAATCCAACCAAACCTTTGATATCCCTTTCGATTTACCACAAACTTCATCTCCTGAGATATCCACAGCTCAAAAATACTTCATACCTTTTCTTACTAAACTTGTGTTGTCTTTCCATGTTATAACAGTTGTTGTTTTTCTTTGTTCGTTTCCTTTATTGTTTCTTTGTTGTTGTTTTTTCTGGCAGTTTTTAAATATTCATCCAATGTCCCAAGTCAGAAAGTGGTCATAAAATTGTTGGAAATTTGTAGATCTGTTGACTTTTGGTTTTTGTAGATTTTTTTTTTTTGGTATTTGTTTTTTTTTTTGTAGGATTGGTTTGTTTGTTTTTTTGGGGGGTGTTTGTAGAAATAGGTATTTTTAGGGGGATGTTTGTTTTGTGTGTGTTTGTTTTTTTATATTCTTTTATTTCAAGGATAATGGAATAAGCACTCGTGTGCTTTTTTACATCCAGTCCCCGTGTGTATGCAGTTCTGTAAATTTTGTCATCCGTTCCCACTGGCACACAATGGCCTACTCTTTCGAAAAGCGGAACAGGTTTTAACGTGAGTGGTGTGTGTGTGTGTGTGTGTGTGTGTGTGTTGTGTGTGTGTGTGTGTGTGTGTTGTTGTGTGTGTGTCTGTGTCTGTGTCTGTGTCTGTGTGTATTTTCGTTCTCTAGACTTCTTAAGGTAATGGTTGGTGAGATTTTGCGTATGCGAACCGTTTTTGCCCACCATGAAGGTAACGCAATCCAACTACAGGGAGTATGTTGAGCATGTTCGTGTTTCTGTAACGCGTTAAAGGATCTTTAACGTATGTATTTGATCTTCTGTATGTGTAATACAAGAAGAGAATTAAAGCACTGGCAGGTCTGCACTTGAAGTTGACCTGGGAGATCGTAAAAATCCCCACCCTTAAATCCAAGTCGCCGCCGAGGTTCGAACCCACAACTTCATGGACCCACGAAGATGGACGATGAACGGTCCTTACCATTTCGTTGTAATATCCGCCAACTTTTGGTTTCAGTTAATGTATAATTCAGAAAGTAACGCACATTAAACACAAATCGACGTCGAGAGCAACAACCAGCAAAATAGCTAACATCGCCAAAGTAGCTCACATACAAGTTGCCCGTGAAAAACCCCCAACTTTTTCACCGACCTTCACACATGCTTATCCTTTGAGCTTAATGCCTCTTTTCAAAGCTATTATCCCCATAGTGTGTTCGACAGTAGATCACACGATCTGTCAGGTCACTCGCTGCTTGGAAGTAGACATACATGAATAAATAAGCACAGCACAGCGATTTAGACATACCAAAATGGAAAGATTGCAACTGTCCATGTGGCAGCCAAATATCCACTTTTACAAGGATACGAAGTTGGTTTAATCTGACGTTTATTCAGACAGGAGCTGATCGCATAAATCCATTAACAGCAACATGAAACTAAGAGCTTATAACGTATTCCAACTGAGCACACAAAAAAGTTTTATATTCATGAATAGGTTTTGGGTTTGAGGGGGGGGGGGGGATGTCCGTTCTTCGGATTAAGCTCCGAGGTTCACCAATGGTGTGAATTTACGTATGCGACCGTTTTTTGCACACCATGAAGGTAGCCGCATTCTAACTTCGGGATGTATGCTGGGTATGTTCGCGTTTCCACAACCCACAGGACGCTGACATGAGGTACGGGATCTTTAACGTGCATGTTTATATATTTTGCATATGTATCTACACGGAGCTAAGGCACTTGCAGGTCTGCATTTGAAGTTAACCAGGGAGATCGTAAAAATCGTAATAACTCACCAGATGCCCCCGAGATTCGAACCCACGATTTTATGGGCCCGTGAAATTGAAGTTGAACGGCATTAACCACTCAGCTATACAGTGTCCGTCAATGAATACTTTGAATGACATTCCAGACTAAACTCTGTTTCTCAGTTCTTCTTTTGTCTGTTGTCTGTCTGTCTGTCTGTCTGTCTGGTCTGTCTGTCTGTCTGTCTCGTCTGTCTCTCCTCTCCTCTCTCTCTCTCTCTCCTCTCTCTCTCTCTCTCTCTGTGCAGGCGCGCGCGTGGCGTGCGTGCGTGCTGCGTGCATGCGTGCGTGCATGCGTGCGGTGCGCGTGTGTGTGTGTGCGTGTGTGCGTGCGTGCGTGTGTCTGTCTGTCTGTCTGTCTGTATGTATGGTATGTCTGTGCTCACACATAAACGTGTAGGCAGGCGCACAACACACACACACACATACACGCGCGCGCGCGCGCGCGCACACACACACACACCACACACACACACACACACACTTTCCCTACCACAGCCACGCACGCGTGGACTTGGGGGGGGGGGGGGGAAGGTGGCCTGGGTTACACCTGCACAAGGACTTCCCCATCCTGACCAGAACCACCCCTCCTGCAGGAGTCAGTCCCACAGCCACAGACAGCTAGCTCACTTACTCTCTCTCTCTCCCCTGACTTGAAAGGTAGTCATTACTTCCACTGCCACTAAGTGCAGTGACATAATGCTCCTCGCGGTGGTAACTAATGACTCCCGGCCACTTTAGTGACAACAAACTGCATCGTTAGCTAAATATAGGGGGGGCGCCCTTGAGACTGCCCATAGCACAAAGGACACACACACACACACACACACACACACACAAACACATAGCACACACACACACACACACACACCATCACACACACACCACACACACAGATACACACAGATACACACAGATACACATACACACACACACTCTACACACACACACACACTCACAGTGACACCACCACCACCACGCGCGCCCGCGCGCCACACACACAACAACACACACACACACACACACACACACAACACACACACACACACACACACACACCGAAAGTGACAGTCGGGCAGGCCTGTGTGGTGGTATCTATATCTGTCCACACAACAAGACTGAGGGTAAATCGATGTGAATGTTTGCCTGTAGGGGGCTATACAGTGACAGAGAAGAAACCTGGTGTAGGGAGTGTGTGTGTGTGTGCGTGCGTTGTGTGTGTGTGTGTGTGTGTGTGATGTTTTCTGTGGTGTGTGCTTGTGTGCGCGTGTGCGTGGCATGTGTGCGTGTGTGTGTGTCGTGTGTGTGTGTGTGTGTGTGTGCGTGCGTGTGTGTGTGCGTGCGTGTGTGTGTGTGTGTGTGTGTGTGTGTGTGTGGTGTGTGTGTGTGTGTGTGTGTGTGTGTGTGTGTGTGTGTGTGTGTGGCGTGCGTGCGTGTGTGTGAGCGTGCATCATGCATCTATGTGTGTTTGGAGAGGGGGTGAGAGAAGAGAGGAAAACGGTCATTTTTCCCCTTACATACAGCGATGATAGTTTTAATCAATTATAAATCGGCAAAAGAAGTTCCACAAAGGATCTTCTCATCAGATACCCTTCACAGCTCATCACTAGCGACACACCTTACAGAACTAGCCGTGGTGCTGAATTTCTTAACACTGTGTAACTAGCTGGGGACGGGATAGCCTAGTGGTCAGAACATTGCGCTCGCAATTTGACGACCCGAATTCGATTCCCGGTCGAGGAGAGTTTTCTCCTGGAGTTAACATCAGTGCTGACTCCACTCTCCCAAAAGTCCTTCGGATGAGACTGTAAACCGAGGCCCCGTGTGCGAACGTACGCAGAACATCTTGCCCACACGTTAAATCCTGTTCCGCTTTTCATATGAGTAGGCCATTGTGTACCGGTGGGAACAGATGACAATATTTACACAACTGTATACACACGGGGACTGGATGAAAAAAACGTACATGAGTGCTTATTCTATTATCCTCGATATAAAAGAATAAAATAAAATAAAAAATAAAATAGATAAATAAGATATCCTTTAAAATCGCGTCCAGCGCTGCGATCACATTAGTGAGTGAGAAAGTTTTTTGTGTCCTATTATTCGGCCATCCATTCATTTCCATCCATCCAATCCATCCATCCTTCCATCTTTCCATCCATCTATCCTTCCTTCATCCATCCATCCATCCATCCATTCGCCACTTCAACAAGCATCACAGATCCAAACACTTCACATTCTTTTTCAACATTTTTTTTCCTTTCCGTTTGGGGTTAGATTTTTTTAATTTATTTTCCAGTCTTCTTTATTTCATGCCGTTCTTCGGCGTATTGTGAACTCTCATAGGACAAAACATTCCAAAATAACACAGTCCACGCACTGCTCAAAGGCGGAAAAAAAATCCCTGACGTCAGGGGGAAAAAATACCGTGTTCTTTAATCCCACTTTTTCTTCTTCGTATTTAAGCTTAGTTCCTGTTCTCCAAGCTTTTACTCCCACATACATGACAACCCCTGAAAGCTCTTTGAGAGTAGACCACAAGATTTGTTTGTCCGGTTGATGTCTTCTTGGCAAATGGAATAATAAATCAATAACCACGCAGCTAGAAAGCTGGCTGAGCTAAAAGGTCACAACAAATTAAGAAGCATATGAAAATGCTTGTTTTGCTGATTTGGTAAAAAAAAAATCTCTCTTCTCTTCTACTCTCCCTCTCTCTCTCTCTCTCTCTCTCTCTCCTCTCTCTCTCTCTCTCTGTGTGTGTGTGTGTGTGTGGTGTGTGTGTGGTGTGTGTGTTGTGTGTGTGTGTGTGTGTGTGTGGTGTTGAGTATACTATATATATATATATATATGTATATATATATATATATATATATATATATATATATATAAATAATATAATATTATAATTAATATATATAAAAAAAGTTTGAACACATGCTAAAGTCCAAAACACAAGAAGCACAAAGACAAAACCAATCCCGACTCCACCTTGCATATGAGAGCATACATTCCAAAGTTGGATTCTTTCACAGGAATTTGAAGAGACGTACCGATTATTCGTTTTAAACAGAGGCATACACATTATATCATAATCAGTCCTTGACTATCCTACTTCTGTGTGGGTCTCGCTCCTCTTGGACGAATATAACTTTGGGAAATGAAAAGACATGCAGCATCAGGACTACATACAAATTCCACGATTACATTTAAACCCAACAATACTTTTGGTCGCAAAAACACCATCCCCCCCCCCTCCCCCCATAAGTTCACATTGTTCCAAGTATGCCTAATAACACTCTCGAAAAAGTCCCTGTAATAAAACAGCAGCAACCTGACTCATGCCAAATATCCGCAAGAATACACAGGGGCAGTAAATGTAACCATTGGACCGCAACTATTCCACACTTAACAAGCGGCGACAGCACACTTTATTTAGCCACCAAAACACCATGGTCAGTTTTCCGGGTAGCAATTACTACCACTGCCGCTGGATGCAGTTACAAAACACGGGCCACCATGACTAATTACCATTACAGGGCATTACACAACCCCCATCATCAGCTAAGTATAGGCATACTACAAATTCATGCTACCCCCATACCAGTGAATGCCATGTCTGCGATGTTGTTACGTGGCTCTTGTCGTAAACTGGTCAGGTTCGACAGAGGTCAGAATTCCCTGCTGGTCTGGGGATTTTGTGTAAAATGTTGCCTACTCTATTTTATAAAAGAAATGCAAGTGTTCAGTTTGAAACCGCGTCACTCTCTACCTCTAAATCGCATGACAAACGATTCCAATCTGACAATTCCTGTTCTTTCTGTGAGCGTAGGGAACAGGTAAAACTTTACACGAGTTTTCTCGGCAAAGTTCGGGAGTACTCTTTTTTTATGTTTTCATTCTCATCCAAGTTTTCATCTAATCACTAACTTTTTCATTGGTGTTGATACATGACATTGTGCTGAGCAGTTTAGAATTATTTTCTGGTTACTTACTGACCGTGTTCGCAAAGCTGAACGTCTTGTACCAGTTTATTTATTTATTCTTTTATATCGAGGATAATGGAATAAGCACTCACGTGCTTTTTTACATCCAGTCCCCGTGTGTATGCAGTTTTGTAAGTCTTGTCATCTGTTCCCATCGGCACCCTATGGCCTACTCTTACGAAAAGCGGAACAGGACTTAACATGTGCGCAAGATTTTCTGCGTGCGTTCGCACACGGGGCCTCGGTTTATAGTCTCATCCAAAAGACTTTTGGGGGGAGTGGAGTCAGGACTGATGTTAACTCCAGAGGAGCGAGTTTTACACAGGAAAAATCCCCTTGACCGGGAATCGAACCTGAGTCGTCAAATTGCGAGCGCAATGTTCTGACCACTAGGCTATATCCCACCCCCTGATATCAATAGAACTACGCAGCTGCCAGAGACAGGACAAGGAAATGGAGTCTTCGAAGATAGAAGAGAAGAGGGACAAACAAGCATTTTCACACACACACCCAGCCTCCTGCCTAAGGGCACCGCTGTCAGCAACACTATTGGTCTCCGGGGCATTTTGTTCCTTAGATGTTCTTTCTGACAAATCAACAGCAAACAAAAGGGAAGGAAGGAAGGCAGGACAAAAAGTGGACACGTCATCGATGACGTCTGCGGTAGCACATTGTGGCTCCCCTAAGGTTCCAGAAATAAATCAGAAAAGAAAGGTGGGGGCTTTATCTGACTCAAGGGCTGTTCAATTGTGTGGGGGTCAGAATAAATTTATGTTGTACGTTTCCCAGCTTAGCATCCAAAGGACTCGTCCAGAATATGCACTCTGTATCCCTCATCCCACCTAGAAATCACTGTACGATTAAGTATACACTGGATGATAAGTTTGTGTATGGGACTGCTTTGTAAGTACCTTTTCATTTCATGTTCTTTGTAGCCCAACCGACTACTGAGGGCTGGCTACTGAGGCCATATCACGAATGTCACCTTAAGTACCTCGCCATACAAATCTAATCAGTTAAATTCCGACTTCTGGAGAATTTTACCAATTAAAGCATATCTGCAATTTTTAATGTAGGCCTCGCGCACGCGCACGCACACACACACACACCACACACACACACACACACACACACACGCGCGCGGCGCGCGCGCCACACACACACACACACACACACCCCTTCAAAACACAAATACCAGCATAAACTTACATGTCCCAGGATGTCCCCGCCCTTCCCCTAAACAACAACAACAAAGACAACAACAAACGACAAACAAAAAGACAATCTTCTCCAACTTCAAAAAAAAACCCTCTTTCATTCTAACCCTCCCCCACACACACACACACACACACACACACACACACACACACACACACACACACACACAACACACACACACTTTCCCCCCCCAAGGACAAGCACTTTTTTTTTTTTAATGTAAAAAGTCTTCTCTTTCATTCCTTAACTCTCCAGTTCCAGACCGCCCTCCAAGAATTACATCAGAGAACGTTAACCCCGAAGTCCCCCCCCCCCCCCCTCCCCCTCTCCTCCTCTCTCCTCTCTCTCTCTCTCTCCTCTCTCTCTCTCTCTCTCTCTCTCTCTCTCTTCGGAGGGTTTTTTTGTTTTTGAGATGCAGACCATCTGGAAAGTGTCAAAAACTTAGCCGGCAGTGAGCACGTACACACGCGCACACACACGCACATGCACGCGGGCGCACACACACAGGTACACACGCCCCCCCCACCACCACCACCACCACCCTTCCCCTCCCCCCCCCCCCCCCTCACCATACCACTCTCCCAAAAAGTTCGTGGGAAGAGACTATAAACCAAGGTCCCGTGTGCGAACCCATGCAGAACATTTTGCACACATGCTAAAACCTGATCCCCCTTTCGGAAGAGTAGGCCAATTGTACCCGTGGAAAAATGACAAAATTTAGAAAATTGCGAGTACACAAGGACTGGATGTAAAATCAAAATTAAAAAAAACAAACGAGTGCTTATTCCTTTGTCCTTGAAAGAAAAAAAGGGGGGAGGGAGCCACTAAAAATGTTGGCATCGGCGGACAATATCTACAGCCATTTACTTCAAAGGGATATATACATATCAACAATTTCGTTTGTTTCCTTTTTTTTCCAAGAGCACATTGGGTATTCTACCAAAATGCTAAAAGACAGGGTTTTTTTAAAAAAGCATATTATATGCTCCCCCCCACTAAAATAAAATGAAGCAGATTAATAAATTATTTGATGAATAAATTCCACACTTTCTCAATTTTTTCCCCACTAGTGCTACCTTCCCTCCCTGCTATTATCAAATAGGAGGACACTGAACCGAGTCCTGCCTCGGTTTTTGACTTTCTCTTTAAGTTTGCTCTGGAGAGAGTAACATTAATTAGGCGCACACACACAACACACACACACACACACACACACCACACACACACACACACACACACACACACACTCATCTCTCTCTCTCTCTCTCTCTCTCTCTCTCTCTCTCTCTCTCTCTCTCTCACGCCACCTTTTCCTCCCCGCTCCCCCCCCCCCACTTTAACTCCATCTCTCTTCCTGTCATCCCTTCTCCCCTCCGAATACCAGTTTCAAATGGGACTGCTTTTTGTTTAGTACTTTACTAATTCAATTAATCAAAGCAATATAACTATATCACACTGCTCACAGCGGTCACAGCCATTTCATTAGGGATGAGGTGAGTGATGGTGGAAGTAACGACAGTGAGAGTAGGGTAAAAAGTTTGTGACTCCATCCTACGGGAAAGATTTGTTACTCCATCCTACAAAAAAAGTTTGTGACTCCATCCTACAGAAAGATTTGTTACTCCATCCTACAAAAAAAGTTTGTGACTCCATCCTACAGGAAAGGTTTGTGACTCCATCCTACAGGAAGGATTTGTGACTCCATCCTACAGGAAAGGTTTGTGACTCCATCCTACAGGAAAGGTTTGTGACTCCCTCCTACAGGAAAGGTTTGTGACTCATCCTACAGGAAGGATTTGTGACTCCATCCTACAGGAAAGGTTTGTGACTCCATCCTACAGGAAAGGTTTGTGACTCCCTCCTACAGGAAAGGTTTGTGACTCCATCCTACAGGAAGGATTTGTGACTCCATCCTACAG
>CM060323.1:12661489-12666489 GCA_030674155.1 Stramonita haemastoma
ACTTGCGAGCATATACACACATATCCGTCTAATATCACTAAAAGTGAACAGACATAAAATTGAAGACAACAACAACAACAACATACACACATATGTACACTGCACACTGCACACACACACACACAACACACACATCACACACACACAACACACACACACACACACACTCTCTCTCTCTCTGTCTCTTTCCCTACTTCCAGCTTCAAAACGGTTTGGTAGCAGCATTCATTTCTACAGACAAGACTAGAGTTTAAGAAAATACCAATGAATAGACAACAACAACAACAACAAAACCAATAAAAATGAAATTTCATATATAAATTTCAGAAAGCAGGCCAGGACATAAATTTAGGACATACCAATGAATAGGGAAAAAAAACAACCAATAAAAAAGAAATTTTACATTTAAATTTCAGAAAACAGGCCAGGACATGAAGTCTGGACATGGGATCTAAATACAGTCTAAACTGGAACAGACCTTTTCACAATTCCAAATACTCACTGCACATGCCCAATGAAAAAACAGCAGTAGGAAAAGTTCTCCTTTAAAAACCAACTAGTGGCTAAATTAATATGCTAATTAATACATATCTATTAAAGGATTCAAACTCGCTTTTGTCTAAAAATGGAAATCAGTCATTACCTTGCATTTACTATGTGATTCATTCACACAAAACAATGTACAGGTGGAAGTAAATTCACAGGATTGCAGTACTAAGGAAAAGACAACTTTGAGATTGAATTAAACAAACAATAAAAATGCGCTGTTCTTTCCCCCATGTGGTGGACAAAATCATGAATGAGTCTGTTACACACTGAACCTTTTCAGTACCCTTCCCTCCAACAGCTTTGCCACCATGTTCCTGAGGGACACAAATTGCCTTATGATAGGCAAACCTATAGTGAGCATGATGAGAATGTTCCTAGTAGTACTCTTTTTATCTTCAAACCACAGTTTTTCATTAAAGACCTTTGCTTCTAATAAAATCCACAAAATACACTAGCAGTGTGCACATTTTCTTACTTTTTGAAACCCTGTCGATTGGGAGAAAGAGGTGTACATAGCTTAACCTAAGCTGACTCCACTCTCCCCAAAAGTCTTTCAGATGAGACTGTAAACCGAGGCTCCGTGTGCAAACGCACGCAGAACATCTTGCGCACATGTTAAATCCTGTTCTGCTTTTCGTAAGAGTAGGCCATCATGTGCCAGTGGGAACAGATGACAAGATTTACAAAACTGCATACACACGGGGACTGGATGGAAAAAAGCACATGAGTGCTTATTCCATTATCCCCAATATAAAAATAATAAAATTTTTAAAATATATAAAAATGAAAACCCTACTTACCACAAACTTGTTCTGCTGTGTCTCGAAGTCCTGGATGGAAGCGCTGGGTGCCGGTCTCTCCTGGCCAGTCTTGGGCCTCGCACCGTGGTCACTTGGAGCCCAACTCATCTTCACTGAGCTGGAAGAAAAGAAAAACAAGGAGAATCATTCTATTGTTCATCAATGTTGACTATGTCAGTGGTAAACTGCAGGGTGGATGGGTGGGTGGATGGATAAGTGGATGGATGGATGGATGGGTGGATGGATGGATGGATGGATGGATGGATGGATGGATGATGGTGGGAGGGAGGGAGAGAGGGAGGAGGGATGGATGGATGGATGGATGGATGGATGGATGGATGGATGGATGGATGGATGGATGGATGGATGGATGGATGGATGGATGGTGGGAGGGAGGGAGAGAGGGAGGGATTCATCAGTAAACAATCAATAGCACAACATTCACAGCTCAGGGACTTGAACATCTGGCCTATGATGTGGCATAATAATCCAGTGATGACGGTGTCTATTTGAAAATTTTGCACTTGATTCTCCTGCAAGTCTTTAGAATCAGATAAAAAAGAAACAAGGTCCTGTCTGCAAAACCACCTATAACATTTTGTGCACACGTTAAAATCCCATCCATCTTTTGCAAAAAGATAGCCAGTGGTATGGATGACATACACAAATCCAGCATGCAGTCTGTGACGTGAGCAGAGGTATGGACACCACCTGCTTCAACTCGCTCAAGACATATTACCTGAAAGTTTCAAAGTGGTGACACAACGATTTCTCATGAAATTAAAGGAAAAAGTTAGTCAGTCAGTCCTTTATAAACAACGCTGACTATTAACACCAATTCTGAAAGCATCACACAAAGAATACAAACAAATCAAACACAGGCGACATAAAATCATCAATGGAGTAAAGGAAGTAAAAGTCATATCACTTGACATTTTGATGGGTACTAGTTTTCTACTGAACCCTAAAAGGCTTTCAAGTGCAATCCAATATTTTAACAGAGATGATAATCAGAAAGAGCACAATTCACCGCACAGGGAAAAAGAGACATAACAACATCAGCAATAAAACTTCAGGATTTAATTGCTATTATTGCATTCAAATTTGTGCTGTCAAGGAAAAAAAAAATGTACTCCACTTCCTTCCGTCAAGGAAAATTATTTTTAAATACTCAGTAATACAATCAAACTGTTCTTTGATGATTTGTTGTTATCCTTCCTGTCTATGCTGTTGTTACTGTTTTTATTGTTTGTTGGGGGGTACATTTTTCTCTTTTGTGTTTTGTTCTTAGCATAAAACCACCAGCATAAAATATTCTCTTACTCTATGCTTCAACTTCAAGTTGGGATTATTTGATTTCCTATCAGATCATTTTTCCTATTCCTTTTTAAATCTTCTCATTTTACTGTTAATGTAGTTCAAGCAAATAATACATTAACTTAACCTGACAAATAAAACTGCTCCATTACCTGGAGTGTGTGTGTGTGTTCAAATTCATTTAACATCTTTTCACAAGTTGTGATATTAGATGGAAAGGGGGGGCGGGGGCAAGAATGAGGGGTGTGAGTGTCAGGGGAAGGGGGTGTAGTTGGCAATGTATGGGATAAAAAATTTCAGGGGGTCAAAACTTGCTAAGTAGTTGTGTGTTTTTTTAAAACCAAAAACACACCTTTTCATTATAACTTATTGAACTACAATAAACAAAACGTTTATTTATGCATGTGTGTGCGTGTGCGTGTGTGTGTGTGTGTGTGTGTGTGTGTGTGTGTGCCATGTGCACACACATACATGTGTGTGTGTGTGTTGTGTGTGTGTGTGTGTGTGTGTGTGTGTGTGTGTGTATGTGTGTGTGTGTGTGTGTGTGTGTGTGTGTGTGTGTGTATGTGTGTGTGTGTTTTGTGTGTGTGTGTGTGTGTGTATGTGTGTGTGTGTGTGTGTGTGTGTGTGTGTGTGTGTGTGGGGTGTGTGTGTGTGTGTGTGTGTGTGCCATGTGCACACACATACATGTGGTTGTGTGTGTGTGTGTGTGTGTGTGTGTGGTGGTATTGTGTGTTGTGTTTGTATTTGTGTTGTTAGTTGATGTGTTGTAATGTTTGTTTGTGTGTGTGTGTGTGTGTGTGTGTGTGTGTGTGTGTGTGTGTGTGTGTGTGTGTGTGTGTGTGTGCCATGTGCACACACATACATGTGGGGTGTGTGTGTGTGTGTGTGTGTGTGTGTGTGTGTGTGTGTGTGTGTGTGTGTGTGTGTGTGTGTAGTGGGTGTGTGTGTGTGTGTTGTGTGTGTGTGTGTGTGTGTGTGTGTGTGTGTGTGTGTGTGTGTGTGGTGTGTGTGTGTGTGATATGAATGTTCAAACAACCACACAGATGCAGGTATTTCTTTCACTTTCAAATAATGTTTTTAACCACCCACTGCCCTGGCCCACCCCCAAGCTTTCCCTAACAACAGGGCAAAGGGTACACTTCTCAATGTGTTTTTTTCAATACCTATGTGATAGATAATAATAACTGAATAGTGATGCCAGTTTAAATCTGGACTCTCAGTATCACTTTGTGACAGGATTTCCTTTCACAATAATCATGTCCTGGCATCTTTCTGCAGTACTTGTTAAAAAAAAAATAAAAAAAGTTGTTGGCTTCCTCAAGTAACTCAACCACAAAAAGAAAACAAGGATTTAATGTTATTGCTGGGTAGTTCTCAGCTCATTCAAAAATTATAGACTCTTGTCTTACATATCACACATGAGAATCACTTTTGAGACCATTAGTACACTGTACAAGTCTCTACTAGACCAGAAGTTTGCATGTGTGGCTGTTTTCAAGATCCTCTTCAATCATAGGGCCAGCTGACTCCAGGTGATTTCAAAATAAGATTTAAATAACATTTTCAAAATTAAATGAAAGATGCTCAACTATATGATGCACACATTCTCCCACTGAACATGCTTAAGCATGCTTAGTTCCGGGTAGCAACTGACTTCAGTACAAAACTTAATTGCCTCTGACTGGATTCAAATCCAGAACCTCCACGTCATATACCGGCATCAATCTGCAGTATAATAATAAATTAACTGAAAGTAGCGTAAATGACCGTAAACAGATTGACTTCGAGCATCGTAGGTGCTGACCACCACGCCCGATAATGGCCTCCACAAAAAAGGAAGAAAATCAACAAACATAAATAAATCTGTAAACTATGAAGAAAATACTCATACAAGAAACAATTTCTGATGATTTATATCAAATGCTGAAGACCTCCCACAAGATTTCACAGAATACAATATTCAACGGTCAAAACATACCGATTATAGTGTCGTCTGCTATCTTTGAAAATAGTACTCAAGTATCTTGTCAACAATGACTAGCCGACATTGAACTGTTTACTTTCCGCCTAAATAGAAATCATAAGACAAGAATGCCAAACGAAGCAAGGCACACCATACCTTATCCTTGGAATTCTCAAGCTGATCGGGGGAAAAAACAGTTATGAAAAATACAATTCAGTCATTACTGAAAAAATCAAAGGGAAAACTTCTTCAGTTCATCCACTTAGTGACACGCCTCCTGACCTACTTTCGATCTCCACCCTCTGCTAGACGTGATCGGCTATCAAATGTCTCTCTTTTTTAGTTTGCAATAACATCAGTTTGAGCTT
>CM060323.1:12671489-12826489 GCA_030674155.1 Stramonita haemastoma
CTACAATTTACCAACCGGAATTCAATCAAGCTGTTCAGCAATATTATGGATACTTGTCTCCCCCCCCCCCCCTCTTCTTTCTCTCTTTCTTTCTCTTCCTCTCCCTTTTCACCCTTCCTGTCTTTCTTTTCCTTTGTCTGTCTTTAATTTCAATTCTGTCAAATTTGCAATCACTATATTTTTTATGTGTCTCAGATGCTGTGGTGAGAAATTCCTATTACAAATACTTTCACCCGAAAGAAGCCCTTGTGACGAATGGAGTGTTAAACAGGTAGGAAACTCTTTTCCTCCGCTTTCTTTCTTTCTATACATATGATTTATCTTTACATATATTATTTATGTGTACTTGCCTTAGCAAGCACAAGTTTCCCTTGCTTATCTAAAAAAATGATTTAAAATGTGCTTTTGAAACATTCAATGTTCTGAGAAAAATGGTTATCTTTTGTGACCAAATTTGTTACCTTTGACAAACATTTTCTTTATACTGCTTTTACATTTAAAATTTTTTTTCTTTTGGTTTTGACATGAGCATCATTTTCAATAACAGTATCTGTCTTATGAATAAAAAATGATGGATACCTTTCTTTGAGCTTGAAGGTATGTAAAAAAAAAAAAAAAAAGGAAAGTATAATGATCTTTAGAAAAGCAGCACTCATTTGTCCTGAACAGTTTATTTTTTATTCACAAATGATTGAATCGATGAAAGGTCTTAATAATCTTCTTCTTTAGGTCTTAAATATCTCAAGACACTCATAAGCTGTTTGTAATGTCTAGTTTTGAAGCCCATTTTAAATTTTAAAGTGACATGTAAAAAGTGAAAAATCTTGTATCCAAAGAAGTATGGCATGCATATTCACTCGATATATAATGTAGTTGCTACTATTTTCCCTGCCATTAAAAGGATACATACATATATCTATGTAAATGTATTTGCTTACTATTTGTATATAATGTATTTGCTACTATTTTTCAGTGTGTCTGAGGGAGTTAGTTGGCATAAAAGTAACTTGTATGAAGACAGTGGATGTATGTGTGTGCTGTGGCCTGACTGGTGTTTTCTAATTTCAGAGCTGTTGCCAAAGCTGCTGGAAAGACGCTTGCCTTTGGAGGAGATGAGGAAGGAAATAATGCACAGTACGTGATTTATCGTTTTAACTTCTTATTCATTCATTGAGACAGGAGGGACAAAATCAGACTGCTACAACTGAAATATGATTGATAGTGTTCACTTCATAGAGGGCATTATTTCATTTCAGTCTACATTTGCTACTGGGGAAAAGGCAGGGTTATTTTTTTGGGGGGAAAATTGTTTTAGTTTTTATTAAGGTAACCTTATAATTGGTGTGAGCATTAGACACTTTACCCATGTCAGATTAAATGTTAGAACTGGAAATGGCAAAGAAAATAAAAACAAAAAAAAAGAAAATACACATACGGGAACAGTGAAACCCAGAAGTAATTGAGAGCAGCTTATGATGCTCATACAAACCACATTCTAATGCGACGTTTTCAGCGACATTTTTCCTTTTCCTATTTGAATGGCGAAAAGGTATTTTACAGTTTTATGTCAGTCATGGAGGAGGAGGATGACAGGTGTGACCTGTGTGCAGGGCCCTCTCTTTCCTGTACCCCTTTGGCGCCACCCTGAATGTGATGAAGCCAGCAGCAGCAGTGCTGTCCTCAGGCAGTGTCAGCTTCCCTCTCAACAGACCTGTCTGTGCCCTCTACACACACAAGGTAATGCTGGAGTGTGTGCACCCATGTTTGTGTGTAATTATGTAGTAAAGCTTCCTACATCCGAGTGAAGGGAAATTGGTGAATACATGTTAGTGTGTATTGAATCAAGCCTTTTGTATCATCATGAACAAGGAATGTTGGTGTATACAGGTTATTGTATTTAAATGTGAAACCTCTTATATATATCCTAGTGATGGGAAGTTGCTGTGCGTCGTCAATGTTTTTTCTTATTCTTTTTTTTTTTTTTGCAAGGCTGAATCATATAATGTACATGTATGTTTTGGTTTCAGGCAAACCGTGGCAAACTGGTGGTGCTAGGGTCCACACACATGTTCAGTGATCAGTACTTGGACAAAGAGGAGAACAGCAAGATCTTGGTGAGTGAACATTGGCATTGAACCCCCACCCCAACCCAACCCCAAAACCGCCATTCCCCGATACCTGTCCTCACTGTCTCAAACTGCAATATTCATTAGTATGCATACACTCCATCAAGCTCATCATTGCAGTCTTGTTCCCTGTCAGAGGACATTTTGTTGTCACCAAATTTTTCTCCTAGTTCAGTGCTGTAAAAGTGATAGAATATTTTGCATCATGCTTTCTTACTTTCTAGAATGTGTTTGAATAACAAAATGGATTTTATTTTTACCTTAAGCTTTGTAAGCATAGTGTACAGAACAAAGTTTATTTCTACTGCAAACTTGTTTCTGTTAAAAACTTTCTTTTATCATATAAAAAAAAGTTGAGAAAAATAGTTATGAAATATCTGTTGATGATAAAAGCGTGTGTGTGTGTCCTGTGACTATGTGTCTATGTCTGTGTCGTGTGTGTGTGTGTGTGTGTGTGTCTGTGTGTGATGTTTCAATGATATAAATTATTGCAGCAATCAGTATTCATGATACAACTTCTGTCTTTTGATAATCCATGTTATTGACCAAACTGAGCATTCAGTAACACAGTTGTGAACTACAGATGGAAAGTTGGTCATGCATTTTGGGGTAGTCTGAACACTACACTACTATAAAATGGTCAGACCTACACAGCGATGAGAAGTGGTAGTATTCATGTACCCAATGCATGACAAACTTTCCTGTACCCAATGCATGACATCATTCTGGGAATGCTGTCTGTCTGTGTGTCAACAGGATGTTTTAGTACAGTTCCTGACAACAGACGAGATCAAGCTGAACGTCATTGATGCTGAGGACCCAGAGGTAAGACACTCAAACGCTGATGGAATTCTCCCTCTCTCTCTCTCTCTGACCTATGCCCTTCCTCTGTCTTTTTTTTCTAACCTTTTTCCATATTTTTCAACAATTTTAAAAATTCAGATTACAGTTGTCATGAATATAACGTTTGCTCTTAACACTTTCTACCCCGGGTACGGATTAATCCGTACCACGCGATCATCTCCCCTGGACGGGGTACGGATTAATCCGTACCACAGCAGGTACTTTCACTTTCGCCCTCCCATTCTGTTCTATTCTCACATGGTCGTTTTAGCTTGTTGGCTTTAGTAATTTGCATATAAATTGAGCATGTTTTTGTTGTGTTTATTGTTGTTTTACGTGTCATATGCTTGTAGTATGGCTTTGGTACATCATACTTTCACTGCTGACGAAGTAACAGAAGTTTTAAACGAGTTATTACGTTGCCGATAAAGATCGTGTTTTGGATAGAGATCGTGAGAGCTTTGAGTCTCGTGATACTCACTGTGTGCCACTCGAGGAGCGAGATAGGCCAGCTAAAAGGGGTGGGAAGGGGGGGGGTGACTGGGAGGGGCATGGCCTTGGTACTGCGAGTACCGCTATGATAAACACCAACTGTTTACATGAAAATGAACCACAAGCCACTGGTGAAGTGCAAACATTCTGTACATATGAATAAAGTAGTGTAGAAAAGTTCAGGAACTTTCTTGGACTAGGGAAGAAATGTTATCTGTATATTCCATGATCGTTATTGTGACAGTGTCGTGTCTACAGTTCAGTGGTTCCCTTTGATTATATTACATTTGATGCATGCTGGAAGAAAACTTGTATAGTACCTATGTTTGTCCCTGTTATTTGAGATTCTTGTATAGTTTTGTTGTTGTTGTGTTGTATTTGTTGCATACATTGTATAAAATCATAAGCCCATCAGTGGGATCACCACTTAAATCAGAGCAATTACGTAATTTGACACCATAATTAACATACTCTTTTTATGCAATATAAATTTTTATGCACGCATATAATGGGCAGTCATTTACCCACACAATGCCATAGTTTCATAAGAAATGGGCTTCAAACAAAAAAGATATGAGGATTTTACTATGATACCAGTGCACACTACACTCAGCTGCTGCAGGGCTGGTCCACAGAGACTGCAGTGCAGCTGCACCTTGGGGTACAAAGTGTTAAGCAGAGTTGTTGAACTTTTTTAATTTATTATTATTATATTGACTGGCTTTCTCCTGGCTTTCTCTTTCTGGCTTTCTCCATTACCTAGATATTCCATTCAAGCTACAGTGAAGTATGAAAAAATATTAGAGTTTTTATTTCAATACACAAGCAAACTAGAATCAGATATCATTATTGGTTTACATAAAGTAAAAATTAGCAATAAGAGAGAGATTAGGGTGGACAGGGATACAAAAGGCAAACACACATAGGAAAAAAAAAAAGACAGAGAGATGAAATAGCTTTTTTTTTTTTAAAAGCCACCTTTCTATGCCATTTTCAATCGAGTTAACCTCAATCATTCCGAAACAATCCGCGACAGCAACAACTAACCCCTCACCCAGTCTTGCACTGCTCTCAGATTTCAGACTACAGCCAGTTGCCGGACGTGGCCCGTCTGTCGGAGCAGCTGAAGACGTGTTTGCAGGAGAGTGACGACATCCCGCGCGACATCACCACGCTCTTCGACAACTCCCTCTTCCGCCTCGACACCAGCCTGGTCTCCAAGTCCATCAAGTCAGTCCCTGTTCTGTCCTGCCGGCATAGGCCTTGTCTGAAAATCATGTCTGTCTGGGGTTTAGTTAGTGAGGAAAGTCACAAGTTCTCCCTCCAGAACAGACGACAATATTTACACAACTGCATACACACGGGGACTGGATGAAAAAAAGCACATGAGTGCTTATTCCATTATCCTCGACATAAAAGAATAAACAGATAAATAAAAATAAAATCCATTTAGCATAGAAGACTGTATCTTAAACAAGAATTTTCAACGTGGATTATTAGGTGGGTTTTTGTTTTTTTCAGTATTCTTAGTCATAAACTATCATTTTGGGGGGGCTTTAACTCAAGATTATTTTTTGTGGAGATAATCGGTATATTTTCCTATGTTTTCTGTTCTGGTCATAAACTATTACTCTGACATCTTGATTTCACAATTTTTGTTAATTCTGGTGTCTTTGTGTTAATTGGATTCATGTTTTGTGTATGTATGTATGTATGTATGTGTACATTTTGTCAGAACACATTTTGGCACGTTTTTCTTTTCTTCGGAGATTCAACTGGTGTGTTTTGTGCTGTGCATAAAAGTCTTTTTTTTCTGTGTGCTTAGGGCGTTTGAACAGCTGAGTGTGAAACATGAACCTCTGACGCTGATCACACCCCAGTTTGAGACACCACTGCCTCCCCTGCAACCAGCGGTAATCCCCTTACCTCTCCCCTGATACTGTCTTTCCCTTTACCTCTAGCTTCCATCATCTATTTTGTATCATGTATTTTGGAAAGAATGAAAGACTCGTCAGACTGGATGATATCAAGAACTGACAGATGATTCTTTTAATCATGCATCTTTTTAAGGATAGAGAATAAAAGACATATTAAAATATGTTACCCAGTATGAATTGCAGAACAATGTCATCAACATAGTCAATGCTTGTTGGATACGATAATCAACCTCATGAGTAGTTCCTGGATATAACAGTTAATCTCATTTAGAGTTTTTTGAATATTTCAAACCTGCTTTAGCAGTGCTGCACAGTTCAACCTGTCTGACACAAAGAATACTTTAACAGTACTTGCCATAGATTGTGTCTTGGTTTGAGCACGAAGAATGGTTGTCTTTCAGGTGTTTGGTTTGAACACGAAGAATGGTTGTCTTTCAGGTGTTCCCACCCACATTCCGTGAAATGCCCCCACCGTCGTTAGAGCTGTTTGATCTGGATGAGCAGTTCTCCTCAGAGAAAGTGCGGGTGGCCCAGATCACCAACAAATGTGAGGCTCTGCAGTATTCCACTTGTTTCAAGTCACGTCTTGTCTGTTAAACCCTTGCCATATCTGTGTATCGTTCTTATTGTGTTGACAGCGCAGAGAAAGAAAAGGGTTGATTTGTTAACAGTTTTTTATCACTGTTGCTGGAGATATTCAGTATGATTTAATATCTCCAGCATACACACACAAAAAAAACCTGTCGAAATAAGATGTTTTTTTCTGATTTTTTGGTGGTTGTAATTTTGTTGTTACCAGCTGTTAATTACATGTGTTAGTAGTATACCACATCATGTTAATTACATGTGTAAGTAGTATACCACATCATTGTTTTTACCATATTTCTATTGTTTCTCTCATCTCAGTAAAGAAATATGAGCCAATGAGGACTACTAGATAATAGGCTGAGTTTCATGTGTGACTACTTTGTAGTACCTTGCCATATAAGCAACTGTAGGCTGACTTCAAAAGCTTTCCTTCTTCTATGTAGAGAACGGAAAAGGGGGAGAGACCAATTATGAGATGATACTGCTGTGCCAGAAGGCAGGTGTTGGTGAAGAAAACAAGCTCCACATCATGTCAAGATCAAAAACACTTCTGCATGTCAGCCTCAGTATTTAGTCTATGCCAATAACTGACAAAGCTGATGAGTAGGATTATTTTCAGTTGGATTTTCATGATGAGTATTAATCCTTCGCTAGCTGTTATCTCTTCACCTGGTTTAGCTTATGTCTAGTAGGGACAGGGAAGGTAAAGCGATGAGGGAAAGGAGATGGGTGCCACCCTCAAGATGCTGGCCTCTAGAGAAGATGAATCCTCTTGACACCTCACCCTCCAAGGTTACAGGACAATAGCTCCAGACCCCCCCCCCCCAAAAAAAAAAAAAAAATCACAGTTTCCATTAGTCAGACAATGATGGGATCCACATTTTGCCAGGTACGGACGATGATCTGGAGTACTATGTGCGGGAGTGTGGGGACATCCTGGGTGTGACCCACAACCTGCCCCAGGATAACCGCACGGCCAAACACATCCTGGAGCACATCTTCACGCAGATCGTCGAGTTCAAGAAACTCAACCAGGTGGGTACTTTCTCTGCTCTCTCCAACATGGGTTTTGGAGCCATTTTTAAGTCTAGTTGGATAAATCAACATGATGCTTTCTATCATGTACAACTGATTCTAAGTCTTATTACACAAATCAACATAGTGTTTTCTGATTTATTACTTACATATTACTTACAGCTGTTACACAAATTTGCAAATTTAATGTACTACTTGACATATGTCAAAATAGTGGGAGTTTTTTTTTCATTTATGTGATTTTTCATCAGCTGGTTTTGGTCTGTTCCACAAATAAACATTTTCTACAGTTGAACTGTTTTCAGGGAAGTCCAGCATGTTTGATAGGTTTTAAATCAATTTCTGTGACATATCACAGACATATTTGCTTTCTATTTCTGAATATTTTGAGGAGATTGTTAAGAGTTTTGTTGGGGGGTGATATGATATTGCATTTTGCATTTCCCTTTGTGAAATACCTCCAAAAGAAATGCCAAAGAAAAAAAAAAGCAAATACCTTAGCTCTAACTTTCTTATTCTAAAGTGCTTTTAACTGTCTTGTGTAATACAATTCTAAAACAAAGAGACACCATTTGAAAGTTTTACACTTAAAAAAAAAATCAAAATGTGAATGTCATATCAGATGAAGAAAAATACCAGGATTTAAAAATGTGTGATCATGTCCACTTTTTTGCTTGCCTATTTATCTAAATTATGTCACCTTTATTTTTGCAGTAATGTAAATGTGTGGTAAGACAAATTCAACCTATTTCAGTGTGGAAAGGTTTTGGTTGTGGAGAGTGAAAAGACGTGGTTTTGTTTAAAGGACTCAACTAATTTTAAATCCAACAAATTTCCCTTAAAAGCTCAGAGACAGAGTCGCTTTGATTTGATTTGATTTGATTTATTCTTTTATATCGAGGATAATCCGGTCCCCGTGTATATGCAGTTTTGTAAATGTCATCTGTTCCCACCGGCACACGATGGCCTACTCTTACGAAAAGTGGAGCAGGATTTAACGTGTGCGCAAGATGTTCTGCATGCGTTTGCAGACGGGGCCTCGATTTTAAGTCTCATCCGAAGGACTTTTGGTTTGTTTGTTTTATGTGTGGGAGAAGATGTGTTGCTTGAACACTCTGACAGTGAGTTTGAACAAGGTGCAATAAAGAAAAAAGCCAATGTATGATATATCAAGCTTGGAATTTGTCGACTAATTCTGAAACAGCTTTGATGAATTGTAACCAGTTTTGATTTGCCTGACTAAACCTATATGTTCACGTCTTAATTGAAATATATCGAGTGTATGGTTGAGTTTGGTGTGACAGTTTATGTGTGGTGTTCTGGGAAAATTAATCAGCATGTGTACATGTTTGTGTATGTGTGTGTGAGTGTGTGTGTGTGTTTAAACAAAACTAAAAAAAAAAAAAAAAAATTTAAAAAGGGAAGGTTGACAAATCTTGTGATGAAGATTCAATGTCTGAATTTTGTTTGCAATTTTTCATTCATTCACTTTACAGTGGTGTACGCACAATAATCATTTTGTCCTAGCATGTAGCTGCCCCATTGTAAACTGTAATCTGTATTATGTGCCTTATATTTCTGCCGCAAAAGCAGATTGTAATGCGGGTTTAGTTTTTGGTACAAATACTCAAATTATTTAAATCAAATCCCGACATAAAAATAGTGCTTTTTACTTGAATGCTTTTAAAGGAAACCTAAAGATAAGTTGAAATAGATATACTAGTAAACACAATAATTAATCAGATCAATCAAGCTTATAGCTTTCTAATAATTACATGACATTCCAGATATCATATAACCATAGTAAACACAATAATTAATCAGATCAATCAAGCTTATAGCTTTCTGATAATTACATGTCATTCCAAATATCATGTAACTGTAAATCTCTGAAAAAAATGCAGATATTCATACTGTTGGAAAAGATGATTATGTACAGCTGTCATCTTTCATGGACATAAAACTCAAACAATGTCATGGTTGTTTCAGGATCGCGACTTCCATGATGGTGATGGTGGGGTGCAGTTTGGTGGAAGTAGTTTTGCCTGAGGAACCGTCTGTCTGCAAGTCTGTCTTGTCATGTGGAACCAGATCTCTCTTGTGATGTGGAACCATATGAGTCTTGTGATGTGGAACCATATCAGTGTGGACGTTCAACTGTCAGCTCATTCTCTCCTTACACTTCTCTCCACCTTTTCTTCATATTAACCATCAGTACATACATGTCGGTCAAAGGTGTGAAAACCCCCACTTCTCATTTTCTCTCTCTCTCTATGCAAGAACGGTATTTTCTCCTAAAAGATGTCCTCAGTCAAAAGTTTTACATTGGTGTCCATATGTAACTGGTCTTACACACAGACTAGTGATTTGTGTGACCAAATTGTTACATTGTATCAATGCTGGACACTTTGAAAAAGTGATGGGACTCTGAGATTATGGAGATGACAACAGACCTGGATCATTCATTTTGATTTGTTTTTACAAGATAGCACTATAGAAAATCTATATATTTTTATCATTATTATCAATATATGAAGCATTCATGATATCAGTGGTGGTATTTCAGTTTTTACTCTGAACTTCAATATCAATTTGAAGCTCACAACACCAGAACACAAAAGACAGGCAAATAACAAATAAAGCCTTCCACTCCAGCATGGTATTCCTTTATGTAATGGGGGTTTGGGTTGCTTTTTTTTATATTGTGGTTGTCCTGAATTAGATGGCAAGGTTCAGTCCATATTGACGAATACTGTTTGTGTAATAAGTCCTCATTTAGAAGGAAAGGCTTCCAACACATATTGACAAATATTGCATATGCAATATAGTGGAAATCCCCCTTTCATCTCCACATTCCCTACCCCCCCAGTAGAAAATATCTTTTTAATCCCAAAACTTAGAAAATAAACAATATTTATAGGTTCTAAACAAAGGCAGATAATTTCAAGGCAGTGATTCACCTACCACACTGGTAGGTAGGAAACAGATGGGGAACTTCCTCAGAAGTTAAAGATTCTAGAGTGGGAGATCTGAGAGGAGTTTATCCAGGTTACTGATGAGGTTATGATCCCAGGTGATCAACAGCTGTGAAAAAAAGAGAGTCAAGTTGTGAAGAACAGCAACAGCAGCCTTAGATTGGGGTGTTTTTTTTTCATGGCTCGGCATGAAATTTCTTGTTCCACAGCTTTCAGAACTATTTTTCCATGTAAAAGTAGTTTTTAAATTTTGACATCCATTCCGCAAAAAGGGTGCTCTTTTCTGTTTAGTAACTCAACTGTTGAGTTGATAAAATCTGTTACTTAGCTTTTTAGACATTTTCATCAAAATCTGTTACTTAGCTTTTTAGACATTTTCATCAAAATCTGTTCCTAACCTTTTTAGACATTCTTATCCCAGATTCTGGTTTTTACCTTTTTGTCTTCAGCATATTACTGACTGCAAATCAAAGTACAGAGGCTGCTCAGTTCTAGGGGACTAGGGATTCTTGGGATTTTTGCTGATCAGACGAACATTGATCACGAGTTCATTCATCATATTTTGTATCACAGACCATGAAGGATCGTTCTTTTTCTCCAGTTTCTAGCAACAAACCTCATGTGCGTACGTGACACTTTTCCGTAAACTGTTCCAATCCACTTTTGCTTTTAGAAAGAATTTCTTCAGTTCCAACATATATGGAAAGCCATTTTTTTACCACCACCCCAGCCCCCCCCCCCACTTTTTAAAAAAAAAAAACAACAACTATACAATCAGACCAAAAAATGTTAATAATGGAAAGCACAAAGCAGTGCTGAATATTATCCTTTGTATGTGTCAGATATTTATATGGTTTGAATGCATTGTGCTGCTGTAGGTAGGAAATTATTGATGACTGTTAATACTTGCTAAAATTTGGAGGGGAGGGGGGGGGGGGAATTCATTGATTGAGGTAAAGGGTAGATGTACTTACAGTACACAGTTTTATTAACCGAGTGTGTATGCTGTGAAAGATATAGAGTGCTTCTGCCCAGATTGAGAGCATGTGTGACTGAACGAGGAAAGAAAGAATATTCTGTGTACTTAAACCTTGTTCATCAAGACATAGCCATGATAGTGTGATAATAGAACACGGTTTTTTTCTGTCATCTGTTTGCAGCTAATCTCTCTCTCTCCATGTTTCTTCTCACAAGTTCTAATCGCCTGCTTTGTATGTCAATATTGTCGTCATTTGTGAGTGTAAAAACTGTAAAAGGTCTACAGTTGTACATATGTTGGGGTATTGTCCATGTCATTGAAATTATTGCTTATTTGGTTACAGCAATTACATGTGTGTTGTGGGCAAACTGTCTTGCATTAGTTTGCCAAAGGGTCTGATGTGTAATTTTGATGTAATTTATGACTGTCTGTGCTGTCAGGCAGTGATGTTATGTGATAGAGATTTGACTGGAATGACATATTGGTGGAGGGAAAGGGAATATCAAAATAGATGTTTTGTTTTATTTTATTATACTTTGATGAAATGTTACAGATTTTAACCCTGGTTGTGCTGAAATAATGGCAGCGGTACTACTGCTGCTGGCTGAATTAACAGCAGCCATTGTTGTTTTGCAGTAGGGTGGGGTCGAAAGTTGAAAAACTGCACGTGCACTACCGATCACTGTCGCAACGTCGATATGCAATGTTGTTGCCGTGCAAAAATGTCATGATTCAGTAAATACTATCTCTTGACATAAGTTTTGAAAAAATAAAGAGCTTGCGTGGCTTTATTGGTCGTCAAATACTCAGAAAAGTCCAGCAAAATGATCGACGCAATCGTCATGGCGGTGAACACTCATTTCGTGCGAAGTGGCAGGCGTTCTATGATGAAAACATCGATTTCGTGTGATGCAAGGTACCCCGCAGCATATCAAATGACTTAACAACAGTTATTTTGAAGCCGTGTTGCGTTAAAATAAAGTCAAACAATGTACGACCAGAGACAGTATAAGCTACGCTGAGACAGCCGTCCACACTGTTTCAGCGCAACCACGCTGGCAGCTGGCCTGTCAGAGGCATGGACGCGTGAAAAGCCAGCACTACATACACTGATGACTGTTGGAACTACTGTTTTAAAACACCTGTTTACTCGTAAATTACACTAAATTTTGGACACAAATTCACAAAAAGTCAAAAACATTTTAAACTCTCGACATAGAAATTAATCGAAACTGTCAAGAATGCTATTTATGAATAAAGAAGAAGGTATGAATACTAGAGAATATCTGGTAAATTGATCTCTCTCCAACCTTCAGTACTGTGCTTAACCACAATTCATTGTTTGATGTACCAGACTCTTTATAACAGTTAATAACAAGCTATTGAGTAGTTGAGTAAATCAGTCATGTAGGAGAGAGAGAGAGAGAGAGAGAGAGAGAGAGAGAGTTCTTTACTTTAAAGAGTAGATTTTATAGCTGTTAAAATCATTTGTTAAAAAAAGAGATAGAGATACAGAGAGAGAATTTTCATTTTCAGTATCTGCAAATATTTTTATCAATTTCTCTTCATGCAACACAGTTCTATATAAATTTTGTTTGTTTTTGACAGTAAAAACACATTTTACTGCCAGTACAACGATTGAATTATGACTGTGTACTATCACTGAAGCCGACCAGTCACCGCGCTGGTTCCCACTCCAGCTGCTGAAAGCCTTGTCGAACTCTGCCGGCCGAGCATTAGCGCGCTCTCAGTCAGTACAGCTATAGCGCACGTGCTAACCACCCCGAAGCTCGTCAGCTATCTTAGCGTAGCTTATACAGTCTCTGGTACGACATTGAAATCGCCGGGTAGCCAAGAAGTGTGTTGGGCAAAACTTGGCTCCGCTCGATTCAGTCCAATCGCAATCAATTTTTCAGAAGTTTTTCAAAAATATTCCACAACCCTTACCATATCGTCTTTGTCATAGTTAATTCAACCAAATCCAGCCTCTAAAACTCCTCATCGCCGTCAATATCATCAAAAAACTCGCAAAATACTTATATGGGTGCAAACACTTGGCTGCCATTTTGCTTCCAGGCAATCGAGGCTGGTCCGAAAAAAAACAAAAAAAACCTCTAAACCAATCAGAATCCTCGTTGCTTGTGACTGAGGAACAGCCTTCACCCATTTCTGCGGCCCTACAATGGCCTTCACATTCATTGGGTGACCTTTAAAAGCGAAAGTGAGCCTTTAATTACGATCTCTGACATCATCCCGGAATATTCCAGGAGCTGCCAGACACGCTGGACCCCATGTTCCTGGTATATTCCGGGAACAGCGCGAACAGGGTTAATTCTTATTTTCACACACAACACTCTTACAAACACACACACACACACACACACTCTCACAAACACACACACATTACATTTCAAAAGCTTCTGATTTTTGTTTTGCGTCTAGATTTTTTTTTTTCATTTTGGGGGGAGGGAACTTGATTTTTTTGTATGTGTAGAAATAGTCGATAACAATATTTTATGTTAGGTTGACCTTTTTTTCCATTTTACAAGAGGAACAGTAGTGATATGTTCATCTTGTTGGATCTGAAACTGTTATGAAAGATTGATATTTTATTACCCTTTTATTTACATTTTCACTGGCTGTTTTTAATATAGTTTTCTTCTTTTTTTCACAAGTTAAACATGTTAAGCTTAGATGCAGCTTTTTACAGAAAAAAGGGGCCATTTTAGAATCAAACCAGAAAGTGGTTGTGTTGTGATACAGGGCATGTTTTGAAACAGAATAAATGAACAACATAAAACCTGGCGTGTTCCCCAAATCCATTTTTATTCTGAAACATTTCAGGTATTACAAGTCTTTAATTCCACCACCTTTATATACTGGCAAAGCAACATGTCTCTTCTCTGTTGAGATGAACAGCAATCTCAATAAATTTTCACACACGCTGCGAACAGCATTGTGCATAATCTGTTCCAGACATCACCGATAGCGTTGTTTATAATCCATTTCACACATTGTGAAGGATAATATGTCTAACCCATTACACACGCATTGACAGCAAAGTGTGTAGTGCATTACACATATGAACAGCATTACTGTTATGTAATCAACAGGTCATGAACAGTAATGCTGTTCTGCTTTGTTATCCTTTACACACATCATGAACATAAATGTGTGTAATGCATGACACATGAACAGCAATATTGTCAACACATCAGCAACAGTAATAATGATGATGTGCCAAACGGGGTGTGTCATCATTTAAAACACACCCTATGCACAGCACTGTGTATAACCCTCCCCCCTTCAACAAACTGCGGACAATAAGATGTGAACACATCACGAAGACTTTATGAGTTTACCTGGAAAACATATCATGAACATAAAACATGGCTACAGAAACAGCAACCATTCATTCATCCAGTTAATTAATTATTCATGCTCCTTTGAGCCCAGCCGATTACTAAGGTCATCTTAGCCCTATCCATTAACCTCAAAATGAAAGAATAAATTAATTAATTAAATAAATAAATAAATAAACATAAATATCACAAGGTGAAATCTATGAACTTCAATAACGCAGTATACTTTTTTTTTTTTTTTAATCCAGTCTTCAAAGAACACTTTGTGCCAGGAAAATAAGACAAGTTTATGCTGAGATGTTGTACCACTTATATCTGTCAACTTCTTAGCCGAGAAAAAAAGTTGTGAAAAGATAAGTAGCAAGAATCATAATAATGAAGTTGTGCTTGGTTATCTGTCCTTGTCCTTCGCTACTTTTTTTTTCTTCTTGATAATGAGGAAGAAAAAGGTAAAAAGATGCTTTTCAAATCTGAATGATTAAAACAAATTCAGTTACAAAACCGACATAAAAGCCCTGTGGGTAAATACCACTGCACAAAGGACAGCCTCTGTCCTTCCAAGAGTTTAGAAAACTCACTGTCTTCACTCTTGTGACAATGACAGGACAGGACAGACAGCTGGACGATTTCTTTTAATTTAAAAATGTCAAGACCAGCTTGAAAAAAAAGGAGGAAAGAGGGAATGAACTAGAATGGCAGAACACAAGAGAGAAAACTGGGAGAAGGAAACTAGTGAAAAACAAAGTGTGACAGAATTTCCAGAAACTGGAGATGATATTCACAATTTTAAAAAAAAGCCCTTACCCCCAAATCCTTATGGGTTCGCAGTTAGTTATAACTGCAGTTCTTCTTCTCAAACTTTGCATATGTACATAAAACATTGTTTAAGTAGCAATACTTCAAAAACTATTCCACCCATTCCATTTTGGTTTCAACATACAGCTAACCCACAATCACTGATTCATCTCTTCAAGACAGCGTTATTCCTACTGCTTTCATTTCCCCTCTTACAAATCCATGTGTAATTCAACACAATGGTCAGGATCTGGAATACAAATAACTCCTCAAAAAATTATGTAACAATGCTTGTGAATACTTCAGTATGTGTATCGAGAAAGAATGAGCCTAGCACAGACATCTCTCTCTTTTTCTCTCTCTCTCCCCCCTAAGCACTAATACATTATCACTCCTCCTTTCAGTTTCAGTATTCATCAGAACAGGTGAAAATGTCCTTTCCCCTACTTTCAGAAATTCATACTATTTATATTTGCATCTGGAGGTACTTGCAGTAGTCAATACACATTTTTTATCTGGAGTAACTTGCAGTTGAGTAGTCAACACAGTCTCTCAAATCATGCACTTGCTTTTTTCACCATCACTCTGCTGGAATGAACTGGTTCATAATAATGCTTAAGGGAGTCAAACAAAAAACTGATGACTTGAGTCATTCTTTCAGTCAGTCATTTCATTCACCATTAAGATCATGTCATCTAAACCCTTTATAAATTAAAATCAGTCTCCTTCCTTTTATTAAACACCTTCAGCAACATATTCACACATCACTATCAACAGATTTCTTTGCTTGGAGATGAGTTTTGCATCATATCGTACTCTGGAATGGATGAAAGTATCTCGCACCTGATCAGGACCAATTTCTTCATCCTTACTGGGTTAATGTCAAAGTCAATCGGATGAGACTATAAACCAAGTCCCCATGCGCAAACCCATACAAAACATATGGCGCACATGTTAAAAACCCATTCCACCTTTTGGAAGAGCAGGCCATTGTGTGCCGGTAGGAGCAGATGACAACAAAAATTTTTAAAAACAGCATACACACAGGTGTCGTCTTTAAACACTTTAGGGAGTCCCCAGGGCAGTTCGGGGCTGTACATGGCAACATTCTGGTAGCTCCTGAGACAGCACTGGAACCATTCGTATCAGCAACTGCCTTTCCAATGGACCATTCCAGTGACATGGAGGATGGGGGTGTGGGGGGAGAGGTCTGCTGCATGGGTAACAACTTTCCCTTCACACTTACTTACCCAGGCTTGCATTCTAGAGCCTAGAGCGCAACTTCATAGTCTTCCAAGACTGACAGATGCCTACTGCTGGCTTACTTCACAACAACAAAAAATCGTCACATAAACTCCTCATCAGCAGAGAAAAACAACTCCAATAGCAATCGTCACATTATCACTGCAAAATGCCACTGAGATTCTGCCCTACAGCCTGGCAATTTACATATCTGTGCACCGATTCAACAAATGAATGAACAAACAAGTTATAGGTGAACAGATAAATAACAGATCAAGAGTACTGGATCCTTTATCTTTTACCTGGCAGAAAGAGGTGGGTAACTGAAAAAAATGGGGTTTTTTTTTAAAAGGTAGGTAACTGTGACGTATGGTTCACATATATATTGAATAATCTAATGCAAGGTGATGTCCACGTTTATTTGTTTTGTTTTAACATCAATGTTTTGACCCTGTTCTTTCCCATTTAAAGCATCAAAGGTTAACTGTGATATGAGACGACTAACAATTCAATTCAAAATATTTTAATCAATCCATGATGGGCAATTACAACACTGATAGGCACATACCCTTGGCAAGTATTTACCCTGCAGGATGAAGTCATGAATGCTGAACATACTTTGTGCACTCTCAAGAACATGAACCTAGATGGCTAGATAATACCTATACCTATCTAAATGTGTCCACATAAGAAAAGTGTAAGGACTTTTCAGCCTGCATTCCTCTCTACATGTCCTTAGTCTTCCTTAGATTCTAGTCCAAGCTATGTATTTTTGCATGAGAAGCATCATGCTTCTTTCTTTAATTTTTTTAAGGGGATATTACCTCATGGGGAACACTCTATACATACTACATTCCATCTACGAGAAAGTAGAAAATGGAAAGCAAATCTGTTAAGTGGCAGAAAATGGAATGAAAAGAGGAAATGAGTTTCCCCGAGATGCACTGAGCAAATGCCTGACAAAATATTGAATACCTACTGCACAATGATGTCTTGAGTTACTGGCCTGTGTGTGTTGAAATGTGTGATTCATGATTCAGTTCATTTGTGGTGCACACAAAAATTTATACTCTAGGTTGGTAGATTAAAGAAAGAGATTCTCATGCAGTTCTTTCTGGGGCAACTGGGGATGGAACTCGTAATCTTTGGAATATTGAATCCCATGCCAAATCTGTGCAGCCACTCTGAGCTCAAGCAGCTTACTGTGAATCACATTCACCCAGACATGCACATTTGACAGTCACGAAATCTTTGTGCATGGCATTCACTATCTCCTGTTCCTTAAGCTAGTGCTACGAAAATCACGAAGACATCAACACCACTGTCATGTTTTATCATTGTTATGGAAACCCTTTCTAGCCACTCATGAACAGCAAGTACACAAATGATTAAAACTCAAGTGCTGATTTTTTTTTTAATAGATGACACCAAAACGAAAAACCCCAAACAACCACCCCCCCCAAAAAAAAGTACACTAACAAAACTTGCAGTTTATTTTTCAAAGATGTGTAAATACTTCTCATCCCTCTATCGTTAAGCAAGTATCTTCATCACAGATTTCATTCCATTCAAGAGTTTCAATATAATCTCTGGAAGAAGAAATCTCTTCAAATAAATTACAAATAAATAAATAAGAGAGAATCCATACACATTACTATCGTTATTATTCTTCTATAACTATCTTTTAAAACTATCAGTCTTTCACACTCCAAATTTCATCAGCAGTGGGATCTTGTTTTTGCACAAGACTGATTGTCGTCAATATATTGCTCGACTTTCATTACCCCCCTCAGACTAAAATGAATGAACGCTTACCACAGATCAATGAAGCAAACAGAATTGACCACAGCAGAACAGTTTATCGACAACATTGTTCCTTGGCACGAACAGATCATCAGTTCATTTCTATTTACATTTTTCGCAACATTAAAGGCATGATTGGTAGTGTCCGAGTCTCCAGCCAGATAACAAGTCACTTCAACACATCACCACACAAGCACTCACACATTTCAACAAACTGTGCTCAACAGAACTTTTCAATACTGTTGGACCCCCAAAGTAAT
Organism: Stramonita haemastoma; assembly: GCA_030674155.1. NCBI lineage: Eukaryota > Metazoa > Mollusca > Gastropoda > Neogastropoda > Muricidae > Stramonita > Stramonita haemastoma. The sequence goes on from CM060323.1 coordinate 12,689,927, forward strand.
ACAATCCATGATAAAACCAATGCGTTTATACATAAAAACACATAAAAATGGCATCCATACAAATATAAATACATCTACAGATTATGAAGACCCCATCTTGACAAACAACTAAAGAAAAAACCCCAATGGAAAGCAAAAAAAAAATTATAAAAACCAATGAAAAAGGTTGTTGTTTTTAAAAAAGGAACCTTTAAGAAGCTATAGATCTAGCAAAATAGTTTCAACTATTGGTCTGATGTTGGACAAGATTCACCCCGATAATAATCCTAAACATTCAGGCTAAGAATGTTCAAAGTGAATAATTGGAATTGGAGTATATACCGCTTTAATTTTCACCCAAACTGTAAAGCAACAGCCCATAACCGAGATCGTGATCATCCTCCAACTTCATTCAAAGCAAGGTTATGTCCACTTGTCCATCACCTCATATATGTTTGCTTCTAATAAATTTTGATTTTCTTGCTTGTCAGGCCTGTGTACTGTAGTATATTTAGCACCTTAAATTTCGTTAAAATTATCATTACAGTAAAATCTGGTGGGGTGTGCCTAACAGTTAGAAGTACCGTCAAAACTATAAAATATGGATCCTGATGAAAAAGTTTTCTTTTAAAGTTTCATTTTCTGGTCAAGAGATCAAAGACAATACTATGAGAAAAGTAAACAAAACCTAACTGTGTGTCTCTTCCCCCCCCCCTCAATTATTTATCAGTTCTTCATCTGATTTCAGATAAGGAGATCACATTTTGCACGGAAAACATCTCAATTATGACCTGTTCTCTTCCGTTCAGATCAAACTAAGAACACTGCTCTTCGCATCAAGTTCAAATTTTTATTCTCAGCAAGACCCATCCTCGCGCTGGGACTGCACGGCGTTGGGGCGCGGCCCCCGGGTGGTGGATGGGGGATTGCACACGTGAACCAAAGCAGTCTAAGGGAAGGACACCCTGACAAAAAAACCCTGGTCCTCCAAGTATGGGGGTTGGGCAGAAGGCCAACTACCTCCTCCCGTAAAAAAAACCAAGTTACAGAAACTATGGACATAAATTTACAAAGAAACCAGGGGGAGCAGGGATCGCCAACTCTGGCAACATGACGACGATGGGTGAAAGCCTCCGGGAAGCCCAGCGTCCGACGAGGTCCTTCGCAAGCCCCACCACTAAACTTAACATCGGACACTGGAATGTCAGAACAATGTATAGCATAGGAATAGCAGCTCAAATTGCAAGAGAAATGGAGGACTATAAACTAGATTTATTAGGGATTAGCGAAAGTAGATGGACGGGAGCTGGCAAAGTAAAACTAGCATCAGGGCAGACTATAATCTACAGCGGGGAGGATGAAATACATGAGAGAGGGGTTGCGCTCATGATCAGCCAAGCAGCAGCAAAGTCACTAATGGAGTGGACGCCTGTCAACCAAAGGATAATAACTGCCAGATTCTATTCAAGATTCAGGAGAGCAACAGTCATACAAGTATATGCCCCCCACAATGGAAAGGAAGCCACGGAAAAGGAACAGTTTTATCAAGAACTGCAAGAAACGGTAGATGGTTGCAACAAAAACGACATCATCATCATCATGGGTGACTTCAATGCCAAAGTAGGAAGCGACAACACTGGATATGAAAGGACGATGGGGTGCATGGCCTTGGAGAGCAGAACGACAATGGAGAGAGGCTGTGTGAGTTCAGTCAGATGAATGGCCTCGTCATAACAGGTACACTGTTTCCACACAAGGACATACACAAAGCCACATGGGTCTCACCTGACGGGATGAGTAGGAACCAGATAGATCACCTGCTGATTAGTGGACAATGGAGATCATCTGTAATAGACTCGAGAGTACAGAGGGGAGCAGATGCCAACAGCGACCACTACCTGGTGAGGACCAGCTTCAAACTACGGCTCAGCACACACAGGAACAAGAACAGGGTGAAGCCAAAGATAAACGTGGATAGACTGAAGGACGAAGAAGCAAAGAAAAGATACTGTGAGGCAGTGAAGAACAAGCTGGAAGAAAACAGGACAGAGAGTGAAGACATAGAGGCGATATGGGAGCAGCAGAGGAGTGCTTATGTCAATGCTGCAGAGGAGGTACTTGGATTCAGAAAAGGAAAAAGCAAACCATGGATAAGTGACAACACATGGAAGATGATAGACGAGAGGAAGGAAATCAAGACCAAGATAAATAGCATCCGGTCAGAAAGGATTCGGAGCAGGATGAAGGAAAGGTACAAAGAAAAGGACAAGGAAGTGAAAAGGAGCGCAAGAGAAGACAAGAGAAAATGGATAGCAGAGAAAGCACAGAGAGCACAGGCTGCGGCGGAGAATGGACAACAGAAAGAAGTTTACAGCATAGTGAAACAGCTGACAGGACAAGGCACAAGACAAGCGGCAGCAGTGAAGAACAAGCACGGAGACCTGCTGAAGAGTAAGGAGGCCAGACTAGAAAGGTGGAAGGAACACTTTCAGGAGGTACTCAACAGGGATACACCAGATGACCCACCACAAGAAGACGACGAGGAGAGAGAAGAACTAGATATTTCAATAGAAACCCCTACACTGCAAGAGATAAGAAATGCACTATGCACCCTCAACAATGGAAAAGCACCGGGAATAGACCAAGTTACAGCAGAGATGCTGAAAGCAGACCCAGAGAATACCAGCAAAGAACTGAAAAGAATATTTGACCTCATATGGGAGAAAGAAACTGTTCCCACGCAATGGACAAAAGGACTCATCTGCAAGATACCAAAGAAAGGCAATCTCCAAGACTGTGGAAACTGGAGAGGAGTCACACTACTGCCACTGGCCAGCAAGGTGCTGAGCAGGATCCTGGTCAGCAGGATACAAGCAGGAGTGGATCCATCACTAAGAAAGGAACAAGCCGGCTTTAGGAAAGGGAGAAGAACCACAGAACAGATATTCATCATCAGGAACATCTTAGAACAAGTCAACGAATGGAATGCAACAATGTACATCCACTTTGTAGATTTTGAAAAGGCCTTCGACTCCATACACAGAAACAGTCTTTGGATCATCATGCGCCAGTATGGAATCCCTGGGAAATTGATCAGGATGGTTAAGTCCCTTTATGAGGACTTTCAGTGCGCTGTCATAGATGAAAATGAAACAACAGACTGGTTTCCGGTGATTACTGGAGTGAAACAGGGGTGCTGCATGTCAGGATTCCTTTTCCTGTTGGTGATTGACTGGGTCATGAAGAAGACGACAGAGGGCGAAAGAACAGGGATCAGGTGGAATTTCACTACAATGCTAGAAGACCTCGACTTTGCAGATGACCTAGCCCTTTTATCATCGGCCATGAACCATCTACAGCAGAAAACAGCCAAGCTAGAGGACAATGCTGCTAAAGTTGGCCTGAGGATGAACGACAAGAAATGCAAAGCGATAAAAGCCAACAGCAAGAGCAAGGAGAAGCTGAAAGTCAGGGGGAACGATGTCGAAGAGGTGGACAGCTTCACCTATCTAGGGGCCAACGTGACGAAGGATGGAGGAGGAACAGCGGATGTCAAAAGAAGGATAGCCTTGGCGAACACCCAGTTCAAACGCCTGTCTAACATCTGGAAAGCTGGAGACATCGGCAGCAAAACCAAAACCTCCCTCTTCAAGAGCTTGGTACTCTCAGTACTTCTGTATGGATGTGAAACCTGGAAGCTCACAAAAGGAGAAGAAGAAAAACTGGACACCTTCCAAACCAAATGCCTCCGGAAGATTCTTAAGATTAGATGGCAACAGCACATTTCCAACAAGGCAACCCTTCAGATGGCAGGGGCAGGGAAGATAAGTGCAGGAATAAGAAGAAAGAGATGGAATTGGATTGGCCATGTCCTAAGAAAAGATCAGAAGAATGACTGTGCTGTGGCCCTCGGATGGACACCAGAGGGAAGAAGGAAGAGAGGCCGCCCAAAGACAACCTGGCGAAGAATGGTGGAGGTGGAGCGGAATGCTGCTGGATGGAGCTCTTGGAGCGCAGCACGCAGCGCAGCTACAGATCGAAGCCAGTGGAGAAAACGATGTCCAAGCCTTATGTGCCTTCTGGCACGGAGAGAATTAAGGTTAAGGTAAGGCAAGACCCATACTGTACAAATACCCCCTCTGAAAGGGTAATCTACGTCAACCAATGTTTAACTGAAGCACAGGATAGCCTAGAGTTTGGAGCACTACGCTCGTGGTCTGATGGCTGGATCCCAGTCACCACCAAGGAACCCCTTCCAGGGGATTTTCCCCTGGAGTTAACATCAGTACAGACTCAATTCCCTCAAAAACACTTTGAATGAAACTACAAACTGAGGTCCCATGTGCGAACGCACACATAACATCTCGCTAGGAACCTGTTCTGCCTTTCAGAGAAGTGGGCCATTTCATGCCAGAAGGAACAAATGACAAGTTAAAAAAACAACCACCCAAATACGCATGCACACTGGTGATGCGTTTAGAGATCATCCCTTCAATCAGAATGCAGCTACCTTAATGAGACAAAATAACACCACTCTTTCTAAACATTCGTATATGAAAGTCCAAACCTTGAACCCCTAACCTATTTCTTGTGATTTGGGTGGAGGGTGTACTAATTGCTTCCCCAGGAGTAAGAATGCAACATTGTGTTTCTAAATTGGGACACACCAGCAAACTGTGCAAAAGTCAGGTTACCTTGGCTTGGGGGGGGGGGGGGAGGGGGGGGGGGTTCTGACTTCTCCCAACATACACTTCCCTACCCGAGAATTGCAGAATTTCTTCAGCCTCTTTACAGAGGCCACTTTCCCCACTGTTCTGATCTTGCTCCACAGTTCACAGTGTGTTGCAGCGATGGGAGCTAATCTACCTCCACTATGTCCAAAAAACAAAAAAAAATCCACTATGTTATGTTCTTAACATTTAACCCTTGCTAACAATTCGTACATATTTCTGAGAAAAAAAACTAGACTCTCATAAAAATAAAAAAATACTCAGCATTTTTTTGGTGTGTAACTTTTTTTTTATCAACACTTAATCTCTCAGATCATCAATTCATCCCTGTGCTATATATCCCCATTTTGCAATCCAGTATACCAAATAAAGTCAAAGTTAGGCTCAAATGCAGAAGAAAGCATATATGAAACGTAACACTATGATAAATATGAAGAGAGCTACATGATAAAAAGCCAGCACCAGTCACAAACAACAAAAATGATGACATCTTAAAAAAAAAAAAAAGATAAAACCGAAATGTACAATAACAAAAAATCAATCTGCAGAAATGGAAGTCCAACATACAAGTATACAAATTACTGTGGGATCCATAAAAGTACACACAAGTGTACGTGGTATTTTGGTTTTGTGAGATGGCAGTACACTTCAATTTCTGCATTCATCTTTTGGTAATGAGCACATAACTGACATACCTTCCATTAAAAATATCCAACCTTTTAACATTGACTAGATCAAGTGATGTCACATGCACAAGAAAATAGTCTTACTGACCACAGATAAAAAAAAAAAAAATCCAATTTGCATGCTAAAATTTATACAAGTTTTTTTTATCCACACATAACCATGCTTTCCTTTTCATCATATAAACTTGACGTTTATCTACGCAGCAAAACAGAGGCAGCAGCTTGATCAAAATGTACGATACACGAGAGATTTTGTCTAGAGATGCGCAAGGATGAAGTTGCCAGGGCAGGTAAGTACGTCAGCGTGTTTAGCGACCCTGTTCGCAGCTTCCCTCATGAAAACATGCACTAGGCTCAGAACACTTCCTTGCTATACAACCGGGCTTCTATCAAACACTCTTGTTTTGAGAAACTACTAACTTTGCACCATAAGGTAAAACTTGCATGTAACAAATACATGCACGTTTGCGCATTGACACACATGCATGCATAACCTCACAAACTTCACAAACACACAACACACACACACACACACACACACACACACACACACACACACACACACACACACACACTCTCTCTCTCACAAAATTGAGCAACACGTTCAGTGACACCCTTACCTTTATGCACTCGTCACTTGCATCCATGCACCCACACAAACACATCACAGCAATTGCAAACGAGCATGCATGTCTGTTTGTGCAGATACACAAAACCACATGCACATACACACAAATACCCACACGCCCAGACAAACACACAAACCACACACACAAACATAATCATTGTCTGCAGCTGTCAATGACTTCAGAACACCAGTGGACAAACTAAGCGTCATGTCGTCTGCTACGTCCGCGTCTGCTGTCATTTGACAGACATGTCTTTTACATCCAAGCACAGTCCATGTGCATGCATGTACTGCTGTGATACGTCAAAGACATCTCCTTCACATCGGGGCATAGTCCACTTGCACGTACAACTGTCTTACACCCACCTGAAACAGAACAGTGTCAACACTGATTTTGTTGGACTTTCTATTTCAGTATTCTCAAATCCTTTGTCTGGGGGGGTTGGGGGGGGGGGGGGTAGCCTAGTGGTTAAAATGTTGTGCTTATGATCTGACAGCCCAGGTTCCAGTCATCACCTAAGCACACCTTCAAGGGATTTTCCCCCTGAAGTTAATCTCAGTATCAACTCCACTCCCCTCACGGCTTCTCATAGTGGTCTCTTTAGTTCCTCGCTCAAAGTTCATGACCCGCAGCTGGCAGGGCGTGGATATAAATAAACGGGGCAAAAGGAAAGACGGCACTAGCTGCTTGCACTATAGCCGTGTTCAGCTGTAAATTACCTTTGCTTCTTTCATGCATCGTTTCGCACAATGAATCGTCCAAAAATAAACAAACAAAGCTATCCTGAAAATGAGCTTTGAACTAGCTTTCTTTTGACACCAAACTCCATATACTTTCTTTCATACTGTTTGACGTGACAGCAGTCAAAACATAGATAAATGTAAACAGTATAGGGACTGGCAGAAACACAATCACAAAAATCAGACATTCTTAACTCTCTCTCTACAAAAGCACATATTTATAATATACAAACAATGAACAGAGAGAAAACATGGAACATGTCTGCATGCAGACTAGTTGGGTTTTTCTGCTGTTCATTTCTTCCTGTTGGCACAGCCAGGCCATAGATGAACACACCCTAGTAGGCTACTGCGCACGCTGCGGCGTGAGAAGCCAGGCGAAGAAGAGCTGGGGTGAGAGTCTGGCAGTCATTAGTGCTGGCTTGGGCTTATCTGATTTCACTGTAAACACTTCTGCATGGTCATGGCGATACAGCACGTACGCACTCCACTGTTTCATCAGCTTTAAGTGGTTTCCTTGTTAGAGTTGCACGTTTGTTCACTAACCAATTCCAGTGCAGTTCATATGGCCCCGAGCACACAGTAGTATACAAATGTCTTGTCACTATTGTACACTATCATCAGGCAAAGATAGCTCACAAATGATTCAGGTTTTTGTTTTATTGATGTTTCTGATACTGTACAGAAAACATCTTCTGTTCATGTTGAAAAAATGTGATCAAAAGCGTGCCTACTTCCGTGTTGTGAATAAAGAACAAATTGCGCATATGCCTACACTTTGACATCAAAGCAAAAAAACAAACATCAACAACAGACCTGTGCACCCCCTTACTACTGATTTCAGTATTTTCATGGCAATTTTCAGTATTTTTCACCAAGTTTCAGTATTTTTGCGCGTTGTTCGTGATACGCTTTTTCAACATGAAGCATAAACGCCTTTTTTTTAATTGGGTTTTTGTTTCTGTATTTGTTTGCTCATCCCCCTTCGAATTTCTTTCCATTGTACAAAAGCTCATAAGCTTTTTCTTTTATCAACTAGCAAATCTGGACAGGTCTGATGACTTCATAAGTGATGTAATATACAGAGTGTAGAATTGGGAGAGAAAAAAAAGAGGAAATTGAGCCGGGGTCCAGGGGCCACTTAGGCCCCGGTGGGGTGCAGGGGCAAAGCTGGGGGGCCCAGGGGGGCGAAGCCCCCGGCCGAAAACGATTTTTCGCATTTTAAAGGCAGTTTGGAGGCCTCTCCAGGCACCATTTTGTGCAATGTGGAGGCATGTGTGTGTGTGTGTGTGTGTGTGTGTGTGTGTGTGTGTGTGTGTGTGTGTGTGTGTGTGTGTGTGAGAGAGAGAGAGAGAGAGAGAGAGAGAGAGAGAGACCTTCCATAAAGAACCACCAGAGTATGTCAAACTTGTTATAAACAGATCTATTCTGGGTAGCGGTAATATAAGTTTGTGTGTACCACTGTGATGGCTAATGGAAAACGTGGAGAGAGAGAGAGAGAGAGAGAGAGAGAGAGAGAGAGAGAGAGAGAGAGAGATCAATACACTCTCTGGTGAAGATTTAAGAAGATCCTATGCCTTTCTCATTTTATTTTTAATCTGATTTCGGAGTGGACTCACAATGACAGTTTGCATGGCCAGAAAACAAGTGCTGTGTATGTGTGTGCTCTGCTGCTGTCCAGTAGAGCACCAGAGCAGAAGCCGTGTTCGGTACGATATAACTTCAGAGCGAGTTTTCATGTAACTTCAGAACAAGTCACTTTGCCGTTTTAACGATGAACTGATTTTTCGAAGACGCGAGAAATTTTACTGTTCCATGATTTTCCAAGAAATCAGCGCTTCTATAAATGAAGAGCCGTGGTTTGCTATGTTCCGACCGCATTCCAATTTTCGACACCACTCGCGAATAAAAGTTCAACTTTCACTAGCGAGTAGAATGATGCGAGAGAGGTAGCGCAGGTTTCAAACCTTACTCGGCAAAACGAACAGCCAATTTTGCTGCTTATGCATCTATATCCGCAACTGTACCTCTTTTAGCCCCATCCTGGCCTGTTAGCGTCATTTTGCATTCACTCCGCGTCTTTCTTTGCTTGTAAGTGTATCAGTTTGGTCTGTTTGTCCGCAAAAGTTTACACTTTCCGCCATTTTGTTTTGAAGATACTGTTGTGCGCATGCGTCTTCAGGGGAGATAAGTAACTGAACGATAGGGCTTAGCAGACGACGGAACGCAAGATAAACGGCATCGCTGAACGATAGAAGACGACGTTTTCGATTTCCGGATTTTTCGTTGACAAAAATCGGATTTTGATTAATAAAATCGTATTTCCGTATTTTCCAACTTTTTCCGGAACAAATACGGAAAAATACGGAAGGTGCACAGGTCTGCAACAACAACAACACACACACACATGCACATACACCTCAGGGATGAAAAACAAACAAAAAATAACAACAAAAAACCACATAACAGATGACAAAATTGACAAAACTGCATACACACTGAGACTGTATGTAATAAAAACATACGAGTGCTTGTTCCATAATCGTCAAAATAAAAGCATAAACCAAAATAACTTCACACACACACACACACACACACACATGTGCGCGCCCACGCAGGCACACACATACACACTCGTGCATACGCACACACGCGCACACACACACACACACACACACACGCACACACATGAACACATGCACGCACACGCACGCTCACACAATCACACACACAAAGTTCTCTCTCTCTCTCTCTCTCTCTCTCTCTCTCTCTCTCTCTCTCTCTCTCCGTGTACGAACGCACGCAGAACATCTTGCGCACAAGTTAAATCCTGTTCCGCTTTTCGTAAGAGTAGGCCATCGTGTGCCGGTGGGAACAGATGACAATATTTACAAAACTGCATACACACGGGGACCGGATGAAAAAAAGCACATGATTGCTTACTCTGTTATCCTCGATACAAAAGAATAAATCAATAAAATCAATCAATCTCTCTCTCTCTCTCTCTCTCTCTCTCTCTCTCTCTCTCTCTCTCTCTCTCTCACACACACACCACACACACACACACACACACACACACACACACACACACACACGTATGCACGCACGCACGCACACATGTGCCAGAGAAAACTGACAAAAATCTTGATACTGACAGACAGCCAGGAGGTGCATGTATACAGGTAGGTGTCGTGGCCCTTCACACACCACACACACACGCACGCGCGCACACACACACGAACGCGCACACACACGCACACACACACATATGCATACGTGCACACACACACACACACACACACACACACACACACACACACACACACACACACACACGCACAGATGTTCGCATGCACACAAAGAACACTAACACATGCACATGCGTGCGCGTGCACAAGCGCGCGCACACACACTCACACACACACACACACACACACACACACACACACACACACACACACACACAAACGCATTTGCTCTCGAATATATGCACTTGACTGATGTTCAGACAATTAGGGATACAAACAAAGCAAACTTAGTAAACACCAACAAAGCACAAGCAAACACAACAGCACTCAAACATACATATAGACTGTTAACGCGATCAAGTAGAAGATTCACATAAAACAAAAGGCACATAATGCCTACATAAGCGAACACAGATAAGATGCTTTGCCTCTGGAAATTAGGAACAAGCTCGGTTTCTTGGGAGACACATTGCTTGTAAAAAAATTTGTTAAAAATAGTTAACGAAATGGAGCAGCACAACAGTCACCACGAACAAGTAGAACAAGTATTAAAGTTTTGTTCACTCAAGTATGAACTCTGTAACAATTAATGGGAATCCGGGAGCATATGGTAAAAAATGCCTTTCAAATGAAAATTCGCCCAGTTGCTAATAGACAGCAACGAAGGAAAGTGTAGCGGCATCACCAGATGCTGGACTCTGACCCCTGACCGCGCAGTGCCCTAGATAGCGGTGAGATGGAATTTCGGGTTACGGAGTGCAGTGCCAGCCGCCAACTAAAGAGTCGGATTTTCCCTGTTTTGAGCAGCCGTGCCCTAGGAGTCCTTAAGAAAAGGTTTGACTGAGGTCCTGAACACACGCAGAACATCTCATGCACATGGTAAAACCCATTCTGCCTTTTGTAAGAGTAGTCCATTGCATGCTGATAAGAATGGATGACAAAATTTGAAAAACGCATGCACACTGGTGTCATGTTTTGACAACCTTTCCCAAGTCCCGGAATGAAGCCACCTTAATCGTGGGCAAAAATGGCTGCATACGCAAAAATCTCAACATTGAGGAACCTTAGAGCTCTAACCAAGGAATGAAAAGCCAAAAAATCCTGTCTTCTTAGCTTTGTCTTTATCATTTTTCTTATTCATTATTCTTTTTTTTATCATTCCAGAAACATCTTTGTGGTGAAAACCTCTCATGGTTTTTTATTTCCTCATCCTCAACTTGGAATAAAACTCATTAATCCCACTCAAGTTAAGACCTGTGATTTATCTTCTTACAAAACAACAGAAACGATATAATTTGTTATATATCCAAAGCACATCACTAACTCAGACCCAGGTATCAATATATCATCTTGAAAGTCCTGAAAGAAGATAATTTTACATCCTTTCATCAACACTCTTTTTTACTCACTTTCCCCAAAGAAAACTTTTCCGTAGTTAACATCTTCAAAAGTACCTTACCATTTCACATATAATATGTATCTAAATAAAAATTATGGTAAATTACGATCTCCATCAATAAACATTTTCAATCATTTTTTTACTACAGCATATCCTATACACACACATTAAAGCACTGAACCCTCCCCCCATGCTTTACTGACCATTAGTGAGTCAGAGTACACATTCTGGGTGACCCCCCAGAGTGTTAAGCCGGGGAACAACAACAACAACAACAACTGACCTGTGTGAAGATGTTGTGTGTCTGACTGACTAGGTATCGGCTATCGGCGTTGGCAGCCACCTCCAGCTTGATGGTGCCAATATAGACATCGGAGCACAGCGTCCAGAAGTGGGGCTCCTGTACACTGTACACCCCTTCCAGCTGGCTCACCTGAAACCATGTGGGACTCGTGTGATAACAATGACAAAGAGGACTCGTGTGATAACAAAGACAAAGAGGACTCGTGTGATAACAAGGACAAAGAGGACTCGTGTGATAACAAGGACAAAGAGGACTCGTGTGATAACAAGGACAAAGAGGACTCGTGTGATAACAATGACAAAGAGGACTCGTGTGATAACAATGACAAAGAGGACTCGTGTGATAACAAGGACAAAGAGGACTCGTGTGATAACAAGGACAAAGAGGACTCGTGTGATAACAAGGACAAAGAGGACTCGTGTGATAACAATGACAAAGAGGACTCGTGTGATAACAAGGACAAAGAGGACTTGTGTGAAAACAATGACAAAGAGGACTCCTGTGATAACAATGACAAAGAGGACTCCTGTGATAACAATGACAGAGAGGTCCACATCAACATAGCACGATTGCTTTGATACTTTGTGTCATTCAGACCTACTGAACTTTTCTTGAATGCCTGAAGTTAAAACTGAGAGGATAACATTCAAATTTAACATGCCAGACACAGACAGATACAAAATTGGTAGTCTTTCATTCCGATGTATCAAACTTTTGTTAAAAATATAAAGTTACTCTGAACAAATGGCAATTTTACTGAAAAAAAAATCACAAGTAAACCATTTCTGTGCTTTCACTTAATTATAACTTTATATAAAACTGAACACATGCACACATTCCAAGATTAACTCAGATGTAGTAAATCATTTCTGTGTTATCACTTACATTTAAGGCAAATATGGCAAGTATTGTGCAACTGAAATATCAATTTGTTCTCAAATATCTATCTCTACATTGAATGAAAAATCAAACTGAAGGTTGTCACTAACAATGTTTATCCTTTTATTCCAAATGTTTTGCTTATCTTTTTTTTTATATAACTTTTTTAAAAATAAACATCAGATTCTTACAAATGAGTATTCCTTTACATTTCAAAATGAATATGACCACCAAAAAAAAAAGTCCAGCCCAAAAGGCTGACCCCTGCTTCACAGGCCTACCCTTTGGTAGCAAGTTGGCAGAACATTGTCCAGAGATGACGGGGTTCGCTGCATCAGAATTCCAATGGATTCCTTCAGCAGGGGAAGTACACTGAAATCATAAATACCATGTCTTCCTGTGGTATGTCTTGAGGATCATGACAGACTATACACTGACAGCAGCAATCATAGCCATAAATACCAGGTCTTCCCGTCTTGTAGATCATGATATAGTCTATACTGACAACAGCAATCATAGCCATAAATACCATGTCTTCCTGTCTTGAGGATCATGCTATAGACTATAAAGTAACAGCAGCAATCATAGCCATAAATACCAGGTCTTCCTGTCTTGAGGATAATGCTATAGACTATAAAGTAACAGCAGCAATCATAGCCATAAATACCAGGTCTTCCTGTCTTGTAGATCATGATATAGACTATAAAGTAACAGCAGCAATCATAGCCATAAATACCAGGTCTTCCTGTCTTGTAGATCATGATATAGACTACAAAGTAACAGCAGCAATCATAGCCATAAATACCAGGTCTTCCTGTCTTGTAGATCATGATATAGACTATAAAGTAACAGCAGCAATCATAGCCATAAATACAGGTCTTCCTGTCTTGTAGATCATGATATAGACTACACTGACAACAGTTATCATAGCCATAAACACCATGTCTTCCTGTCTTGAGCATCATTATAAACAGGGTTCGCGATAACCGGTAATTGTTGGTATTTTACCGATTGTAAACAGGGAATACCGAAAATTTTCGAAGCAGCCGGTACCGCGTACCGATTCTGTTTGCCTGTGACCGATTAGATTTCTGTCTAAAAAAAAAAGTCTGAAGTGACATTTTCTGACAGTCTGTCATGCGCCTGTACTGTGCTTACGCACCTACCCCTTCCCTCGCACACCCCTTCTGACGAACATCTTTGGCGCCAGCCTGATTAGCCTAGCACGCAGAACAGCAAGCTTTACTGTGAAAGAATAGAGCTTCGCACTCTTCTCGGCATGACAGTAACTTCCATTCACAATGAGTAAATGGGGCCTAGATTTATTTAATCTTTATTCTTTTAATCTTTTATATCGAGGATAATGGAATAAGCACACCTGTGCTTTTTTACATCCAGTCCCCATGTGTATGCAGTTTTGTAAATGTCATCTGTTCCCACCCGCACATGATGGCCTGCTCTTACGAAAAGCGAAAAGCGGAGGGTCTATGACTATGAATTTGTGCGTTGCTTTGAGAGAGAAGAGTCGAAAACCAAATCTAAATTGAACGAAAGATCTAGATGAGCCTAAGCATAGAAACAAGTAAGAAGAATACAAGTCTCACGAATGATGCCATGCAAAACAACAGACTGACACGGACAGTGGCACAGGCGCTAGAAAAAAATCCTATTTCCTGCGTGGCTTCATGCCCAAGAAGCGAGTGGCAGCAGCACAGCAGTCAAAGTCTGAGAGATTTGCGTTCAATTTAGATTTAGTTTTGTTGAGTAGTAGTAGTAGTAGTGATTCGGTGAGTGACTGCCGTGGCGTGCGGTCACGGTTCAGGCGCGCTCTCATCACTGAAGTTTGATTTCAGTTCATACGTTGAATCGCTGAATCGACTGATATTTTTTGGACTTAGGTTTTTTTTGGCCACTTTTCTTTGGCTGACTGGTCCTGGACTTTGCTTAAATCCGCCGTGTATTACACCTTGTGCGCGTTTTTCTCTGTTTTGGCATTGTTTATAAATCACGTAATGTCGTCTGTTCCGCCAATTTTCCTGAAAGTTCGAGACGTTCCCTATTCCCAAGAAAACCGTGTAACGGGTCTGGAGCTGTGTTTGGCTGCGGAGCGGACAGCAGGCTCTGGCACCGTTGTCGGAGCACAGAACATCCGAAGTCTCTGGCGAATCTACCCGACCTCCAAACAGGCAAGAAATGATCTGCTGATAAAAGGTATGACGGTTCGTAATACTGTTCTGCAAGTCGCTGACACTAACCCTTTTATCTTGCGTGAGGGATCGGGGGAGGAAAAAGCCGCTACCAAAGTTTGGGTGGCTGACATTCCTATGTCTGTCGCTAACAGAGAAATTGAACATTCTCTAGTCAAAGCGGGGTGCGAGTTACGATCAGATATCAAACAGGAGCGCTATAGAAACGCAGACAATAAACTAACCAGATTTGAAACGGGAAGAAGATTTGTTTTCATCACAGTCCCCACAGTCCCTCTTGAAAAAACTCTCAAAGTTGGCCCATTCACAGCCACCATTTACCATAAAGAACAAAAGGACGTTCGGAAAACTGTTATCTGTTCTAACTGTCTGCAGCCCAACCATCATGTGTCAGTATGTGTAAACGAGGTGGTCTGTCGTGAGTGTAAACAGCCAGGGCATAAAAGAGGAGATGCCTGCTGTGAAGTCAGACCTGATGCCAGTGTGGACAGACAGCTGGCTACAAGGGAACTGCAGGGGCAGAGTTCCGGAGAGGTGGTGACCGGCCAGATCAAGGAGCAGAGGAAGCAAGGAGAACAGATGTCCCCTAGTACTCCTGCTGGAACGAGGACAGTGGGCGGAGAGAAATCGGGAGGGAAAGGGAAAGGAGGAAAGTCAGTGACCACTGCTCCTGGGGAGCTAGATAGGGGAAGGCCCGCTACAGCAAGAGGAAGGGTAGCCTCCAAGAAGCAAACCACCCTGCACTCCAGCATAGCCCCCCGTGACGACCGTCAACGTCATCGCTCAGAGACCCCCAAAAGACGTCGCTCAGGGGAACAAGAAAGTCCACAAGCTGGTGCAGCAGGGAAACTGCCACGACGTGACTCCAGAGATCTGGAGGGAGAAGAGGATGGAATGTCAGACTGTTTCAGAGAATGACCAGTGTTGACCGAGATGATGAAACTTTTGCTCTTTCTCCACCCTCCTCCCCCACCCATTATTCCCCTTCTTTTGACAGCCCAGTGTTTTGTTTTTCTTTTTCGCTTTGTCTGTCTCTTTTTTTTTTTTTTTTTTTTTTTTTTTTCTTCTTCTTTTTTTTTTTTTCCAAATCAACTGCCTGGCGTCCTACCCAGGTTCTTGGATGCTGGTTATATATGAATAGCGCTATAAGCTAAACATATGATATAATTATTAACGGTGCAGATGGACAAACTTAGAATATGTTCCTTGAACTGTAGGGGTTTAAAAAATAAATGGAAGCGTAAAACTTTGTTCAGGTACTTTAAATTACAAAACTTTGATATTATATGTATGCAAGAGACTCATATTTCAAACAAAGATAAACCAGCTTGGGAGAAAGAATGGGGAGGTAGAATCTTTAGTCAAGAGGGAACATCACACAGTAAAGGCCAAGTTATTTTGATTTCTAGACATTTTAGGGAAGAAGTTGAACAAGTAAAAGCGGAGGAACGTATACTGGTAGTCAAGATAAACTACAAAGGATATCCTTTAAATATAGTTAACGTTTATGGCCCTAATGACACGGTAGAAAAAAAAACTTTTTTCCACTCTCTGCATTGGAAACTCGAGGATCTAAACGAAGAAAGTCTGATTTTGTGTGGTGACTTTAATTGTGGGTTGAATAATAACCTTGACATTATATCTGGAAATCCTCATAATAGGACTGAAGTAAAAGCTTTTCAATCTGCATTGCAGGAGCTCTCATGCACAGATGTGTGGAGGTTTTTCCACCCAGAGGAAAGGGACTTTACCTGGAATAGGTACTGTCCATTTATTGCCCGTCGTCTTGACTATTGCCTTATGTCTGACGATCTTCTGCACCTGTGTTCATCCGTTGAACACTACCCTGTTCCTAACTCTGATCACAAAGCTGTGATCATAGAACTAGAAGAAAGTCAGTTTGAGCGAGGCCCAGGATATTGGAAATTTAATAACAGCTTGCTTAGAAATGAACACTTTGTTAAAGCAATGAATGATTTTTTACAGGAAGAATTGGAAAAAGATGAAGGTCAATCAGGCTCTCTTAACAAATGGGAGGTACTAAAAGCAAAAATAAGAAACTTTTGTAGAAATTTTGGTAGATGTCTAGCCTGTTATAAAAGAAATGAAAAAGCGGATTTACAAAACCAATTAAAACACATAGAGACCAATATTATAAAAGAACCTCAGAGTATTAAGTTACAACGAGAATTACAAAAAGTAAAACACAAGCTAGAAATCTTAGAAATGCAAGAAGCCAAAGGTGCCCAGATTAGAGCCAGGATTAAGTGGATAGAAGATGGAGAGAAAAACTCTAGATATTTTTGTCATCTGGAGAAAGTAAGAAAACAAAAAAATGTAATGACCCGTCTAGTCACAGAATCAGGGCAAGTATTGACTACTCCCACAGATATAATGTCTGCACAAGTGTCTTTTTACAAAAACTTGTATGATCAGAAAGCTGATGATGAAAACGTTAAAGAGGCCACAGATGAATTTATAACTGGTATTAATGTTCCCCGTCTTAATGACACAGATGCAAAACTATGTGAAGGACTTGTGTCAGTTGGTGAAGCATCACAGGCTCTAGCAAGAATGAAAAATGGTTCAGCTCCAGGGATGGATGGAATTACTATAGAATTCTTAAAGTTTTTCTGGTCAAAATTAAACAAAATACTAACTGCATCTTTTAACGAATCATTTGAGAAAGGCGAGCTGTCATACACGCAGTACCAAGGGATAATATCTTTGATCCACAAAGGGAAAGACTTAGACAGAGAACATCTAACAAACTGGAGACCTATAACTCTAACTAATACTGACTATAAAATTTTAGCTAAAATAATTGGGATCCGATTAGGTCAAGTTATACCAAAATTAGTAAGTGAAGATCAAGTTGGTTACATCAAAGGAAGAAACATAGCGACAATAATTCGTACTATTGATGACACTATTAACTTTCTCAATGAATCAGGCAAAGCAGGTTATTTACTGGCTCTAGACTACTCTAAAGCATTTGACTCTATATCAAAATCGTATTTGCTCCAAACATTTGACGTGTTTGGCTTTGGACAAGATTTTAAGAGGTGGGTAATGGTTTTGATGAAAAACCCTGTAAGTCACATAAGCTATGGAGGATGGGTATCAGAGAGCTTCAAAATTAATTGTGGAATTAGGCAAGGATGTCCTTTTTCCCCTCTTGCATTTGTTTTAGCTGTAGAATTGCTAGCTATCAAAATAAGAAACTCTCGGATAGAAGGAATACAATTACCAGATGTAGGTAGAAGAAGCACTAATCATCTTAAGATATTGCAATTAGCTGATGACACGACTTTATTCTTGAAGAATAAAAATGAGATAACCTTTGCAACTGAAATAATAAAACAATTTGCCTGCTTCTCTGGATTACAGTTAAATAGGAATAAAACAAAGTTATTAGTAATGGGAAAAGGCTGTGTAGTTGACAATGATCTGCCATTTGATATTGTTAATAAAATTAAAATATTGGGAATAGTTTTTACACATGGAAAAATGGCTAAAGAGATAGAAGACAACTGGGAAAAAAGATTAACGAGCTTACTTACCATGATTAAAGAATGGTGTAAAAGGGATCTAAGTCTACAAGGCAAAATTGTAGTAATAAAAACTTTTCTGATCAGTCAGTTCACATATGTTATGCAGTCAGTAGGTCTTCCAAAACCCATTCTTATAAAAATCAATACAATCTTGTACAAATTTCTTTGGCAAAGGAAGTATAGCAATAGACGGGCGTTCGAAAAAGTCAAACGGAAAGTAATGAAAACGGATTATAAAGACGGGGGTTTGAATATGGTTGATATGGTCGAAATGCAGGAGATATATAATTTGCAGTGGATAGGAAGACTGCATAATAGAAACACAGGCACCTGGTGTGCCATCCCTCTTTGGTATTTAGATAAAATTGCCCCAGGTCAACATGTGTTTGAAGTTAATTGTTATAGCAATGAAATGCAAGGACTTTCAGTTGTGAAGAACGGATTCTGGAGAGAAGTATATGCAACATTTTTAGACAAAACGTCAAAAGCTAGTTTGGAAAACGTATTAGCAGAACATATCGGACAGCAGCATCTCTTTAATAACAGACTTGTCAAGTATAAACATAGAATAATCAACTTTCAAAAATGGAAAGAAAAAGGGTTTTTACGAGTTAAAGATATTTGCAAACCACAGGCAAAACGTGTCCTGTCATTGTATGAAGTGACTGAGGTGCTGAACCAAAATAACGCAATAACTCTATTTCAGTATTATGCAATAATAAACGCAATCCCTAGACCATGGATTGAAACAATTACCGAGGGAACGGTTGATCTGTCAGTGGAAGAGCATGGAACTTTAGAAGCAAGCAAATTTGACGCCAAACCAAAGCAAATTAAGCACTATCTGATGACAAAAAATGTAAATGAATCATTAACACCTCATGCAGTTGACTTCTGGCAAAGAAAACTGGACTACACCGTTGACAAACATGTTTGGCTGATGCCAAGATTGGCTACAAATGAAGTAAGACTGAGAGAGCTGCAATGGAAAATATTGCACAATCTGTATCCAACTAATATTTTGCTACATAAAATGGGTGTAACTGATTCCGTGTATTGTGACAACTGCTTAAACACAGTCGATTCCATGGACCATTTCTTTTATGAATGTCCGTCTGTAAAACGGTTTTGGACATATATTGACTCCACTGTCTTGTCTGTAACTGGGAAACACCTTCATCTTTCAGTAACTGACATTTTGTTTGGCTATAATCCAAAGAACCTAACTGCAACAAATTGCTGGATCAACAAAATGATTTTGCTTGGAAAAATGTGTATTAGTAAGATTAAAAAGACCAAATCTATGCTACAATACCAGGTGGTTTTTGAACAAGAAGCACACCTGAGAAAAGTACTGTCAACCTGATTATCTGTAACTATGAAAATATGTCTATTGTGTAAAATCTAGCAGATAAGTTCTTAACCTTTTTCTTTTTCAGACATGTATATAAACATTCTTTGCTTGTAAAAAAATTTAGTTAAGTGTACCCAGTTTCTATGAAAGATAGAGATTGTGAAAGAAAGAATTTACCTGGTTTTTGTGGAAGAAAGAGTTTTTATGGTTTATGTGGAAAAAAAAAAGTTTACCTGCTTTATGTGGAAGAAAGAGACTACCTGCTTTTTGCGGAAGAAAGAGTTCACCTGCTTTGTGGAAAAAAAAATCTTTGAATTGATGTCATAATCTTTGAATTGATGTGTTTATAATCTTTGAATTGATGTGTTATGATCTTTGAAAAAAAAAAAAAAAAAAAAAACTCGAGGAAAGATCCCCTCTACCGGGAATCGAGCCCGGGTCGTCAGATTGCGATCGCAATGTTCTGACCACTAGGCTATCCCGTCCCCTGTCCCCCGGCCTCTGTCTTACGAAGTAAGAAAGAAAGAACTGCAATAGAAAATAATATTGCACAATCTGTATCCAGCTACTATTTTGCTACATGAAATATCTGATTATGTGATTGTGTCTACTGCTTAAACATAGTCGATTTCATCGATCATTTCTTTCATGAATGTCCGTGTGTAAAACGTTTTTGGACGTAGCCTATATTGACTCCACTCTCTTGACTTGTCACTGGGAAACACCTTCATCTTTCAGTAACTGACATTTTGTTTGGCTATGATCCAAATGAACTAACTGAAACAAATCGTTGGATCAAGAAAATGTAGGGCCTACTTGCTTGGAAAGATGTGTATTAGTCAGATTAAAAAGATTAAATCTATGCACAATACCAGGTGGTTTTTGAACAAGAAGCACAGCTGAGTAAATTACCGTCAACCTAATTATCTGTAACTATGAAAAGAGGTCAATAGTGTAAAATCTAGCAGAAAAGTTGTTAACTTTGGGTTTGTTTTCTTCAGATATGTATATATACATTTCTTGATCATTTGTAACATTCAAAAAAAAAAAAAAAAAAAAAAAAAAAAAAAAAAAAAAAAAGATTTAGTTTTGTTGCCGAACAATCCCCCCCTCCCCCACCTCCTCACTGAATAGTTTCGTTTTGTTCACAGTACGTACCGGATTTTATTTTCTGGGGACCGATTTTGGGGGAGTTGGTCAAGATATCTCTGAAACGGCAACTTGCAGTACCGGTATTAAAAAATCCTAGCGCGAACCCTGTTATAAATCCCCATCCTTAATTCACCAGACTCTGCCAAGATTCGAACCCCTGACCTCAAGGACCCATAGGATTGAAGTCGAAAGGTCCTAACCACACGGCAACAGTATCCATCACATGTGGTATAAGGCACATGAACTTTCTACAAGTAGCCCTTGCAAAAACAGAGACACAGAAACGTTACCCCAGAGAGCAAAAGATGAAAAATGATGATCTCTACTCCTTCATTGAACACTCAGACAGCAATTATTGTTGCATGTCATATTAGCAACAATGATATTTGCACTGCCATCAAGGGCCTGACAAGTAAGGCCCAGCACATTTAACTCTGACAGGGGGAGCATTGTTTATCTTTTAAGTCTTTCTGGAAAAAAGATAGGAGAATAGACCAAGAAGGCAGAAAATGGACAAGAAGGAGGTGACAGGAAGAAAAGGAAGAAGGCAGAAACAAAGAGAGGGATAGAAAAAAGAGAATTCCTAGCACAGAATACCCAGAAGGTGGGGGATGCTATTTATACTGACAATGCCCCCCCCCCCCCCCCCCCACACACACACACACACACACACACACACACACACACACACAACACACACACACACACACACTCCCCAGCATCTCTCTTCTTGGGTGCAGTTAAGCCAAGTCAAATTGATAGTCATCAGACAGTAAGAGTGATGGGGGAGGGAGACTTCAGGCAGCTCTCACCTGATGGCTATCAAGGTTGCGATGAACATGGAGCAGATGGGGTCAGCAATCATCCATCCAAAGTAGTAAATGAGGCCTGACGAGATGATCACACCAACACTGCCTAGAGTGTCCGCTAATATATGAAGAAATACACCTGAAAAGTAAAAAAAAAAAAACAGCAATCAGTGTGATTCTGGTGCAGTACCAACAATGTGTGTGCTCTCTGTGTGTCTGCCTGTCCCTCTCAATCCTCAACATAACCACACACATTATCTCTCGAAGCATGTTGGGACATCTTAATTCTAGTTTCTTTTGAGTTGGGGTTTTTTTAATATACATTTGTTTACATGCATTTTCATTTCATTACATGACACATGCAGGCAAACATGCGTGCATTAAGTACATACTCATATGCATGTCTCACACAAACACACACACACACACACACACACACAAATAAATCACACACACACATAACACACAGGCCTTACATAATTCTGCATGCATACAGCTATCACACACAACCGCACGCACACCCGCACACACATATGCAGACACACACACACACACACACACACACACACACACACACACACACACACACACACTCACTCAGACAACTACCACCTCAGCATCCTTTCTTTCACATGTGTTTTCTCTCTGCAATCCACCCCCAACTTCTACCCTTCCCTCCCTACCTTGCATGATTTGCCTTTGAGCGGCTTTGGCTCCGTGTTCGTGAGCGTGGCGCTCCTCTTTGGTCTCTCCGTGGGAATGGCCGTGGCCATGGTCGTGGGAATGGCCGTGGCCATGATCATGGGAATGGCCGTGGCCATGGTCATCGCCATGATCATGACTATGACCATGACTATCCCTTTTTTTCCCGTGGCTGTGACCATGGGAATAGTCCGAGACTGCTTCGTCCATCCCTGATAAATCACCAATGATACCACCATATGAGCATTCTGGATCACAGCAGTAGCGACACAGAGAAAAGAATAAGATTTGTACATGGCAAATTAACACAGATACAAAGTCACAAAGATTGCTGAAATAGCCTTTCTTCACAAAAGCAGATAGCAGAGCAGTTCCCTCCCCCTTTACCAAAAATGCCCAAACACAAGCAAAAAAATGAAACTGGAAACAACGACAAAAACCAAGGAAAAAATAGGAACAAAATATCTAGCTTGTTCATTTTTTTTCTTCAATGAATACTTTCGTTGTTTACATCAAATCATAATGGTAAATGATATTTTTGAAAATATGAAAAATGTAAAAAGGAGTAAAAATATTCCAGACACACTCTTAACTTACACTGTGTTGATCAGCAAATATGTGCATGCATGCGTGCATGGCTGATTCACACTGTGTTGATCAGTGAATGTGTGCATGCATGCATGCATGCATGCATGCATGGCTGATTCACACTGTGTTGATCGGTGAATGTGTGCATGCATGCATAGCCAACTCACATTGTTGATCAGAGAATGTGTGCATGCATGTATAGCCAACGTACACTGCTGATCAGAGAATGTGTGCATGCATGTATAGCCAACGCACACTGTTGACCATTGAATGTGTGCTGCATACATAGCCAACTCACACTGTTGATCAGTGAATGTGTGCATGCATGCATGTATAGGTGTGCCCATGCCTGTTTTATCCTGTCAGCGCTACTTACCCAAGCCGTGACTGTGTCCATGACTGCCTCCAAAAGAGTGGGAATGGCCATGACCTGAGCAAAGAAACACACAAGAAAGGTTTTCAAATTTGGACATTCACACCATGGTATTGCAATGCTCAAAGCAAAACTCAAAACAAAACAAAAAAATCTCAAAACAATTATTTCAGATTATATCAAGTCCTGCTAATTATGTGTTTCAGCCTTTTTCTGCTGTAGCTGATTAGTATAATATTCTACTATTATCTTTTTTTTAAAGAGCACACCAAAAAACCCCTATCAAATCTCAACATTAAAGACTTAAGATGTACAATAAAAACAGTGCAGAAAATGGTGGACAATTGTATGAAAAGAAATTGTAAGAAAAGAAAATACATTTATAAAAATCATACATTCTTCTGAGAAAAAAACCCATCATGTTAAAACATGGATGTATCACATTTTTGACAAATTACAACTGAATGGAATCGAAAAAGCCGACACCAAGCAATAAAGAGACAACGTAGAGAAAAAAACAAAGTTTCTAGAACACCATTCTCAGCTAAGCAATAAAGAGACGACACACAGAAAAAAAACAAAGTTTCTAAAACACCATTCTCAGAGAGTAGGGACACTGTTGACAAAAAAAAAAGAGACCCTCAGAGATAAACGTTAGTTCACTTCATGATTTCTTCTAAAACTGTAATGCTTCAACTTATATTCTGTTAAAGAATACATAGATTGATCCATTGGTCTTCTTTACTGAGATTTTTGGGCGCGTTTTTTTTTTTGTTTTGTTTTGGTTCCTTGTCTACAGCTCTTAAGTTCAATGTGTCTGCGACCATTTGCCCACCATTAAAGTACCCACATTCCAACTTCACAACTTTGCTGTTGAAAATGAAGCGTTAATCCATACTTGAAACTGCTATGATGGTTAAAAGTCTGTCCCGAGCCTAAGGCTCATCAGGCCGGTGCTTATCCCGGTTTCTGTGGCGTTAAGCGACTGAGAGTCATAGACTCCCCCCTGGATAGGACGCCAGTCTATAATGATGGTTAGGCAATCATCAATGTTTTAATCTATCTATCGCTTAGTCTGGTGACCGTGGGGGCACCCCTGAAGACTCGACACCCAGTTCCCTCCATTCCTCTCTCTATTCTGCCTTTCTCAGGTTTTGTTGAGTTCCAGGCCTGTCCATTCACTGATGTTGTCCTCCCATCTCTTCCTTGGTCTGCTTCTTTTTTCTTCCTCCTTAGACAGTGCCTTGCAGTATTGTTTTTGCAAGTCCTTTTGATCTACAGGCAATGTTTTAAAGCAGATTTAATTTCTGTACCTGCAAATGTACCACTTAAAACAACATGTATCTAGACGTTCCATGTCACTCACCTCCCCCCCCACCATGGGAATGGCCGTGCTGAAAGGCGAAGATGCCGATCAAGTTGACCAGGAATCCCAACACCGACACCACAAACAGGCGCTCATGCTTCACCTCTGGGGGCTCCACTGCTCTCTGCAACCATGCATGGACAACAGCAAATTACACACGCATACACACATGCATGCACACACGCACGCACGCACACACACAGACACAGACATGCACACTCACATGCACGCACATACACAGACACATACACACACACACACACATACACAGACACATACACACAGACACATACACACACACACACACACACACACACACAGACACACACACACACATAAGAGTAGTAAGAAGCAGCAAGAGGTAGTAGGAAGATTGCAGAAGATTGCAAAACAATGTGACTGCCAAGGTTAAAATACTAAAGTGCATATGTGTACAAGTGTGTGTGTGTGTGTGTGTGTGTGTGTGTGTTGTGTGTGTGTGTGTGTGTGTGTGTGTGTGTGTGTGTGTGTGAGTAAGTGTGTGTGTGTGTGTGTGTGGTGTGTGTGTGTGTGTGTGTGTGTGTGTGTGTGTGTGTGTGTGTGAGTGTGTGAGTGTGTGTGTGTGAGTGTGTGTGTGTGTGTGTGTGTGTGCGTCTGTGTCTGTGTGTCTGTGTGTGTGTGGATACACGCATGTGCATAAATGTGTATCCATGCAGAAAAACTTTTTTTTTTAACTGAATATCAGGATATTCAATGCGTTTACCTCCACAGCCTCAGAGAAGATGAAGAAGGCGATGAACAGCAGGAACAGTCCATTGACAAAGCCAGCCAGAATCTCAGCACGCACATACCTGCAACAGAAAAAGTCATCTCATAAAGCTACGAGTGATGTAACCTGCTTTGTGATTTAACTAATAACCCCTTGACTGAAAGAAAAAAAATGAATTAAAAAAAAATTAATTTCTAAAATAATATATTTTTTTTTTTAATTTAATAATGCCTTGACTGACTCAAATGATAACTGCTTTCAAACAAAACAAAAATAAGAGGGAAGGCGGCAGGACGGTTAAGATGTTCACCTGCCTAACAAGTAAACCATGAGGTTCTGGGTTTGATTCCCAGCCTTGCCCTTTCGGCTTTCTTCCAAGTTTGCTGAGAAATTTGAACTGAACATCACAATCCTTCAGATGAGACCCAAGTCCTACATATGAATGCATGCAGAACATCCCATGTACACATTAAAAACATGTTCCACATTTCGGAAGAGTTGGCCATTTTTTGCCGGTTGGAACGGGCGACAAAATTTAAAAAACACATGCACACAGGCGTTGTTTTGACACCACCCCTGAAGTCAGAATGCAGCTACCTAAATAGAGGGTGAAAAACAGTTGCACACATACAAATCTCATTATTGACGAACCTCAAAGCTCTAACCAAGGAACAAAAAAAGAAAAAGAAAAAAAAGAGGAAACCTGATACGGTATCTCCATTAAATTCCTGCATGAAGCCAAGGTGCATTGTTTCAAAGACAGCAGCAAATCATCTAACATCTTTATGCATTGATGACGTAAAGCGTATGTCACAATTTATCTTCCAGTCATACAGTGGTGACCTATAGCGTCCATCAATATGCAACCTTCACTTTCTACACATAAACCAAAGCAAAACATGTCAGCAGCAAAAGGGTTAAACCAAAGTATAATGATCTGATCTTGAAAAAAAACTTTCTTGGAAACTAAACACTTTCTTACCCATAGGAGAAAGCAGGGTTTTCTTGGAAACTGAACACTTTCTTACCCATAGGAGAAAGCAGGGTTTTCTTGTAAACTAAACACTTTCTTACCCATAGGAGAAAGCAGAGTTTTCTTGTAAACTAAACACTCTCTTACCCATAGGAGAAAGCCGGGTTGGTGCGCCATCGTGCAATGACAGAAGCCACAAGTCCAGCTAAGAGTGCCGTACAGTCAAAGAACATGTGAAAGGAGTCAGATATAAGACCAAGGCTGCAACAAATGGAATAGAAACATATTAAGTTTTCACAGATGTGATTCTTTAAATAAATTTTAAAAAATTTAAGGAAAATACCACCCTCCAATCCTCCTGCACAAAGATATTTTTATGCAGATTTGTACAGAATGATGAACTTTCCCACACATGCATGGTGACAGGCATGCACCATATAAATACTACACACACACACACACACACACACACACACACACACACACACACACACACACACACACACACACACACATCATCATCATCATCATCATCATCATCATCATCATCATCATCATCATCATCATCATCATCATTGGAGCACAGGGTAGCCTGGTGGATAGAGTGATGTGTTCATGATCTGCTGACCCAGGTTCAAATCTCAAGAGGATTTTTCCTCTGGAGTTAACATCAATGCCAACTCCACTCCCCCCAAAAGTCCTCCGAATGAGACTATAAACCGAGGTCCTGTGTGTGAATGCATGCAGAACATCTTGCACACATATTAAAATCCATTCTGTTTTTCAGACCAGTATGCCATTGTAAGCCGGTGGGAACAGTTGACAAAATTGACCAAACTCATACACAAGCAATTCAGCCCGACTCTGCAAAGAATACAAAGTGTGACAAATGATAGACTTCTTTACATTTCCTGATAACTATCTGATTTTATGCATGATTATCCCCTTATCATCCTGTTCATTCACCATCAGTGTTGATTCTAGGATTTCAAAAAAGGGGGCCCAAGGGCCCCCTGAAATGAAAAAAGGGGGCATTTGCCCCCCTCCCCCCTTTTCTCTTCATAAAAAAGGGGACAAGTAGTAAGTAGTATTTGCTCATAATACCGTTAGTACTCTGATTTCTGCTATTTTTCAAGAACGAGAAACAAAACAAACAGGATGGTATATAGGCAGACAGGATTTAATATACACCTTATGTATTGCAGCTGGTCTGTAAAATGATTTTCTTACACAGGAAAGAAAAAGAGACAGAGAGGGGGGGGGGGAGAGAGAGAAAAGGGGGGGGAAGATTGTGGTACATTCAGATGTGGAGGGATACATACTACATAGATACAGGAGGAGATGCATTGTTTGTATACAAGGGAGAGAGAGAGAGAGGGGGGGGGGGGGGGGAGAGAGAGAGAGAGGGGGGGGAGGAGAAAGAGAGAGGGGGGAGGGAGGGAAGGAGAGAGAGAGTCAAAGTCAAATTTGTATTTCCACATTTTGAGTTGGAGAGAGAGCTAGATCTAGATGAAAAAAGAGGCAAGAGCCAAAATCAGTCTTACCCCCCCCCCCCCCCCCCCCCCCCCCCCCCCCCCCCCCCCCCCCCTCTACCGTATGAGAGAGAGAGAGAGAGAGAGAGAGAGAGAGAGAGAGAGAGAGAGAGAGAGAGAGAGAGAGAGAGAGAGAGAGGAGACAGAGACAGAGACAGAGACAGAGACAGAGACACAGAGAGAGACAGAGAGAGAGAGAAAGGTTGGGGAGGGAGGAATGGATGTCAAAAGTCCATTTTGTATTTCCAATCAGAGTTGGAGGGTGAACTAGATTTAGATCTAGATGACAAAAGGGGTTAAAGCCAATATCTAAGTCTTATCTTTTCCTCCAGTCCCATAAAGCAGAGAGAGAGAGAGAGAGAGAGAGAGAGAGAGAGAGAGAGAGAGAGAGAGAGAGAGAGAGAGAGAGAGAGAGAGAAGGGGGGGGGGTCAAAGTCAATTTTGTATTTCCACTTTCAGAGTTAGAGAGATCTAGATGAGGAGAGGTGAAAGCCAATATCAAAGTCTTGCCCCTCCCCCCTCCCCAGGAGGGAGAGAGAGAGAGAGAGAGAGAGAGAGAGAGAGAGAGAGAGAGAGAGAGAGGAGAGAGAGAGAGGAGAGAGAGAGAGATTTTCTGTTAAAGAGAGATCTAGATCTAGATGAGAAAAGAGGTGAAATCTAATATCAAAGTCTGTGTTTTTCCTCCCATGCAGAGAGAGAGAGAGGGGGGGGGAAGAAGGAGAGAGAGAGAGAGAGAGAGAGAGAGAGAGAGAGAGAGAGAGAGAGAGAGAGAGAGAGAGAGAGAGAGAGAGAGATGGGGGGGGGGGGGTCAAAATCATTTTTGATACTCTCCAGCCGATAGTCTACCCTATGCCATCATTGTTGCCAAGCTCGGGCTACTTGACTAGCCAGATCTGAAAAACCACCTTCAAAACTCTTAGGTCTGCCAGCTTTGAAGCCTGCCGGGACGCGGCTTCTTCCACTAACGATCTCTGTCACATTGACGTCATTTGTTTCAGGAGTTCACGGCTCCTTTGAAAAATGACGTAATGACGTAAATGAGTCAGAAAATGACGTCAGACCAGCCGCTGTGTGACGATTTGATGACTGTGGGCACTAATCACTGCATCCTGCTGTCCCTGGGCTATCAACGTAATGACCCACCCATGAAGCGCTATTTTGAAACTATACAAACGGCAGTTGCAGGGGCGCACTGTTTGTTCAAATATGCGCTATCCACAGTTTTTTTGCGTCCGTCAGGGCGCACTGGTCACATTATTTTGCGGCAAAGTTGAAAAAAAATGCGGGAATCCCGCAAGGGCGCACCCTAGAATCAACACTGCAACCATCATCATGATATATGTGGTTTTAATTTTGCAATCCTTTCAATTTCATAATCTGCTCCAAACTTTACTATTTCACTTCCAAGGTTTATCATATGCCTCAGAAGAGTTCGTGTCTAAGCCTTAAAACTTAGCAAAGTATCCAGGACATTTTCAATACAAAAGTTCTCTAAGACTCTGTGGAACACTATAGACTCTATGACAGACTTTATTCGCTAAGTCTAGTCTGTAGAACAAAGTTCTTACCTTTACTTTAAATCTATTCTTCTATTTCACGAATAATGGAATTTTTAAGCACTCATGCGCTTTTTCTTTCATCCAATGCCCCTGTGCATGCAGTTTTGCAAATGACATCCATTACCACTACCACACAATGGCCTACACTTCCAAAAGATGTAACGGATTTCAAAGTATGCACAAGATGTACTGTATACATTTGCATCTCATCGAAAGGAATTTCAGGGAGAAGAGTCAACACTGAAGTTAACTCCAGGGAGAAAATTCACTCGACTCTGGTGGCTTGAACCTGGACTCTGGCTGCAATTAGAAAAGCTCTAACTACCAGGCTAAGAGCCAATCCCACTGTCATCAACAGAAGCACAAAATATATTTAGTGGTCCTGAATCATTAACCCTCTTGTTGTTGAATTCTACAGAGCTAAACTGCCTGTAGATTTTGAATTCTTTGAAAGTTTTCTACCCCAAACTGACATAGTCTACTCCTGAGACAATTGTCTGTGTGCATGACAAGCTATCAAGCTGAAATTTTGTCACAAGCTAGATATATCTCTGTACTTGCATTTTAAGGCAAGTTTACATGTCTGGTCACAAAATGTCGTGTCGTTGTCACCTTATTTGTCACCAATCACAGGTAAAAGTATGTTGTATACAATAAACCAGCAAAACATATATGGAATAGACACAAATTCATACATGTAAGTGTTGAATAAAGAACTGATGCCTAGCTAACGTGTTTATTAATGTTTGTGTGCAATTGTACTTCAAGATTGTGTCACACAATGTCCTCATAATACTGTTGTTTTATATGTCTTGATGAGGCATACTTTTTGTTTAACTGTTTTTTTGTCTTTTGAAAACAAGGAATATTCAATCAATATCTTACCTATATACTGCATTTCAGATGTCTATGTCTTACCACATGTTTGTTAAGTGCACAGAAGTGTAATATTGTACATAAGTGTCACATTGTCACCAGTGTCACCACACAGGTGTGACAAACATGAAACAACACAGAACGTCTGTAATTCTACAAAATTTTAATCGTGATAGCCTTTAAAGTAGTCATAGTGATGGCACAGGGACACATCACATCACAGAAAGCACAAAATGTGGATGTGTCGGGGGGTGTACCTATCGCTGTCACCCGTGGCACCTTGGCAGACTGGAGATCTATTTTCTTTTCCTTCTCGCACGCTATTTTCATCATCAGCAAATCTGTCCGTTGAGTTTCAAATAAAAAGTGTGGTATTAACTAGAAAATAGACAAAAGGCATCACATTTTCTGGCGTTTATGCTGTGGACCTCCCCCCTCCCCCCCCCCCCCCCCAGGTCAAATTTTTCCACAGTGGTGTGGGTAGCACAGGTCGCCACCTTGCAGGAATGTGCCGTGTAGTCGGGTTCATTCTCCTCTCTAACTGCGTTATTTCCTTTCTCTTCTCCCACGTCAGCTTTTTATTTCTGACTCACTTAATATTTATCATTGAATTTTTTCTATTTCCAATGCAAACACGTTCATTTTATTGTCTAGTTAGTTAGATGAATCGTCTGCTACCAACGAAGACGCCTTTTTTTTTCGCCACGCGCTATGAGTGAAAGGCGTTTCTATCACCAGCCTTGCTTTCTTCCTTCCCTCCCAAGTACACACTGTTAGTGGTCTAAATTTATCACTGGCACCATCTGAAACCTTCCCTGCATCGCCCCACCAAATTTCAGACACATTGTGTGAGAACCACGAGGTATGTGTGTGATGGAAAAGTACTGCCCATGTGGTCAGGACCAACGGCCGGCTACGGCCGCAACGGAATCTAGCAGCAGGTGCTGTTACGCCGGCTGCGGCCGCAACGGGGCTAAGACGGTTAAAGGCTCAAGCTCACAGACTAAGCGACAGAGCACAACAGCACTCTCTTCAGGCAAAAGATCAACCTCTTCCTGGACCAAAAGTCCTTCGGATGAGACAATAAACCAAGACCAAATGTGCAAATGCACACACAACATCTTGCGCACACGTTAAATCCTGTTCCACTTTTCGTAAGAGTAGGCCATTGTGTGCCGGTGGGAACAGATGACAAGATTAACAAAGCTGCATACACACGGGGACTGGATGTAAAAAAGCGCACAAGTGCTTATTGTCCTCGATATAAAAGAATAAATAAATAAATAAATAAAAGGATGACATGATCACATAAGACAACTGCCACTAGACTCCAAGAACATTCTGAAGATAATCTTGGGTGCTGTCAATGTCATATGATTTGAATGAGTTAAGTAGTACTATCTTCTTCCTTCAGCTTTATAAATTACTTTATAGCTTAATAAGCAAACACAATAACATTCAATATTTAAACTGTTAAACATCTCAAAGCACTCACTGAGTATAATAACATTTCAACAATTTTAAAGATAAATAATTCATTTCTTTTTTTGGCCTACCTGTTCGTCCATACGCCATAGAAGAGCTCCACAAATGCAAAGGACAGGTTGAGAATCAGAAAGCCGAACAGCCGCCGAGAAGTTTCCTCAGAAAACACCAACCTGTTGACAGAAATTTCAAGACGATCTAGTGATAGTATCATCAGTTTTCACAAGACAATTGATTTTCAAACAAAAGCATATATGCCACAGGTATCACAAGCTGCCATGGTGCAGTGGTTAGCATACTGGGTTTCCGGTTGAGAAGATCTGTGTTTGAATCCCAAATTAAAAGGAGTCAGATTTTGTATACATGTATACTCTGTGTGTGTGGTTGGGGTTTTTTGTTGTCAGTTTTTTGTTTGCTTTTTGATTTTTTGTTTTGTTTTTTGTGTGGTTTTTTGGGGAGGGGTTGGGCTGGGTTTGTTTGTTGTTTTTTTTTTGGGGGGGGGGGGGGTTGGGGGGGGAGCTTGTTTCTTCACAGGCCAGCTCCTGCCCTGAGTGAGTTTGCTGTGGGCTCATTGGGACGACAGGGCGCACACAGCTGAGCTCCATCCACTTTTATGGATCCATTACATGTGATTATGAGACCATTGCTGAGCCTGCTCTTTGGCCAACACTGCAGGTGTTTGTAAGATCTCTTTAATTCTTCAGCCCTTTATGCTTTGGATGATGAGCTATTATGATCAGAAATGTAATGTACAGCCCCAATCAGTAGTCCTTGAACTTCCACAGCATCAACATTACATTTAGTGATTTCCAATTACATTGATCATCTCCATCACCATGGATGAGCAATAAAATCAATAAAACAAAACTATCTCTGACAGTGAATGCAGATAAATTTAGATTCCCATACATTTAAGCTGTAGTGTACCTGTGGTGAGCTGGTGTCCTAGTTTTCTGGGCCAGAGGTTCGCAGGAGAAGGTCAAAGAAACAAAATCTTTTTTTCTTTTTTTTTTTTTCTTTTTTTTTTTTCTTTTTTTTTTTTTTTTTTTTTGCTGCCTCGTCTTCTGTGACGCTCCCGTACTGCTGTTCCCACGCCGCTCATTTCAATCTCCCCGCCACAGCCATACCCAGATTCGTTGTGTCTCACCCCCGGGGTCGGGAGTCCACAGGGAGCTCATCAATATTAGGCCGCCGCGGGGCCACCAGCCAGAGGGGCCCTGCACTTCTGCTGGGTCACTTTGGTGGTGTTCAGTGGTGCCTGTTCTGAGCTAACATACGCAGGACACCACCTACTAAGCCCCCTACTAACGACAGTATTAGCTCAGTCGCGGAGCCAGACTGTCACCCACCCAAAGTGGCGACCACCACAACGTCCCTCCAACGACCGCCTCCCCACGAACCCCCAACCCCAAAGGCTTTGACACAAATTCACCACAGGCACAGAAGCGTATGGGGAAACCGAATCTGAGGTCACCATGAGACCAGAGCAACGGAGGCCACCGAATCAGAGGCAATTTTTATTATTGCATGATGATCAATGATGATGAGGATGATGTAATGATGCTGCTGTGGAGGTGCATCCGCTTTGAGACTACTTGACAGGGTTGTTCTCTACGCTTACTGTCATAATATATCCCGGCGTCAACCAGGCCCGAGAGATACAGACACCTGCAGTGTTGGTCAGGTAATTTGAGCAACACTCTCAAATTCGCATCCGTAAAGTGGATGAAGCTCGACTGTGTGGTCCCAGTCTCCCCACTGAGCCTACAGCACACTCACTCTGGGTAGGAGCCGGCCGGAGCCCGAAAAAATCCCTATGACTTATGGGATTCGAACCCGCGACCTTCCAGTCCGGAATCCACGGCGCTAACCACTGCGCCATGGCAGCTGGTCTACAAAATCATCTGATCTTCTAACCAGTCATACCTCAGGTATCACAGAATCTGAGAATGTACTTGTAAAGGATTGAGCAATCCCAATGAAAAGAAATTGATCTGACCTTACTGAGGTTACTCTTCAGTTCCTGAAACATTTCTTCTGAATATTTCATCTATCAGATCTTGGAAACATTCTGGGGAAAACTAGAACATTTTATGACAGCTAAATAAAATATGGCTAAAATTGTGTGTGTGTGTGTGTGTGTGTGTGTGTGTGTGTGTGTGTGTGTGTGTGTGTGTGTGTATGTGTGTGACTGTGTCTGTGTGTGACTGTGTCTGTGTGTATGTGTGTGAATGTGAGAGAGAGAGACAGAGACAGAGAGACAGAGACAGAGACAGAGAGACAGTGTGTTATATAATCATGAATTATCATTCATACATGGGTGTGTTTACCTCTGTGTCCCTGTGCATGTGTATACAATGTGTGTATGTGTGTGGGCATGTGTGTATATACATGTGTGTTTTAATTTATTAATTCTTTTATATCAAGGATAATGGAATAAGGACTCTTGTCCTTTTTTACATCCAGTCCCCGTGTGTATGCAGTTGTGTAAATATTGTCATTTGTTCCCACATACAATGGCCTACTCTTACAAAAAGCGGAACAGGATTTAACTTGTGCGCAAGATGGTCTGCATGCGTTCACACATGGGGCCTCGGTTAACAGTCTCATCCAAAAGACTTTTGGGGAGAGTGGAGTCAGCACTGTTGTTAACTCCAGAGGGAAAATCCCCTCGAACATGTGTGTACCCATGTATGTGCCTCTGAGTGTGTGTGTGTGTGTGTGTGTGTGTGTGTGTGTGTGTGTGTGTGTGTGTGTAAGTGTGTGTGTGTGTGTGTGTGTGTGGGTGTGTGTTTGTCATTGTGTTATACCTAACAGTAACATGTGCTCAAGTTTATGCCATGTGTGCATGTGCATGGAGTGTGTGTCTATGTCTCTGGCAAGTAAAATTAAAAGTCTGTAATGAGATGTGGGCATTCCTCTCAATAATAATTAATACAGAACCTACACAGATCATTTTTGCATTTTAAGTTTTTTAGGATAACTAATTTTATTTAAGCCCAACCCTGTGCCTTTCTTGTTGACCCTAAAAATAAAATATACCAATTGAAGATTTCATCTGAAAACTTTTTTGTCAAGAATCTGTATACATACACGTGCAAACGAACTTACGATAGGATAATTCAACTGTTACTGTGTTAGGCTAACTTACGATGCGATTTCCTCAATCTCATGGAACTGGACTGTGATTGTGACCAGAATTTAAACTATGATCAAGGTAAAAGTTTATCGTGTCCGTTTTTATGGTCACCCAATACGTCGTTCCACTTGCCACGTGTGTAAACGACTGTTGTAAACCGTTAACACACTGAAATGTAAATCGAATCTGACAGCTGCAAAGTTCTGTCAAAGAAAGCCGGTTGGACAGTAGCAGACTACAGGCATGAGAGAGGAAGGAAGAGGTCTTGAAGAGGGTCTCCCTCCCCCTTCACATACGGACAAGCTAAACACTGTCTTACCTCAACCAGCCAAGAATTTTTTCTTTCAGTTTCCACCCAGGCTTGTGAAAATGATCATCTTTATGTAACGGCAACATTGTGAATGCCGTACTGATGGTGTATCACGTAAAATCAATCATGCCCCACACAGCACGCAACTAACGAGGCAAGCTGTCGTGGCCCTTCTGTGGTGGAGCTAATCTTTTGTTTGCGAATGTGTTTTGATTTACTTTGTGTAATAAATAAAATAGATGCTGTTTATTCAGATAATTGTTTTTATTTTAGAAAATTCTGATGTGGGTCTTTTGCATCTTATTTGTGTAATGTGCAGCAGTTGATTTTTTTCCGAAACTATTTACTTGTATCACTATCAGTTTTCTGTTAACCTATCTAGGCCTACGATGTTATTCTTTTAACCCTTCCACTGCTGGATAGACCTTATAATTGTTGTTGCTCACAGAATTAGCACGTAAAACGAAGAATTTTTAGCCGCTGCTACCTATGTTTGGTTTTAGGTTATACTTATGAATAACACTAGACAAGTAAACCTATACAGTTTTGGAAAGTAAATACAATGCAGAATATGATACAAATCTCAAAAAGACATTAGCTAGCATGTAGCTGGAGATATCACACAAATTGTATTGAAAAAAAACCAGCAGACAGGTACACTCCACTCTTTATCAACTATACCTTCTTTCATGGCAGAGACACAAAACAGACTGAACAACAAGACGAAGCCAACATGTGTTGGATGCATTGTAGCATCAATATAAGAAATGCACAATCTTTACTTTCGTCACTGTGGTTTCCAACAATAACCGACTCAGACTTCCTGGTGTCAAAACAATCCTGTCGAGATCGTTGTCACTTCTATTATTCCTAATTATACAAAAGTAGAGAAGTTCGACAGGTGAAGGATGCAAACAAATGAAAGCGAGGCAGGTTTCCGAAGGCTACCAATGATAGGCTAGTCAACTAGCCTAATGTCGAACCTGACCTGCGCAAAGCCACGATCGTGGCCCGTGGCAGTTCAAGGCCACGATCGTGGCCCATCGCGCTCTACTGGTTAAGCTACCCTAGAAGTTCTTCTCATCACAGGCTAACGTCAGTACCTTCCTTTAAGACTTTCAGTTAACTACAACAATACGAATAAAAGTATTTTGGTTTCTCTTTCTTCTATGTGGGCATTTTTCAACTCCGCTATTGAGAACAGCATAGTCAGTCAGTTCGAGGATAATGGAATAAGCACTCGTGTGCTGTTTTTACATTTAGTCCCCGTGTGTAAGCAGTTTTGTCAATTTTGTCATCCGTTCCCACGGCACACAATGGCCTACTCCTCCGAAAAGCGGAATGGGTTTTAACGTGTGCACAATATAGGCTTATTCTGCGTGCGTTTGCACACGGGACCTCGGTTTGTAGTCTCACCCGAAGGACTGTTGGGGGGAATGGCGTCGGCACTGATGTTAACTTCAGAGGAAAAATCCTCTTGAACAAGATTCGAAAGCAGATCAGCAGATCACGAGCGCATCACTTTGACCACCAGGCTGTCTCGTGTGTGTGTGTGTGTGTGTGTGTTTAGTCACACCCAAACCTTGACTCATGAATCAAAATTGAAACTTTCCACCCTGAGTGTCATATGTCAATATATATCCAACATCTCTTCTTCTTTTTAACAGAAATAGAATACAAAAGGAGATTGTTCCTGGCCTGTCTGATAGCCTCAAGTCAGCGTTTTAAAAATCTCATGCAAACAAATCTTGAGGGTAGTGTTATGGTGTCCTATCTATCTATCCCTTAGTCTGGTGACCGTGGGGGCACCCCTGAAGACTTTGACAACCAGTTCCTCTCTCAAAATTTGGTTGAGTTGTAAGCCTGTCCATTCGCTGACGTTGTCCTCCCATCTCTTCCTTGGTCTGCCTCTTTTTCTTTCTCCCTGGACAGTGCCTTGCAGTATTGTTTTTGCAAGTCCTTTCGATTTTGTGACATGCCCGTACCATTTAAGTTTACATTCCTTCACGATTGATAGATTTTCGTAGGGACCAATGGTTTGCTGGATTCTGTTACGCACCTCTTCGTTGCTTATGAGGTCTCTGTAGAAGATGCCAAAGTCTCCAGAAGCATCTCATCTCTACTGCCTGTACTCTTCTCTCCAAATCATCAGTCAGGGTCCACGATTCACAGGCATACAGGCATATAGATATGACCTTACGTTGTCCTGCTGGGTCAAAATGCAAACTTAACACCTTAACCTCACTGTTCAGAACTCTCTCCTTTGAACACTCACGCAGCAACTACTGTTGTCTGTCATATGGTAAAAAAAAAATGTGCTGCTGTTAATCGCCTGACAAGTTCTTCTGACCAGTGTGGGAGAGAGTTGTTATCTTTCAAGTCTTTCTGGACAAAAGGCAGGAGAATGGACCAAGAAGGTAGAATTGCCCTTCAGGGATGATTTCAGTGTTTTTGGCTTGACTTGACTAGATTAGACAAGAAGGAGGTGACGGGAAGAAAAGGAACAAAGCAGAAACAAAGAGAGGGATGGAAGAGGGAATTCCTGGCACATAATTTCCAGAGGATGGGGATGCTATTTATTCTAACAGGCCCCTGACATCCCCATGGGAGAGTGGGTCAGAATGTACCTTGAAGAGAGAGAGAGAGAGAGAGAGAGAGAGAGAGAGAGAGAGAGAGAAAAGAGAGAGAGAGAGAGAGAGAGAGAGAGAGAGAGACTATGGCCTGTCATGTCTCAACAATGAGTTGATATGCATGCAATTGAGACTGCTCTCCCAGCATCTTGCTACAAAAATACACCTCAACCATTTTTCACTTTTTTTCTGTGTGCATTGTTTTCTTACGAGTAGGTTTATTAACATAATTTTGATTGTTGTTGTTGTTGTTCCCCAGCTTAACACTCTGGGGGGTCACCCGGAATGTGTTCTCCGACTCACTTATCACACCTGGGAATCACTGTGAGATTGAATTTGCACACTGAATGAGAAGTTTGCGTGTATGACTATTTTCAAGTACCTCGCCATATAGGCAGCCATACTCCGACTTCAGAGGAGTTTTTTTTTTTGATTGACAACTTTCTTGTTGCTGCAAGTACTATTGCATGTTGGGCATGCTTTGTTGTCTCATCCAAAAGACTAGCACCCATACCATGACTCGGCGGTCTAGTGGATGGGTGGAAAAGTTTGGATTCAGACTGTCTCTTGCTCTCTTGACAAGCATTTTACCTCTCCGCCATGGATTCAAACTCCAAGTGTGTTATAGGACATTGCTCAATAACTCATGAACTACACACACACACACACACACTACACAAACAACCCAACAACACATGACTGAAGATTTATTTCAACTTTTCTGATGACACCAGAATTTTTCTTTATTGAATGCTGGGACAGCAACTATTGATGTTTGTCATTTGAGCAAAAATGTGTAGCGCTGCTGTTGAACGCCTGACAAGTTGGGTCCAGTGCATCCGACTTCGGGTAGGAGAGAATTATTGTCTTTTAAGTCTTTCTAGAAAAAGGCAGGAGAAAGACCAATAAGGTAGACAATAGACAAGAAGGTGACAAGAAGAAAAAGAACAAAGCAGAAACAAAGAGAGGATAGAAAAGAGGAAAGTCCTAGTATAGAATTTCCAGGTGGGGATGCTATTCATACTAACAGGCCCCCTGGCATACCCATGGGGGAAGACCAATATTATCTAATTTATTGTTGTTGTTTTTTTTTCTCTAATCAAAATTTCTTTCCATTTGTTTTGTAAACTACTTCTATTGGAGATATGGCAATCAACAGGATTTTCCTCCATGAATTTTTCTTTGTGACGTCTTGCTGCTCCCACTTGACACAAAATATTGCAACTGAACCTTATCTCAAAGGCATGTTAATTGTCAGTCATATTCTTTGTCATTATATACTATGAAGTATTGCATTTTGGAGGGTTTGTTATTGTTGTTCCTTGGCAAAATCTCTGGGGTTTACCAATGATATGACACAGTCTAACTTTGGGGAGATGTTGAAAACGTGACATGGGTAATGTGTTTTAATTTGACATCCATTGTTGCTTACAGGAATGGCCTAAAAGGTTGTACAGGTTTTAACATTTTGCACATGGGGCCTCAGTTAGACTCTTGTCCAAAGAACTTTTGGGAGAGTTGAGTCAGAGAGGACTCTAAAGGAAAAATCCCCTTGAACAGGTATCTCGATGGAAGCTCAATCCAAGGCTGTGGAATCCCAGGTGCAATGCTTTAATCACTAGGCTATCCTGCCTCAATTTTGGGGTGACAAACAACCTTTGAGAAACTGGTCCATTGAATTTCACTTTCCAAGGTAAGCTTTGGTATTACAATGCATGCAAGTGAATTAATCCAATCCCACCAAGATTTTAGCTCCACTGACCAGAGAGGTCATAATCAGGAGGAATCTCATGGGAAAGGATATTTGTGAGTGATCATTTGCGGATGTCATTATGGATTCAGTCTCACTCGTGAGCATAAAGGACTGTGCTGAAATTGTAATTTGGTGGTGTTTTGTTAAAGGCAGTGCAGTGACTTTGACAGTTACATGCATTGTGACTACTGGTTCATGAAATCACTAGTAATTTAGATGAATAAATGAACAAGTGAAAAATATAATGCAATAATCTTTTATACATAGTGTGTATAAAAAACAATCTAAACCATAGGCATGTTGCTAGAGCTAAGAGAGTGGAAAATTGATGTCAGGGTGTTGAAAAAATGGGAAGGAGGCTGGGATATAAAAATCACACACACCCACACCCACACAAATGAGCCATGGATCACCAACTACTGGCTGAGAAACAGAATGAAGAGAGTTCACAAAGATTTATGAAATGAGCATAACATACACACATTTGTCAGTAAGTACTGTGAACAAAATGTCAACTTTAACCTAAATGTGTATGAACTATGACATGTCTGCACTTGTCAAATATGTGAAAGAGAAATCTATTTACACACACATGTGCACACAACTCTTTCAATGCACCAGTCTTCCGTTTCTATGTGTATTATCTCATTCACATATTGTTCTATAATCATTTAATGAAAATATGAAAATGAAACTCTCTACAACACACAGAATCCTCTTGTTCAAGTATCATGTAATTGGCAGCCATGAAAAACAGTTTAAGTTGATTGAGTTTGCTTTAGACCTACATATTTTCCTTCCATCTGCCAGTGACACCGTCTTCATGGCAATTATACATTGTATTCCACTGCATTGCTTTTTTCCCTTCACAGTTCTGTGGTTCACCAATAGTAAGATTTTGCGTATAAGACCATTTTTGCCCATTATAAAGTGGACGGGCACGTCACGCAAACATCTGGACTGGCTAAGACTGTCCTACAGGGAACAGTAAAAGGAAAAAGATGAAGAGGCAGACACAGAAAACGATGGGGAGTGGGAAAAAAATCAGAGAGTGGACTGGCCTTGGGTGGAACAATCTGCGACAGAAAGCAGAGGACCAGGGGGAGTGGAGAGAGCGGGTTGCAAAATCTTCACCATGCCCCCATGGTCCACGGGACTACAGGGTAAGTGAAGGTGAAGGTGAGGAAGGAAGGTAGCCATATTCCAACTTCAGGAATACATAGCTTTTCAAAGTCAACTTTCTTCATAAGCTAGAAGATCGCAAAATATCAGAGTTCTTTTTATTCTTCTCTGATATTTATTAGCTGTTCTTTCATTCTATCAAGACAACTACACTTTACTTCAAAGAGCTTCTGAGTGAACTTTTGTTTTAAAAGGATTGCATTTGGATACTGGAAGCAGTAATTTAAGAAAACAACAACAAAAACCCCTTGAGAGAAAAAGAAAAAAATGACATGAGAGCAGTAATCGAACAGCCAACTTGACAGTATCTACGGTTTCATACACAGCATCACTCTATATGGTCATAGTCCAAAGTGCTGAGAAATGGGGCTCATTATCCTCTTCTTCTTCTTCATCAAACACTGGCAGCAACTATTGTTGTCTGTACAGCGCCTTTCAAGTCAGGCCCAGCACATCTTACTTCAGTGTGGGAGACATCTGTTATCTTTTAAGCCTTTCTGAAAAAAAGGCAGGAGAATGGACCAAGAAGGCAGAAAGACAGACAAAAAGAATGTGACAGGAAGAAAAGGAATAAGGCAGAAACAAAGATGGATAGAAAGGACAAAATTCTAAGCGCAGAATTTCCAGAGGTTGGGGATGCTATTTATACTGACAGGTCCCCAGCATCTCCACGGGGAGATGATCATCCAATACAAAACTCTCCAGTGCCAACTTTCTTCCCAAAATGGAAACTGAGACAACAACATGATCATACCACTTACAGGCAAAACACCACAATCTCACAACAAACACCACATACACTCCATTCTTTTCAGCAATGGCCAGCACGTACATCTTTCAAAAAAAACACCTTCCTGGCAGTCTACAGACAAAAAAATCCTCCACACGTCACAAGAATTCCTTGACAGAATCGTCCAGAGCGAACGTGCGGAGCATGTCTTTCTCCATGGGGTGCATGTGGCCGGGGATGACCAGGGAATGGAGAGGACCCCCCAGGTCTGCAGACGCCATCTGATGCAGCGTGGCCGTCACGATCTTCTCGTCTTCTGCCCCAACACGCGCCAGACCCACACACACCGTGTCCGCTGACAGAGCTAAAGACAGAATTTGTAAATTGTATTGTACACTAAGTCACCGCTGTAGTCTAGAGGTTAGGGAGTTGGACTCGTAATCTAAAGGTTGCGGGTTCGATCCCAGCTTTCGGCTATGGCGTTATGCCCTTGGAAAAGGCACTTTATGGCTATTTTCTCACCCCACCCAGGTGTAAAAGGGGTACCAACCTTGTGTTGGGGGTTAACCCTGCGAAAGACTGGCGTCCTATCCAGGGGGGAGTCTATGACTCTCAGTCGCTTAACGCCACAGAAACCAGGATAAGCACCGGCCTGATGAGCCTCTATAGGCTTGGGACAGACATTTGTACACTAACAATTTGAATGAAACAAAAAAACCTAAAACAATTTGAATGAAAGGACAGAGGGAGGGAGGGAGGGAGAGTGGGAGGGGGAGGAGAAACAGAGAGTCTGACTGACAGAGAGACAGAAAGACAGACAGAAACACACAGACAGACAGACAGACAGACAGAGACAGACACAATCACAGAGAAAGAGATTTACTTATTTGTTCTATTTCAAGGATAATGGAATAAGCATTTATGTGATTTTTTACATCCAGTCCTTGTGTTTTGTAAATTTTGTCATCTGTTCCCACATTACACAATGGCCTACTCATTTGAAAAGCAGAACAGGGTTTAACGTGTGTGCAAGATGCTCTGCATGCGTTCACACACAGGACCTCAGTTTATAGTCTCATCCAAAGGACTTTTAGGGGGGAGTCGAGTCAGCACTGACGCTAACCCCAAGGGAAAACATCCCCTTAACGGGATTCAAACCCGGGTCAGCAGATCATGAGCACAGTGCACAACACTAACACCAGGTTATCATAGAGAGAGAGAGAGAGAGAGAGAGGGGAGAGAGAGAGAGAGAGAGAGAAGAGAGAGAGAGAGAGAGAGAGAGAGAGAGAGAGAGAGAGAGAGAGAGAGACAGACAGACAGACAGAAAGACAGACAGAAAGACAGACAAATAGACAGACAGACAGACAGAGACAGAGAGACAGAACATACAACACAGGAGAATTATGGTATAAGGAGACAAAGGGGAACTTTTTTTTTTTTGGAAAAAGAAAGGTCCCAAGTTCTTTGTAATTCTTATTGCTGTGCATGTGCATTCAGTAATGAAGGCTTGCAAGTCATTTTAAGAATAAAGGCGAGTCTAAACACTGATGATTTGAAAGAGTGTACTTTTGTCTAATATGAGTGGAAAATAGGTTGCTTGTCTTGTGTGTAGTATACAGTGTTTTTGTCCTGATCTCACTTTCTTCTACATGTTAACTTTTCAGATGAATTAATCAAGAAAACATTATTTATATTATATCACCATAATTAACACAAAAAAAGCATCAGAAGAAAATGATATAGATATACATAAAAGCATCAAAATATCAGTGGTCAGAGCCCTCGCTTTCCCCCAGCCATGGTTAAGCAGCATCGAGGTGTGTTGCCACTTGGATGGGTGACCATTTGTGCGCCTTGGCTTCAGTACAGTCCCCCAGTTCACCCAGCTGTAAATGGGTACCTGTCCTCTTTAGGGTCAGGGAAGGTTAAGCAGAGAGGGAGAGGAGATGGGCGCCGCCCTCGATATGCTCACCCCTAGAGAAGCTGAGGTCTCTGATGCCTCGCTCCCCTACAACTACACAGCTTATTGGGGAGGGGGGGGGGGACACCTATGTACTATCAAAATCTAAGACTACTTTGACCCAGCCAGATACAGTGAGGTGTCACTGACATACCTAAGGTTTGTGTGGAATCTTCAGCCATCTTCCTTTCCACAATTTCCAACAGCTGCTCTGCTGCCAGGCTTGCAGACATGAATCGGGGAGGTTCGTAAATTTTTCGCCCCCTGAAACACAAACACAAAAGCATGTATGTCTTAAAGTTCTTCTCTCAGTAAAGTCACTTCGAATACAGGAAGATTCTCTAAAAATTCACCAATCATTTTCTTATAATCATGTGTGTGTGTGTGTGTGTGTGTGTGTGTGTGTGTGTGTGTGTGTGTGTGTGTGTGTGTGTGTGTGTGTGTGAGTCTTAAAGTAAAAATGCACAGAACTTGCACACACACACACACACACACACACACACACACACACACACACACACACACACACACACACACACATGTATATAGATAAGACAGACATACAGACAGACAGACAGATAAAAGTTGTTTTTCTCACTTTTCACAGACATGAAAAATTGTGTGGTTGTGATAGTAAAACTGAGCTATAACTATATAGAGGTGAGAGCCCTGATATGTGATATGATATGTGCGTGTGTCTGTCGGTCTCCGAAAGTTTTTGTATATCTACATCACAGTTTTCCTTGGATCAATTTCAATGCTTACCTCTCACTGCAAACATATCAATATTTTTGCTATTTAAATTTGAAACAGAATTGTGCGATCCCATCTATGTACACACTAGGATAATAATAAAAAAAAAGCAAACCTGCACAACATCTGTTGTTGTTTTTTTAAAATAAAGGTGACACTCACTTCATTAAATTCTCAATGGACTGCTCCTTGACTTTGATATCTGAAAAAGTGAAAAACTAATAATGAATAGTGGGCAACATTTTAGACAACAGCACTCATGTACACCAAAGTAAAGTGCCCACTGCAAACTCAGTATTAGCAGTTTGACACAGGACTTTTTTTTTTAGAACAGCAAGGCAATAATGTATATACATATGTATTTCACACTGACAACAAAAAAACCCCTAACAAAAAGCCATCCCCCCTCCTCCTGTAAAAAGCCAATCATTTTAACTCTATGTGATAT
This sequence comes from Stramonita haemastoma, assembly GCA_030674155.1. Taxonomy (NCBI): domain Eukaryota; kingdom Metazoa; phylum Mollusca; class Gastropoda; order Neogastropoda; family Muricidae; genus Stramonita; species Stramonita haemastoma. The sequence continues at coordinate 12,734,704 of CM060323.1, forward strand.
GAGCTATATTTTTTTTCACCAGAAATACTACTCTGTTCATTAAACAGTATCAATTTAAGTTTGGCATATATTATAAATATGTGTGACATACATAAAAGAACATAAAAAAGAAAACTGCAAAAATATTTTAAAACACAGAAGTGAACACAAAAAGTGGATATTACTTTTGTAATGTGCATATCACCATACAAAGCACACACCTTTGTGATACTAAACAATCGAAAAATAAAATGCAGTATGTAATACAGACACAACAATACACAAAATGTAAACAAACATACATCACTGAAAGATGATAAGAGAATATTGGTTTTTATACAAATACCACCCCCCCCCCCCCCCATCCCCCTTTGGGATACAAAATTTTTTAAAAAGCAACAAAAACAACAACAACAAAAAAGAAGATTACCTCCCATCAAAAAACAAAACAAAAAAGCAAACTTTAAAACAAAACTGCAAACATCACAATTATCCCAAAGTAACTTGCACATCTATTCACACACACGCACGCACGCACGCACACACACACACACACACACACACACACACACACTTGCACACGCACACATGCAGGTACGCATGCACGCAGGTACTCGCACACACACACACACACACACACACACACACACACACACACACGTGCACACACACAGCCTATTGTCTTACCTAAAAGACAAAGTGTGTGCATGCCCCTCTCCCTGTTGACAGCAATTCTGTCATAAAAACTATCTGGTCTCCACGTGTCTGTCCAGAACACTATGGACACAGCCCATCCAAAATTGTTCAACTGCACACACAAAAATGAATTCCTTTTTTTTTTTTTAAGTGTACACGGCGCTGCATTTTTTTTTTTTTGGTGGTGGGGGGATGGGGGAGGGGTGGTGCAAGAGTTTTTCCTGGGCTAGAGCTCTGAGGTTAACCAATTGTGAGATTTGGCAAATGCAACTGTCGTTTTTTTTTCCTACCACTAAGGTAGCCACATTCCAACTTTGGAGATTTAGTTTAAACAAAATACACGTGTGCATGAGGGTTTTTGGTGGCTTTCTTAAAACAAAGTTGACATCCATTCTTACCGGCATGAAATGACCTACTGACTACCATTCTGAAAGATGGAATGGCTTTTAATGTATGCGCAAGATATTCTACGTGTGACTGTGTTCACATATGGGGCCTGGGTTTATAGTCTCATTCGAAGGACTTTTGGGGGAGTGGAGTCAGTGCTCCAATCCAATTATGGTGCTTCAATCCAATCCAATCCAATCCAATAATGGTGCTTTGAGCCCCACCGACGACATAGGCCATATCAGGGCTATCGCCTCGTCACATATTAAAACTCGTATTAAAAGTGTGCAACTATGTACAGTTTAAAACGAGGTATAAAACCAACTCAACCATCCTTGCCTGTATCGACGTCCCGGTCGACCATAAGGGTCAGCCCAGGACGGCCCCCGCATCGTGGGAAAACCCACATCGATCACACTTAAAACGAGATAAAACCAAAACCGGGTTCCTTAGAACAACCTTGTCCTTAGAGACCAGCCATACCACTTTCGCTCATATCAGTTGAAAAAAAGCCGGATTCTCTCAGGAAGTTAAAAATGGTGTCCGGCGGAACATCCCGAAAGAGGATCTTTAGGGAGTCCGCGGTAAAATGCTTGTGCCTAATATCCTGAACATCCCGACACTCCAGCAGCAGATGCCTGACGGTCACCCGCACGTCGCAAGTCACGCACCACGGGGTTCCCTCGCCTTTCAGCAAGTGAACGTGAGTGATGTGAGAATGACCCATGTGTATCCTGGTGAGCACTGTCGCCTCTCTTCGGTTTTTCACACCCAGAGGAAAAACCTCTTTCAGGTTGGGACGGATCCGAAAAAGCTTGTTGTCCGTCTGAGCGTTCCACTCCTCCTGCCAGAGGGAATGCACGTATTGCTCGCTCCTAGGTTTCAGATCCGTGAACGGCACCGTGGACCCGAAAACCTCCTGCTCCGTGGCGCGCCTGGCAAGTCGGTCAACCGTCTCGCTGCCCCGAATGCCCGCGTGCCCCGGGACCCACACCAAAACCACGTCACACCCGTCCCGTCTCAAGGAAGTATGCAGCTCGTAGAACTCCTGAAGCCTAGGGTGGTTTACGTTCCTGCAAGCGATAGCCTCCAGAGCAGAGAGCAAGTCCGTACAGACCAAGAAGTCTTTCCTCCCTGATCGCCTGATCAGTCGCAGGGACAAAACCAGAGCGGTCAGTTCGGCCGTGTACACCGAGGCATCTGAAGGCAGGCGCTCCGAAAGCGCCGACTCCCTGATGGCGGGACAATAGGCGGTGCAGGCCACCCCCTCCTCCGACTTGGACCCGTCCGTAAAAACCCTGGTGTGAGACGGATACGACGCACAGAGCCCTCGAAAAAAGGCCCCGTACGCCGTGGAGCTGGTGACGTCTTTCCTATGAGCGGCCAGATCGAAACAAACCACCGGGGTCTCCATCGTCCACATCGGCTTCTCTGGATACTTAGGCAGGTCACAAATAACCCCCAGATCGATGCCCGCCTTCCGGAGATGGGGAAGGATCCAAATGCCCAGAGGCGGGGCGGCAGAAGGCGATTTGTCGAACTTGGCCTGAAACGGGGATTCATGACACAATCGTACGCCGGGTTGTTGTACTCTGAATACAATTTGAGGTAATAATTCAAAGTCAGTTTTAGACGGCGGTTTTTTAATGAAGGCTCTCCCGCTTCCGCGTACAAACTGTACACCGGCGTCGTCCGGAAGGCTCCGAGACAGATCCGGAGCCCCTGGTGGTGGACAGGGTCCAGAGTTTTCAGGTAGGAAGGCCTCGCCGAACCGTACACCTGGCATCCGTAGTCCAGCTTGGAGCGCATCAGCGCCCTGTAAACGTGCAGCAGTGTTCAAATGTCCGTTCTGCAGTCAGTATGGGCCATCACCCGCAGGAGGTTCAGGACTCTCTGACACGACGCTTTCAGATGTTGAATGTGGCTCCTGAAATTGAGCTTCCGGTCGAAAACAATGCCCAAGAATTTGGCATCCGCCACTGCCGGGATGGTGGATTTTCCCAAGCAGATGACGGGGTCCGGGAAGTGCTCTCTGGACTTGTTCGTGAAGTGAATGCACTTCGTTTTGGCGACCGAAAACTTGAACCCATTATCTTGCACCCATTCCTGAACCTTGTTCACGCAGAGATGTATCTGCCTCTGAACCCCCGCAAACGTACTGCCCGTAGCATACAAAGCAAAATCGTCCACGAACACACCACCCCCTGATAGACCGACCTGACGATGTCGTTGATCTTGACGCTGAAGAGAGCCAGGGAAAGGATGCTCCCCTGAGGAACCCCCATCTCCTGCTCGAAGATCTCCGAGAGCGTGGAGCCCACCCTCACCTGGAACCGTCTCTTGGCCAAAAAATTCTGCAGGAACACCGGCAACCGACCCCGAAACCCCAAGTCCCGCAGGTCTGACATGATGCCGTACCTCCAGGCGGTGTCGTAGGCCTTCTCCAGGTCGAAGAAAATGGCCACCACATGCTGCCCGTTGACAAAGGCGTTCCGGACTGTCGTCTCGAGGCGGACCAGGTGGTCCACGGTGCAACGATTCTTGCGGAAACCGCACTGCTCCCTGGCCAGAAGGCCCTTCGCCTCCAGATGCCACACCAGGCGGCTGTTGACCATTTTCTCCATCACCTTACAAACGCAGCTGGTGAGCGCGATCGGCCTGTAATTGCCGGGGTCCTTAAGGTCCTTGCCAGGTTTCGGGATAGGGACGACGCAGGCCATCTCCCAGGACGGGGGAAAAAACCCTGTCGTCCAGATCCAGTTGTAAACCTTCAGGAGGGTCCGCAGACATACTTCCAGAAGGTGCCTCAGAAGGCCATAATGTACCTCGTCCGGGCCCGCCGAAGTCTCGCCGCAAGATTGCAAGGCGCTCTTCAGCTCCGGGAAAGAAAACGGCAGGTTGTAGACTTCCTTGCTGCGGGACTCAAAACTCAAAGGCACTCTCTCCCAACGCCGCTTCGTGTTAAAAAAACGCCTGCGATTTCGTTTCCGCCAACGAGTTTACCCTCAAGGAGGCGGCCAGCAGATTAGCCACCGCCTCCCTGTCGGTGACCAAAGCGTCCCCCAAGCGCAAATGGTTGATCGACGTGGAGGCGCCCTGCCCCTTTATCTTCGCAATCACCCTCCAGACCTTCTTGCTGGAGGTCCTGCTGTTCAGCTTGGAGCAAAAGCACCTCCACGCCTCATGCCTGCTGGACTTGAAGACGAAGCGGGACTTGGCCCGCAGTTTCTGGTGGGCCAAGACCGCCGCCGGACACGGTTGCTGCCTGACCTGATGCTGCACCTTTTTGCGTTCCTTCCTGACTGCCCTGCATTTCTCGTCGAACCAGGGCACCCTGGGCGCCCATGGTTGACCGCTGGTCCTGGGAACTGACCGCCTCGCAGCCTGAACCACGCATGACGTCAGTGCCTCTGCCGGATCTTCCACAGATAGGACAGCCTCCTCATCCATCCCGGAAACAAGGTTGGCCCTGAAGGCATCCCAGTTGGCCCTCCTGACGTCAAACCTCTGCGTACGGGCTTCCTCTGCCGCCCCACTCTGCGCCAAGACCACCGGAAAATGATCGCTGCCGTGCAGATCGTCACGCACTTCCCACTGAAATCCAAGACCAACGAGAGATCGCAGACTGATAGATCCAGACATGACAGCGTACCGTTTGAGGAATGCAGATAAGTAGGAACCTTGCCGTTCAGCATGCACAGGTCCTGCTCCAGAAACACCTCCTCAAGGAGGAGGCCCCTTGCGAACGACTTTTCGCTTCCCAAAGGGGGGAATGCCCGTTGAAGTCCCCCAGCAACAGGAAGGAGGGAGGCAACTGCTGAACCGACACCAAGTCCGCCTTCCTCACCGCCACCGACGGAGACAGGTAGATGCTGCACACCGTGACTGTCTTGTGCAGCGTGACCCTAGCAGCCACCGCCTGGAGAGGAGTGTCGAGGACCACACAGCTGTACAATAAGGAATTTCTGATGAGCAAACTCACCCCCCCGGAGGTTCCACGCTCGGTGGGCTTGGCCCTTTCATGCATGGAGCTATAACCAGAAAAATTAAAATCTTTTCCCTCCCTTCAATGCGTCTCCTGGAGTGCGACCACGGCCGGTCTGTGGTCCCGGCAGAGAAGCTGCAGCTCCTCCCTGTTGGACGCCAGACCGTGAACGTTCCACTGTAAAATGTTAGTCATAAAATGCTACTCTGGTCATTCCATCTCCGACGTATCCCCAGAAAGCACGGAGAACTGACTTTCGTGCAGAAAGTCTTTCTCGGCTTTCTTCGGCCTGTCCGAGAGATACTTGACCCCTTTTTTCTTGGGGGGCGACTTTTGCTCCCCCGCCGCCACCACCACCACCTCGGCGCCTCTACAGGCACCAGAGGGGACCGTTCTCCAGCCCTCGACTGGTTTTGGGGGAGGGGCCGGTTTTTCTTTGGATCCAGGGGTCGGCAGTTTGGACCCCCGGACGGGAGCTGGCGTTTTCTGTGCGCCAACAGGGCGCACAGGAGCGGGTTTTAAGCCCCCGCTAGAGGCCTTCTTCACCAGGGTAGGCGCGCGGTCAGCGGTGCTCGGTCGGCTGGGCCTAGCCATTCCAGAGCCAAAGTCCGTCTGACAGGCCACCGAAACACACCACCTCTTGACCACTGCTGCGTATGACTGAGTGCTGCCGTGGCTGTTACTTCCCTGCACGATCTTTCTAGCCTCAAAAAAGGACACCCTTTTTTCCACTTTAACCCGCTGGATCTTCGTTTCAAACACCCAAGTGGGGCACTGCTTGGACGAGGAGGTGTGGGCGCCTCCGCAGTTCACACACAGAGCGGGGTCCTGACATTCCCTGTCGTGTCCCGCCTTCCCACAGACGCCACACACCTCCTGTCCAGGGCACGGGTCCCTCACGTGGCCAAATTTCTGGCATCTGAAGCACCTCAGCGGAGAGGGGATGTAAGGCGTGACCTTCACGCTGAGGTACCCCACCTTGATGTTCTGAGGTAGCACGGTCGTACAAAACGTCATGAAGAAGGTGTTCGTGGGGACCTTGTCCCCCCCTTTCCTGATCTGCACTCGATACACGTCCACAACTCCCTGAGATGCCAGCTCGGACTTTATCTCTGCCTTGGACACCCCCTGCAGGTCTCTGCACCTGATGACCCCTTTGCTACTGTTCAGGGCCTTGTGGGCGGTCACCCTCACAGGGCACATCAACTTGTCACACTTAAGGAGTGTCTGGGACTGCTTCCTGGTTCTGCATTCCAGCAGCAGTGTCCCGTTCCTAAACTTTTTCACTGTGCTCAGCTCTCCTGCAACACTCTTTAGTCCCTTGGCCACCGCAAACGGGCTGAGTTTTGACAGAGGATGCTCCTCCTCCAGCCCCTCAACCACCAACCAGCTCAGCCAAAATCCACCCTTCTCTCTCACTTCTGTCTCCGACTCGCTGGACAAGTCGCCGGCGGAATCCGATTCCCTCATTCCTCTCTTCCTTTTTATTGTTTGTTTTTTGGACATAGAGCGTAGGCTCAATGAGGGCAGAACTATTCAGTCACCTTGGCAGAGCTGCCTTACCGAGGAAGAGGCTAATCTTACCCGTATGGAATCCACCCCGCACGATTCCATACGGGGCTCGTTAACGGCTAGAGTAACATACAGCCATCCATCCCCTGGCCACGTCGCTCCAGCGTGGGATTACAGGTTGCTTACAGCAACCACTTGGCAGCAGAGAAATGAAGAGCTGGACAAAGAAGGTTTGATGGGGAGCTGATGATAGAATTAAAGATCCCATTGACAGAAGAGGACAGTCCACAGAAAAAGGGTGGGTGAAAATGTAGATGGGGAAGACATGGAGAGATGAAGACATGAAGAGATGGAGATGTAACAAGAAATTCCGTGACCAAGAGTTTCTGGAAAAAAGGCAGGAGAACGAACCCAGAAGGCAGAAAACAGACAAAGAAGACTGACAGGTAGGAAAGAGACAAGGCAGAGGCAAAGAGAGGGACAGAATAGAGGGGATTCCTAGCACAGAACCTCCAGAAGGTGGGGATACTATTTATACTGAAAGGCCCCCGGTATCCCCATGGGGGGTGGAGTCAGTGCTGATGTTCACTCCAGAGCAACAGCAGCAATCCCCCCTCCCCCCCCCAAACACACACACACACACACACACACACACACACACACACACACACACACACACACACACACATACACACACACACACACACACACACACACAGAGAGAAACCAACCAACCATGAATCTGCATCAACTCCCATCTGTGCTTTTCTAAAATCAATAGTTCACAACGCACAATGCAAAAACAAAAAATCATCAATACACATAGATGTGAAAATGATGTGCAGTCTGTTGCAAAGTGGTCAGCCCCTTCTAGCTATGTATTGACAAGCTGTTTCCCAACTTTCAACTGCATTGTGGAAATTAACTGCATTCCAACACAGTTAAAAAAAAAAAATCTTACAGGGAAACATAATTATGAGAAAGTAGGACTTAAAGACAAACTAAGTTACTTTTGTTTTCAGAAGTTGGGGCTTTTTTCCTTTCTTTTAAAGAAATTAAAATTCACTGTAGCCCTCAAATTCATGTGTTGTGTATATAATATATATATATTTGCATGATACCTAACTTACATAAGTTATAAAATAAATCATATATATCCATGTTTTCCCAAACCTTGGAATGCGGCTATCTTAAAGGTGGGCAAAAACAGTTGCACACAGAAAAAATCTCACCATTGATGAACATCAGAGCTCTAGCAGAGAAACACAAACATTTTTACAAAAATCCCAGTTTGTAAAACTAAAGGTCTCTTAAATTAATGCATCATGATCATCAATATTATGGGAGGTGAAAAAACAACAACAGGTAAATAAAATTGTATACGAAGAAATGGGGGGAAAAAAGTATACCTGTAGTCCACAGAAACCGATGGCAGACATGATGGAAGTGTTGTGAATGATGCGATACCGTATGCCCTTCTTCACTGCACGGAAAATGAGGTCAGTGTGTGTTGTGTCCCTGAAATCCACAGGACTAGAAGCAACTTATTAGACACGTTGCCTAAAAACAGCCTAAAGTGGGAAACACAGTGACTTGATGAATGAATATAAACAAGCAACAATACAATTAAAGCAAAAACCTACACCATTATGAAGGATAAATATTAAAAATAATAAGAATATTATATATAATTAGCAAAATTGACATGCAAAGTAATCCTCTGAATGAGACTATTTAAACCCAAGTCCTGTGTGTGTGAACGCATGCAGAACATTTTGCACGCATGTTAAAAACCCCTGCTGCCTTTTGGATGAATAAGCCTATTGAATTTCATGCCAGTAGGAATGGATGACAAAATGTTGATAAAACATGCACACAGGTACTGTGTTTTTAGACTTTATCTGTGAAGTCTGAATGCAGCTACCTTAATGGTGGGTAAAAACTGGTCACTCACACAGTAACACACACACAGTAACACACACACACACACACACACACACACACACACACACACACACACATACACACACACACACACACACACACACACACATTATATACAGACAAACAGACAGACAGACAGACAGACAGACAGACAGACAGACAGACAGACAGATAGATCTACATAGATATGACAAAGAAAGAAAGAGAACAAGTGTAGTTTTATTCTCTTACATTTTATTTATTATACAAATTTATATATCATGTAAAACCTCTCTGGACATTGGTGAACCTTGAAGTATCCAGACTAACAGTCCCACTTAAGGTCTACTGGACAGGAGGAAAGTTTGGGTTCAAACAGCCAAAACAGGTGATAGATTTAAGTCTTATGTGAATGATACACTTCTCACTCTCAGAGACAGGCTAGCCTAGTGGTTAGAACATTGTGCTCGCAATCTGATGACCCAGGTTCGAATTCTGTTCAAGGGGATATTTTCTCCTGAAGTTAACATCAGTACGACTCCACTCCCCCCAAAAGTCATTCGAATGAGACTAAACCAAGGCCCCATGTACAAAAGCACGCAGAACATTTGTGCACAAGTTAAAACCTATTCCGCTTTTTGAAAGAATAGGCCATTATGTGCTGGTTGGAACAGATGACAAAATTTACAAAACCGCATACACACAGGGACTGAGTGGAAAAAAGCACATAAGTGCTTATTCCATTATCCCTGATATAAAAAAATAAATGAATAAATAAAATCAATACAGAAATTTGAGATAAAAGAAATTTATCAAAAATAAATACTATAGTTACAGTATTAGTAATCCTGAAATAAGAACTTGTACAAGTTTGTTATTAAAATTACCCAGAAGGATCTCCAACAACTAGAAATGCAACATCCTCAGTGTCTGCATCAGCCATCAGCTCATCTGTTAGACAGAAGAAAGTCAACAAAACATCTGTTGAATGATACATGAGATAGACAGATAGACAGACAGATAGATAGATAGATAGATAGATAGATAGATGGGTCATTCTCAGAAACATGTGAGGCATGATAGTGACCTACTTTACACATCTGCCATTTGGCTGAATTAAGTTCAAAATTGTGGTGAATGCTGTTTACTGGTTGTGTTTAATTAAAAAAAATAAAATTTAAATGTTTTTATGACCATTTGTGTTTTTGCTTTTAAATATTGTGAATTTATTTCACCAAATTGCTCATTCCAACATGGCGGATTTGTGACATTTTGGTGCATACTTTATTCAGATTGTTCTTCTGACTTGAAAGACTACTAATTTGAAACACAACTTGTATTAAAGTAATGCCTAGATGTTGTTTCAAGTTCCCTAGAAGAAAAATTGTACTTTCTTTGTCATGGACATTAAATAGAGGGCAGATTAAAAGCTTGTTGCGGTTGTGACGTTGGTTTCCCAAAGTAGGCCCAATTTTAACAATTTACTCACAAAGAACTATATGTTATCATCAACACATTATAGCCACAAGGGATGAATTAAACTGTTAACAGTATAAAGAAAACATTGTTTTTGATCAGCTGGAGCTCCTATCCTCGTAAATTGCTTGAAACCCCAGATGACCAACATGGTTTCCCTTTTTTCATGTCACAACCAAACGATGTAAATCTGGTGCAAAATCCGGCACATTCTTTCACTGACCGAGATTTTCAGGTAAGTACTTCATCTTGACCTTAAATATCTCTGACACATACTTTTTCCTGCCAAAGGAGTATCGCGATGCTATAATTAGAGTTCCAGTCTTTGGTTTCTCCCAGCTTTTTCATGTCACAACCAAATGCAGCATTTGATCAATAATAATATTGATTGATATATCACTTTAATTATATAAATCAATGTAGATAATGTTAACAGAATGCATTGTTTCTAATTTAAGATGGTGGGTTTTTTTCCATTTGTGTTTAAATTGCTACACTTGGTTGATTTGTGGTTTTGAAGGATGTGGTTTCCATGTCACAACCAAACGGTTTCCATGTTACAGCTGTAACAAAAAACATCTAACTCTAAAATGACAAATTAGTATAAATAATGTTAATAGAATGCATTGTTTCTAATTTAAGATGGTGGGGTTTTGTTCAATTTGTGTTTAAATTGCTTCACTTCAGTGATTTGTGGGTTTTGAGGGGTGTGGTTTCCATGTCACAACCAAACGGTTTCCATGTCACAACCAAACGGTTTCCATGTCACAACCATAACAGATCACTCTAAAATGACAAATCAATGTAAATAATCATAATAATGTTAATAGAATGCATTGTTCTCAATTCAAGTAGGTTGTTTTTTGGATTTAATTTGTATTTTCATTGGTACAATTTCAGGTTTTGTGCTTTTCAAGGGTGTGGTTTCCATGTCACAACCAAACGGTTTCCATGTCACAACCAAAACATATTACTTCTATAAGGCATTAATATTAAACAGCATCCATTCTTATGTAAAGAAAACTGTTTAGTTTAATGGATATCGTTCTGTGGTTTAAGTTCAGGATAATCTGGGGGATGCTTGCTGTGGTCATTTGTACAAAAACCAAACTTTAAATCTGGGTATACAAAATGTCTTAGAGTGTCATTACAAAAAAGCAAAAACATATGCTTTGTCGATGATTGTCATACTTCTAATTGATAGTTTTGTTTTAAAGATAAAAACAAAAGCATTTGTGAGTGTTTTTTGTTTGATATTTTGTGTAAAAAGATGTTTTAATGCTACTTTTGGTTTCCATGTCACAACCGCAACACAGCTAAAAATAGAACTTTTATGCCTCAATTACAAAAAAAACCAATGATTCATAATTTTTTCAACAGATTGCACTTTGCAACAGAGTACTCTAATATATGACAAGAAGGCAAAAACTTCCAAGGACATTTATTTTTCAAGGTCTATGTCACAAAAACCTCACATGTTTCTGAGAATAACCCAGATAGATAGATAGATATAGATAGATAGATAGATAGAAGAGTAGAGAGAGAGAGAGAGAGAGAGAGAGAGAGAGAGAGAGAGAGGAGAGGAGAGAGAGGAGAGAGAGAGAGAGAGAGAGAGAGAGAGAGAGAGGACAGACAGACAGACAGACAGACAGACAGACAGACAGACAGACAGACAGACAGACAGACAGACAGAGGCTGACAGACAGACAGAAAGACACAGAGAGAGAGAAGAACTCGAACTCGAAATGTTTATTGAGAGTAAATAGATAAGCACAAAGCTTCTTTACACCATGCTCTCACCAAAAAAAAAGAAAAATCGAAAAAAAGGAAATGAAAGAAAAATCACACACACACACACACACACACACACACACACACACACACACACAGAGACAGACAGACAGACAGACAGACAGACAGACAGACAGACAGACTGACAGAGACAGACTCCAAGGGAGGGTAGGGAGAGAGAGAGGAGAGAGAGGAGAGAGAGAGAGAGAGAGAGAGAGAGAGAGAGAGAGAGAGAGAGAGAGAGAGAGATTTATTTTATTTATTCTTTTATATCGAGGATAACAGAATAAGCAATCAAGTGTTTTTTTTCATCCGGTCCCCGTGTGTATGCAGTTTTGTAAATATTGTCATCTGTTCCCACCGGCACACGATGGCCTACTCTTACGAAAAGCGGAACAGGATTTAACGTGTGCGCAAGATGTTCTGCGTGCGTTCGCACACGGGGCCTCGGTTTAAAGTCTCATCCGAAGGACTTTGGGGGAGAGTGGAGTCAGCACTGATGTTAACTCCAGGAAGAAAATTTCCTCGACCGGACTCGAACCCGGGTCTTCAAATTGCCAGCGCAATGTTCTGACCACTAGGCTATCCGCTATCCGAGAGAGAGAGAGAGAGAGAGAGAGAGAGAGAGAGAGAGAGAGAGAGAGAGAGAGAGAGAGAGAGAGAGAGAGAGAGAGAGAGAGAAAGACTGAGAGACAGAGACAGAGAGAGAGTGCGTGTGTGTGTGTGTGTGTGTGTGTGTGTGTGTGTGTGTGTGTGGGTGTGGGTGTGGGTGTGGGTGTGTGCATAACATGAGCACATGTGTGTACACACAACTGTGTGTTTATGTGCATGCATCATATGATAAATCAGTGGTACTGTGTGTGCACTTGGAAACTTATGTACATGTATACATGTGTGTATGTGATAAAAATGAATGCCTGTGCACACCATAACATGAGATACACACTACAACATAAACTAGTGTTCTATAAAATCTGCAGATCTATCTAATAGCACTTTTTTGTTGTTTTAGTTTTAGATCTAGTAACGCTCAGTTAGTATTTTACTAACAGGTCGATATATAGATCAATCGATCTCTAGAGACCTCTCTTATTCAACTGATCTATTATAATGTATATTACTACATTGTGTGTGTGTGTGTGTGTGTGTGTGTGTGTGTGTGTGTGTGTGTGTGTGTGTGTGTGTGTGTGTGTGTGTGTGTGTGTGTGTGTGTGTGTGTGTGTGTGTGTGTGTCCCGATCGTGCATTACCTTGACGTGGTGGGATGGCTTTCGTGTTCTGTTTGATCCCCAGAGCTATGTGGGCAGGGGCTCCGGCCCTGGCAGGTTCAACCATGCTCAACAGGTCTGTGGGGTAGGAGCCAGACTAAATTTGCACCCTGGTCCTCCAGGTTGGGGGTTGTGCTTTGGGTTAACAACGCATTCACTTAAAAAATTAGTATGTTACAGAAACCACAACAATATCTCTAGACGCAAGCTGGTGAAAGCCTTCGGGAAGCCAGTGCGCCGACAACTCTTCTGTCAACCAAGTCAACAACCAGGATAGGGACCTGGTACATCAGAACCCTATATGAAACTGGAAAAACAGCACAGGTATGTCGGGAAATGCATAGGTACAACCTAAAGATCCTTGGCCTGTGTGAGACTAGATGTGCACAATGGAACCGGACGGTCAAGACTAGCGAGTGAAGATACCATTATCTACTCTGGACAGGAGGAAGGCCAGCCCCACACACATGGAGTAGCGCTGCTGATGAAACCTGAGGCAACACGAATGCTATTATCCTGGGAACCAGTGTCACCACGGATTCTCACTGCCCGATTCAACTCAAAGGGCAGGAAAGTTACCATCCTCCAATGCTATGCTCCAACAAATGCCGCTGATTTTGAAGAAAAAGAGAACTTCTACAAGAAAGTCCAAGCCATAGTGGACAAAACACCAAAGAGGGACTTGAAGATCCTAACGGGAGACCTGAATGCAAAAGTTGGGTCAGATAACACTGACAGAGAACTGATCATGGGCAAACATGGCACAGGAGACCAGAATGAAAATGGTGAACTCTTAGCAGAGTTCTGCACCTTCAATGACCTGGTCATTGGAGGCACCATCTTTCCCCACAAGAAAGTCCACAAGACCACATGGACTTCCCCAGATGGCAGGACTGGAAACCAGATCGACCACATCACCATCGGGCTAAAGTGGAGAAGGAGCCTGCATGATGTCAGGGTGAAGCGTGGAGCAGACGCAGCATCAGACCACCATCTTGTAATAGCCATCCTCAAGACAAAGCTCAAAGCCTTCACCGACAAGGCAGGAAGACCATCGCACAAATTCAATGTGCAAAGCCTTAAAGACAAAGCAAAAACAGAGGAATTCAAGCTGGAACTAAGAAACAATTTCAGCATGGTTTCCCAGATGCCAGAGGAAACGATCGAAGAGCAGTAGCACAGTCTACATGAGACCTGGAAGACCACATGCCAAACAGTCTTGGGAAAGAATACAAGAAAACAAGGAATGGCTGACAACAGAAACATGGGCACTGATCACCGAGAGAAAACAGCTGAATGACCAGATCAACAAAACACAAGATCAAGAAGAGAAGCAGACATTGCAAGCACGCTACTGGGACAAAAACCGTGCAGTAAAAAGAAGTGCGAGAAAGGACAAGAAAAATTTATCGAGGAGCTGACTCAGGAAGCAGAGACTGCAGCAGGCCAAAGAAACATGAAGAGACTGTAAGAGATTACAAGGACCCTCTCAGGAAAAAACAGCAAACCAAGTTGCCCCATCAAAGACAAGAACGGCCTATCCAATCCAATCCAATCCAATGATGGTGCTTATAGCCCCGCCAACCACAGAGGCCATATCAGGGCTATCACCTCGTCACATTTTAAAACTCGTATTAAAAGTGTGCGACTATATACAGTTTAAAACGAGGTATAAAACCAACTCAACTGTCCTTGCTTGTATCGACGCCCCGGTCGACCATAAGGGTCAGCCCAGGACGGCCCCCGCGTCATGGGAAAACCCACATTGATCACACTTAAAACGAGATAAAACCAAAACCAGGTTCCTTAAAACAACCTTGTCCTTAGAGACCAGCCATACCACTTTCGCTCATATCAGACGAAAAAAGCCGGATTCTCTCAGGAAGTTAAAAATGGTGTCCGGTGGAACATCCCAAAAGAGGATCTTTAGGGAGTCCACGGTAAAATGCTTGTGCCTAATATCCTGAACATCCCGACACTCCAGGAGCAGATGCCTGATGGTCACCCGCACGTCGCAAGTCATGCACCACGGTGTTCCCTCGCCTTTCAGCAAGTGAATGTGAGTGATGTGAGAATGACCCGTGTGTATCCTGGTGAGCACTGTCGCCTCCCTTCGGTTTTTGACACCCAGAGGGATAACCTCTTTCAGGTTGGGACGGATCCGAAAAAACTTGTTGTCCGTCTGAGCGTTCCACTCCTCCTGCCAGAGGGAATGCACGTATTGCTCGCTCCTAGGTTTCAGATCCATGAACGGCACCGTGGACCCGGAAACCTCCTGCTCCGTGGCACGCCTGGCGAGTCGGTCAACTGTCTCGTTGCCCCGAATGCCCGTGTGCCCCAGGACCCACACCAAAACCACGTCACACCCGTCCCGTCTCGAGGAAGTATACAGCTCGTAGAACTCCTGAAGCCTAGGGTGGTTTATGTCAATACCATTCCAGGTGAAGAGGACCAGAGAGCAAGATGGGCAGAGCACTTCAAAGAAACACTCAACAGACCAGCACCATCTGTCCCACCAGATATCCCACCACCTACTGAAATCCTTGGCATCAACATCGGCCCCCCCACCAAAAATGAGATCACCAAAGCCATAAAGTCTTTAAAGTCAGGCAAAGCAGCAGGTCCCGACAATATACCCCCTGAAGCACTGAAGGCAGACATCCAGACTTCAACTGACATGATGCATCTACTCTTACACAAGATCTGGGAACAAGAGAGTGTGCCAGAAGACTGGAAGAAAGGCTAACTTGTGAAGCTGCCAAAGAAAGGGGAGGACCTGTCACCGGACACCCTGCAACAACTGGAGAGGAATCATGCTGCTGTCTATACCAGGGAAAGTACTGACAAGAATAATCTTAGAAAGACTGAAGACGGCACTAGACAAGACACTCAGGGATGAACAGGCAGGCTTCCGACAAAACAGATCATGCACAGATCAGATTGCCACAATGCGCATCATCATCGAACAGTCCCTGGAGTGGCAGACCCCCTTGTATTCAGTCTTTGTTGACTTCCAGAAGGCATTTGACAGCGTTGACAAAGATGTATTCTGGAGACCGATGCACCACTATGGCTTCCCACCAAAGTTCATCACCATCATCCAACAGCTCTATGAGGATGTGACCTGTCAAGTCATCCATGATTGTAAATTGACGGAACCCTTCTCTGTATGAACCGGCGTTCGTCAGGGCTGTCTGTTGTCGCCAACCATCTTCCTTATGGTGGTTGACTGGATAATGCGACAGGCCACAGCAGGCAGGAGAACTGGCATACAGTGGACCTTCACAAAGCAGCTGGAAGACCTGGACTTCGCAGACGACATCAGCCTTCTCTCCTACAGGCACCAAGATGCACAAGAGAAGCTGTGTCATGTTGCGGAGGAAGCCGAAAAGATAGGCCTCCACATCAACATCAGGAAGACAGAGGTCATGAGGGTGAACAACAAGAAACAAGACCCAGTGCGACCACACCAAGAAAACATCAAAGAAGTCGACAAATTTACCTACCTGGGCAGTGTCATTAGTAAAGATGGGGGGACGGACGTAGACATCAAGTGCCAAATAAATAAAGCCTGTCATGCCTTCAACACCCTTCGCCCAATCTGGATGTCAACAGCCCTCTCACTCCACAACAAGAACCGGATATTCAACACCAATGTCAAGTCGGTCCTACTGTATGGCTCAGAAACCTTGCGGGTAACAAAGACCAACACCCACAAACACCAGACATTCACCAACAGATGTCTTAGGAACATCCTTGGTATCAGGTGGCCCGAAGTACTCTCAAACGAAGAACTATGGGACAGGACCAGACACACTCCAATTGAGATGGAGATCAAGAAAAGGAAATGGGGATGGATCGGCCATATGCTCCGCAAGCCTGCTTCAGATGTCACCAGGCAGGCCTTTGACTGGAACCCACAAGGGAAGCAGAAAGTAGGTCGACCAAAACAGACCTGGCGCAGAAGCACTTAAGCAGAGACGAAGACAGCCGGAATGACGTGGGCCAAGCTGAAGAGGATCTCCCAGAACCGAGTCCGTTGGAGGAGTGTTGTTGCGGCCCTATGTTCCCACGGGAATCCACAGGCATAAGTCAAGTAAGTCAAGTGTGTGTGTGTGTGTGTGTGTGTGTGTGTGTGTGTGTGTGTGTGTGTGTGTGTGTGTGTGTGTGTGTGTGTGTGTGTGTGTGTGTGTGTGCGCGTGCGTTCATGCATGCGTGCGTGTGTGTGTGTATGAATGTGTGCGTTCTTAACTGAAAGTTTATGATAGATGTATCTTTTTTATTTCTTTAATATAAACCACTTTCAAGATTCAAGATTTAATTCCTTTCACCCCTTTTGGGGCATGGAGGATAACAAACAGTTAAGTTAGTTAAAGTCTGTCCTGAGCCTAAGGCCCATCAGGCCGGTGCTTATCCCGGTTTCTGTGGCGTTAAGCGACTGAGAGTCATAGACTCCCCCCCTGGATAGGATGCCAGTCTATCGCAGAGTTAACCCCCAACACAAGGTTGGTACCCCTTTTACACCTGGGTGGGGTGAGAAAATAGCCGTTAAGTGCCTTTTCCAAGGGCACAACACCATAGCCGAAAGCTGGGATCGAACCCACAACCTTTAGATTACGAGTCCAATGCCCTAACCACTAGACTACAGCGGCGGTGGATAACAAACAAGTTCACTTTAAAAGTTTAAGTCACTGCAGATAAATTTATCTGCATGAAATTAAGGCTGCTCTCCCTTGGGAGAGCACGCTGCCACAAGAGCAGTGCCACCCATTATTTTTTTTTCTTTTCCTGTCTGCTACTGTATTGTGTATTTGTTTTCCTATCACAGTGGCTTTTTTTCTACAGAATTTTATCAGAGACAACTTTCTTGTTCCCGTGGGTTTTTTTATGTCCACTAAATTATTTTTTGTAACAAATGGGACTTCTGTTTATCATCTCATCCAAAACTTGGGAAAAGACTTGCATCCAGACCACAAATCATGGTGTAATGGATGGTGGAAAAGTTTTCAGCCCAAATGGGGATCAAACCACCACACATTTTACCCGGACTTTTCGCTTTCTTGACAGGCACATACCTCTAGACCCCCGATCCACCACTAGATTATGTGTACTATGCACGATCATGATAATGTAATACAGTATCCTTTATTTTGATCTGGGTGTATCTTTTAGTATCCAGATGTAAAATATGTTGAGAATTTGTTTAAAATCCAAACATTAAGATACAGCTTTTTTACCTGTATTTTGTTTAGGGTTAACATTTTGCCCAGAGATGTAATCCTCCCAAATTATTTTCAAGATTACAATGCCATGGGTTCCTTTTATCTATTCTCCAATCTCTTTTAAAAAAAAAAATTCTCCAATCTCATACCTGAGCCCTGTTTCACCATGTCTCGATCTGCCAATATCATTTCTCGACCACAATGTTTTTCCTGAAAAAAAAAGAGATGCAGACATCTGAATTGTAAACATTTGTGTAAATCTCTCTCTCTCTCTCTCTCTCTCTCTCTCTCTCTCTCTCTCTCTCTCTCTCTCTCTCTCTCTCTCTCACGCATGCACACAGCACACACACAGAGAAATATTGATCTATACATTCTCTCTCTCTCTCTCTCTCTCTCTCTCTCTCTCTCTCTCTCTCTCTCTCTCTCTCTCTGTTTTATTTATTTTATTACTTTTTAAATTTTTTTTAATTCTTTTATATCGAGGATAATGGGATAAGCACTCATCATAGTCTCATGTGCTTTTTTTTCATCCAGTCCCCATGTGTATGCAGTTGAGTGAAAAACAAAACAAAACAAAACAAAATGTAAATATTGTTATCTGTTCCCACCTGGGGAGAGTGGAGTCAGCACTGATGTTAACTCCAGGGGAAAAATCCCCTCCGACGGGAATCGAACTCGGGTCGTCAAATTGCCAGCGCAATGTTCTGACCACTAGGCTATGTGTGTGTGTGTGTGTCAAGTCAAGTCAAGTCAAGTCAAGTCAAAATGATCTTTAGTGAGGGTAAAAGATTAAGTTTACACAACTTTTTTTCTACATGAAACTGTTCAAGATCCGTTAGTCTTTTCCACGACAAAGAAGTTGCATAGTATAAAAGCAAACCGGTAGATCTGACACTTACTGGATCAAGTCGTACAGTGTCATAGCCTGGGATATACATATCTGAATCAGAAATTAAGGTGTTGAATCTTGATTCAGCGACACAAAATATATGAAAACTATTTCCTTTATTGTCTATAATTGATGATATTTCCTCAGTTTTGTTCCTGGCACTATTGATATTTAGGTATCCTACACAAAGTCCTTCCTGAGAAGGCCATGTATCTAGAGTAGAAGACATGGTAAAAAAAAAAAAAAAAAGCAGAACAAGAGAAGGAAAAACTGGGTACGATAATGTACTATCAACCAATCAGTGAAGCACAATCATCAATCAGATCAACAATCAAAAAATTAGGCAAACAAGGAAAATTATCAAAAGGTAAAGAACAACAATCAAAGTAGTACAAAATTTAGAATAAACAAAAAAGAGAGAAAGTTGGTGCAGCAGTGTAACCACAAGTCAGTAAGGCACCATCATCAGTTAAATCAACAATCAAAATACAGAACAAAATGGAAGGAAAAACTTGGTATTTATATAGTAATGTAACTGGCACCGACCAATGAAGCAAAGTGCTATTAATTATCAGTCAACCAACAATGAAAATTTTAAAACAAAAAAGGGAAAAATTTAGTACAGTAATTAATGTAATTTACACCAGTCAATAATGCACAAAATCAGTCAACAATCAAAATTAAAACAAAGGACAAATTTACTATGTAAGTAATGTAAGTAACACCAGTCAATAAAGCACAATCATCAGTCAGTACAATCAAAATTTAAAACAAAGGACAAACTTACTACAGTAATGTGACTACCTACCAGTCACTAATTGTGACTAAAGCATAATCATCAATCAAGTCAACAAACAAAAGGTAGAATAAGTAAAGGAAGACCTGGTATAATGATAAAAGCCAGTCAGTAATATATTATATATATATATATATATATATGTCAGACAATTCAACAGTCAAGCACTGGAATAAAATTTGCTTAAAATGCATACAAAAGCACTGGACACAACCCCTTACAACTTGGCCAGCTTGTGTGTGTGTGTGTGTGTGTGTGTGTGTGTGTGTGTGTGTGTGTGTGTGTGTGTGTGTGTGTGTGTGTGTGTGTGTGTGTGTGTGTGTGTGTGAAAATGAATAACCACCAATAAAACTGAGGAAAAGAAAAAGCAAGAGCTGAAGGCAGTGAAGCTGCTCCAGTCAGACACTGAAAGTGAAACTGGAGAAAGATCAAGTATTTTTCTCCAATGCTCGGAATCTTTCCTGCATCCCCCAAGTCACAGAGTTAATCAGAGTGTTGATGTCATCACTGTGGATATGGGTGATGAGCTTAATGAAGTCTGTGAGTATGAGGGCTGTTCTCCAGAAACATGCACAGTGGGGGGTCACCCATTTTGATAAACTATATTTTTTCAATTCATCCATTTTTTTAATGCATGTTTATGTCTGGGGTTCTTGAATACAATAAAGAAAAAGAATTTAAAAAGCTTTGATGTCAGTGCATTCTACTTTTTTGTATATATTGTAGTGCAAAGTTATAAAAATGCACTTTTCAGCATGGCTGATTTGTGACATGGCAGACCAGCCTCCAAACAACCTGTCCTGATTATTTATCCAGAACTTTCAAAGTCAAACAAGTATCATGTATCAGTCAGTCAGACATAGTTTTGAACATAAAGCTTGATGAAATTCAAATGTTTGTAGTAAATAGCATAAAAATGACATCAAAAATAGTGTAACAGTCGTTGCTTTGGTTACTTCATTTGATAGACAGCTAACATAAGTCCTGTACAACAGTGGAGTGTTCCCAAGACTATTTCTTGCATCTATTTTTAGAGAGTGTTGTAGTACACATTAACTGGTGGCATGTAGATTTATCTTAAACAAATATCTCAGAAAAATTTTTGACATATTTTCACCAGGTGTCTTTGGTTACTCTGTGATGGTGTGACAATTGTTCAACTGAAAATTTAAACAAACTTGATATAAACTATTCTGGCACTATATTTTGTAGGTGTATGCATACAAAACACCAAACAGGTTACTCATGTCTTAGCAGATGCTACTTTTCCAGATCGTTGCTGTGTTATTAATTTTCAAATTTTTCATTACTCTGTGTGGTTTGTTTGTCACAACTGTTCACATGAAACCAAAATTGAAGTTTTAAAGTGAAATTTCTTTAGTTTTGTGCTCCTTGTTGTTATTTTCTCATGATTAATACCATTGCAAGCAACTTGAGCAAGTGAACAATAACATAGCAGTTGACTATAGTGTTCCTACGATGATCTGATCTGAATTTTACCAGAGAACTTTTCAGTGTCTTACACAGTAGTGCACTTCTGCCAAATAAAAACATATTTTCTTGTACTTTACATTAGTTTTTAAGCACAATATTTACAATTTATGACTGAAAAAGATACTATATTCATTTGAAAAGAAAATGAGTGCTGTTTGTAGAATGACAATTGAGTTGAACTGTATAAGTGTAACAGTTGTTGCGGGGAAACCACTTTTGTTTCTTTGCTGCGACTGTGCAGAGAATGAATTTTCTTTTTTTTCTCAGCAGATTATTAATTGGCATCCATTAAATCAATTTAGATAAGAATCTATGTTTTTTCCAATAAGAAAAATGTAGTGAGCAGCATTTAATAAAATAATGTCAAAGTCACCCCTTCCTTACTAAGCTGGTCATGATCAATTGCATCAATGTATCCTGGAAAACAATGAATCAGGACAGAAGTCTGCTCAATACTAGACTAAGTACTAGAATTATGAAAAGCATGAAAATATTCCACAAAATAGCAAAATCTAGGCTTGGTTACTGTGCCGCAACTGTTACAGTTACTGTGTTTTCAGTAAGGAAGAGTCTGTTACATTTTTTTTTAAAGTCTGATTTTTTATGTGATAATAAATGGAAAAGATTGCAAACCACCACCAGTTGAAAGTATTGGTGGTTCATGTGTGTTTTCAAGCAGGACAGGTTGGCTTCACTCTTTGCAAAGAAGGGAACAAAAATATAAAGATGATTTTTGAGTGGTAATGAGGCAACGAAATAACATGGGCTTAAAGCATACATCCTAGGTACACTAGATGCCCATTACCAAACTATTGTTAGTGAAGACTCTTTCTTACTGAAAACAAGTCCAAAGAAGTTTAAAATCAGTATTTTTATTATATCTTTTGATTTTTTAGTGACTTTTTGGTTACTATGTCACAACTGTTATTTTTGGTGACCTATGACATTTGATGTCCCATACATGGAAGACCACTTGACAATTTATCCCAATTTTTTTCTGGACTTAATGAGGAAACCGAAAGATTTGACTTGTTTAAAATTCAGTTTTTTAACTGCTGGGTGAAAATTCATTTTTTAGCCTCCATGTCACACTTTTGTGCATGTTTCTGGAGAACAGCCCATGACCATAATTGTGAAATTATAAAATATATATAAAACCTTTGACTTACCAGAGCTTCCTTTGGGACTGTGAGGATTGAAGAGTAGGCATCCAAGTATACCCGTTTGGCTCGTTTAATAATCTTCAGCCCCTTCAGTGTGATACCTTCTTCATCTCCCAATCCCAACCCCACCAGATAAAACATATTCGATAAATTCAGCAATGGTCCTATGCTTCACACAAACAATAGCGGCTCTTTCTCCGCACTAGGCCTAGCCTACACGTGAAAACAACTCAGCTGTGCCGGAACTTGAGTTTGGGGTCTATAGAGTTAATCCCCTTAGGCCTCAGTAGCTGTTCGCTCTACAGTAGGCTATAATTGAAACATATTTTCTTGCATAAAGCCGCCGCTGTGGCCTAGTGGTTAGGGCGTTGTACTCGTAATCTAAAGGTTGCGGGTTCGATCCCAGCTATTCTGCTATGGCGTTTTGCCCTTGGAAAAGGCACTTTACGGCTATTTTCTCACCCCACCCAGGTGTAAAAGGGGTACCAACCTTGTGTTGGGGGGTTAACCTTGCGATAGACTGGCGTCCTATCCAGGTGGGAGTCTGACTCTCAGTCGCTTAACGCCACAGAAACCGGGATAAGCACCGGCCTGATGAGCCTTATGGCTCGGGACAGACTTTAACTTTAACTTCTTGCATAAATATATAAACAAACAACCATTAAAATAACCTGATTAAAGGGACTGGACCTGCATATGTTTTAGTGAATAACATAACTTAAAAGTGACAGTAATTTGTTTGATTTGATTGAGGCCTCTGCACCATGTGCTGCAAATTACAATTTTAACCTTCCATAAATTTTATCCCCAGGCAGTTTTTGCATGCCATTGTCGTCCACGATGCTGGTTATAAGGCCAGCTCAGTACAGACATTCACAGTCTTCATATGACAGTTTGATTTTGCTAAACATGACTGTAATCTCTTTTTTTTAACATAATAAAAGACTTAACTTTCTTATCAGTTTCAAAACATCTAGAAGACACTCCCCCCAGCACCCCCAGGGTTTAATCATAGCATTATTCTTATTTCAACTATACATTATTTCCATTTCTCTGTAAACATTGAGATGCAACTGAATTTGATTCCAGGATCCAAGTCAGTCATGTCAACTGAGTTGGGTAAAGTTGTCTTTTGATATTCTTGTGAAGTCTAGACCATTGCATCATCAGCATATACCTTACAAAATTATTGATATTGATATGATCATTTATCTAGAAAAAAGTGGCCAAAGGCAGCAACGTATTTGACACTTCCAAATTCCAAGCTGCGATCAGTTATGAATACTGCTATCTTTTGCAGTTCCTCAGCTAGAATTATAAGATTTTGCAAAGGTGACAATTTGTCAATGTCACTATTTACCCATCATTAAGGTAACCACATACCAACTTCTGGGAACTATGAGTATGAATGATTGATCATACACACACACACACACACACACACACACACACACACATACACACACGTACGCACGCGCACACACACACACATGTGCGCGCGCGCACACACACACACACTGTCTATAAAATATAATACTTTTTTTTTTGTTTTGTTTTGTTTGTTTGTTTTTTTTTGCTGCCTCGTCTTCTGTGACGTTCCCGTACTGCTGTTCCCACGCCGCTCATTTCAATCTCCCCGCCACAGCCATACCCAGATTCGTTGTGTCTCACCCCCGGGGTCGGGAGTCCACAGGGAGCTCATCAATATTAGGCTGCCACGGGGCCACCAGCCAGAGGGGCCCTGCACTTCTGCTGGGTCACTTTGGTGGTGTTCAGTGGTGCCTGTTCTGAGCTAACATACGCAGGACACCACCTACTAAGCCCCCTACTAACGACAGTATTAGCTCAGTCGCGGAGCCAGACTGAGTAAGTCACCCATCCAAGGTGGCGACCACCACAATGTCCCTCCAACGACCGCCTCCCCACGAACCCCCAACCCCAAAGGCTTTGACACAAATTCACCACAGGCACAGAAGCGTATGGGAAAACCGAATCTGAGGTCACCATGAGACCAGAGCAACGGAGGCCACCAAATCAGAGGCAATTTTTATTATTGCATGATGATCAATGATGATGAGGACAACGTAATGATGCTGCTGTGGAGGTGCATCCGCTTTGAGACTACTTGACAGGGTTGTTCTCTACGCTTACTGTCATAATATATCCCGGCGTCAACCAGGCCCGAGAGATACAGACACCTGTAGTGTTGGTCAGGTAATTTGAGCAACACTCTCAAATTCGCATCTGTAAAGTGGATGAAGCTCGACTGTGTGGTCCCAGTCTCCCACTGAGCCCACAGCACACTCACTCTGGGTAGGAGCCGGCCGGAGCCCGAAAAAATCCCTATGACTTATGGGATTCGAACCCACGACCTTCCAGTCCGGAATCCACGGCGCTAACCACTGCGCCATGGCGGCTGGTAAATATAATACTTTGTCTCAGTCTGTCTGTCTGTCTGTCAGTCAGTCAGTCAGTCTGTCTGTCTGTCTGTCTATCTATCCCGTAGTCTGGCGACTGTGGGAGCACCCCTAAAGACTTGGCAACCAGTTCTGGATATTGGCGGACAGCACATGACGGTGTTCACGATGTCTTTGTGAATGTGGAACCCCACACCCTGTTCATTCTTATCCTGTTTTCCACTGAAGTATATTTTGTGGTCTTCCTGGGTTGTTGTTTCTCCCATGTTTTTCCACCTTACTTCACAGAGCCCAAGGATGTGTCACTGGTATATGTGGCCATCTCATGGGTTAGTTCTTCCACTTAGCCTGTGGCTCTTAGTGTTCATACATTCCAAGTGCCAATGGTGATGTAGTTTCTGGCACGGATTTTGCTGCCTTGTAAACTAGTGGCATACTTTCTACCTCTGTCCTGATGTGCAACAGAAGGCAGGGTCCTTGGTGACCCTGGCAACGACTGATCGAGGATGGAAATTCTGATAGCTGTCTTCATGAGTGAGTCTTGGGCAAAACGAACTGGCGGAGTCCATACCTCTCTAGGTCGGATTTTTTGGTTGGGTTTACTCCCTACATATGGCAGGTAGTACTGGGTTACATGGTTACCAGTACTAGAGGAAGCCTTTGACCTGACCTGTCTGTATAAAAACAAGTGAGTAAACACAAAACACAGAGGGAGAGAGAGAGAGAGAGAGAGAGAGAGAGAGAGAGGAGAGAGAGAGAAAAGAGAGAGAGAGAGAGAGAGAGAGAGAGAGAGAGAGAGAGAGAGCCCTTCTACACCTTTCCGAGCCGTGCATGCTCGGCCAGTACTCTGATAATCAGTCGAATATGATTATGATTCTCTGAACATAACACGAATTACTTGTGATTTTGATATGATAACGTGTTTGTATTTGTAATAATTATTCTTATACAGGCAAGCAGTATTTCAGTTATGATAATCATGGTTTTAATAATAATAATAATAGTACATGGAATTTATATAGCGCTATTTCTTGCAAACTGTCCCGATGGTGCGTTACCTTGACGTGGTGGGATGGCTTGCGTGTTCTGTTTGATCCCCAGAGCTATGTGGGCGGGGGCTTCGGCCTCCAGCAGGTTCAACCATGCTCAACAGGTCTGTGGGGTAGGAGCCAGACTAAATTTGCACCCTGGTCCTCCAGGTTGGGGGTTGTGCTTTGGGTTAACAACCCATTCACTTAAAAATCAGTATGTTACAGAAACCACAACAATATCTCTAAACAGCGACCTGGTTGGGGGAGAGTCCTCTCTGGCAGAGTCTATGACGCGAGCTGGTGAAAGCCTTCGGGAAGCCAGTGCGCCGACAACTCTTCTGTCAACCAAGTCAACAACCAGGATAGGGACCTGGAACATCAGAACCCTATATGAAACTGGAAAATCAGCACAGGTATGTAGAGAAATGCATAGGTACAACCTGAAGATCCTTGGCCTGTGCGAGACTAGATGGAATGGAACTGGACGGTCAAGACTAGCAAGTGGAGATACCATCATCTACTCTGGACAGGAGGAAGGCCAGCCCCACACACACGGAGTGGCGCTGCTGATGAAACCTGAGGCAACGCGAGCACTACTATCCTGGGAACCAGTGTCACCACGGATCCTCACTGCCCGGTTCAACTCAAAGGGCAGGAAAGTTACCATCCTCCAATGCTATGCTCCAACAAATGCCGCTGATTTAGAAGAAAAAGAAAACTTCTACGAGCAAGTCCAAGCCATAATGGACAAAACACCAAAGAGGGACTTGAAGATCCTAATGGGAGACCTGAATGCAAAAGTTGGGTCAGATAACACCAACAGAGAACTGATCATGGGCAAACATGGCACGGGAGACCAGAATGAAAATGGTGAACTCTTAGCAGAGTTCTGCACCTTCAATGACCTGGTCATTGGAGGCACCATCTTTCCCCACAAGAAAGTCCACAAGACCACATGGACTTCCCCAGATGGCAAGACTGAAAACCAGATCGACCACATCACCATCGGGCGAAAGTGGAGAAGGAGCCTGCACGATGTCAGGGTGAAGCGCGGAGCAGACGCAGCGTCAGACCACCATCTTGTAATCGCCATCCTCAAGACAAAGCTCAAAGCCTTCACCGACAAGGCAGGAAGACCATCGCACAAATTCAACGTGCAAAGCCTTAAAGACAAAGCGAAAACAGAAGAATTCAAGCTGGAACTAAGAAACAAATTCAGCATGGTTTCCCAGATGCCAGAGGAAACGATCGAAGAGCAGTGGCACAGTCTACATGAGACCTGGAAGACAACATGCCAAGCAGTCTTGGGGAAAAATACAAGAAAATACAAGGAATGGCTGACAACAGAAACATGGGCACTGATCACCGAGAGAAAACAGCTGAAAGACCAGATCAACAGAACACAAGATCAGGAAGAGAAGCAGACTTTACAAGCACGATACTGGGACAAAAACCGTGCAGTAAAAAGAAGTGCAAGAAAGGACAAGAGAAATTTCATCGAGGAGCTGACTCAGGAAGCAGAGACTGCAGCAGGCCAAAGAAACATGAAGAGACTCTATGAGATCACGAGGACTCTCTCGGGAAAAAACAGTAAACCAAATTGCCCCATCAAAGACAAGAACGGCAATACCATTCCAGGTGAAGAGGACCAGAGAGCAAGATGGGCAGAGCACTTCAAAGAAACACTCAACAGACCAGCACCATCTGTCCCACCAGATATCCCACCACCTACTGAAATTCTTGGCATCAACATCGGCCCCCCCACCAAAAATGAGATCACCAAAGCCATAAAGTCTTTAAAGTCAGGCAAAGCAGCAGGTCCTGATGGTATACCCCCTGAAGCACTGAAGGCAGACATCCAGACTTCAACTGACATGATGTATCCACTCCTACACAAGATCTGGGAGCAAGAGAGTGTGCCAGAAGACTGGAAGAAAGGCTACCTCGTGAAGCTACCAAAGAAAGGGGACCTGTCATCCTGCAACAACTGGAGAGGAATCATGCTGCTGTCTATACCAGGGAAAGTACTGACAAGAATAATCTTAGAAAGACTGAAGACGGCACTAGACAAGACACTCAGGGATGAACAGGCAGGCTTCCGACAAAACAGATCATGCACAGATCAGATCGCCACAATGCGCATCATCATCGAGCAGTCCCTAGAGTGGCAGACCCCCTTGTATTCAGTCTTTGTCGACTTCCAGAAGGCATTTGACAGCGTCGACAGAGATGTCATCTGGAGACTGATGCACCACTATGGTTTCCCACCAAAGTTCGTCACCATCATCCAACAGCTCTATGAAGATGCCACTTGCCAAGTCATCCATGATGGTAAATTGACGGAACCCTTCTGCGTACAAACCGGCGTTCGTCAGGGCTGTCTGTTGTCACCAACCATCTTCCTGTTGGTGGTTGACTGGATAATGCGACAGGCCACAGCAGGCAGGAGAACTGGCATACAGTGGACCATCACAAGGCAGCTGGAAGACCTGGACTTTGCAGACGACATCAGCCTTCTCTCACACAGGCACCAAGATGCACAAGAGAAGCTATATCATGTTGCGGAGGAAGCCGATAAAATAGGCCTCCAAATCAACATCAGGAAGACGGAGGTCATGAGGGTGAACAACAAGAAACAAGACCCAGTGCGACTACACCAAGAAAACATCAAAGAAGTCGACAAATTCACCTACCTGGGCAGTGTCGTTAGTAAAGATGGGGGAACGGACGAAGACATCAAGTGCCGAATAAATAAAGCACGTCATGCCTTCAACACCCTTCGCCCAATCTGGAGATCAACAGCCCTCTCACTCCACAACAAGATCCGGATATTCAACACCAATGTCAAGTCGGTCCTACTGTATGGCTCAGAAACCTGGCGGGTGACAAAGACCAACACCCGCAAACTCCAGACATTTACCAACAGATGTCTTAGGAACATCCTTGGTATCAGGTGGCCAGAAGTAGTCTCAAACGAAGAACTATGGGACAGGACCAAACATGCTCCAATCGACACGGAGATCAAGAAAAGGAAATGGGGATGGATCGGCCATACGCTCCGCAAGCCTGCTTCAGATGTCACCAGGCAGGCCCTTGACTGGAATCCACAAGGGAAGCGGAAAGTAGGCCGACCAAAACAGACCTGGCGCAGAAGCATTGAAGCAGAGACAAAGGCAGCCGGAATGACATGGGCCGAGCTGAAGAGGATCTCCCGGAACCGAGTCCGTTGGAGGAGTGTTGTTGTGGCCCTATGTTCCCACGGGAATCCACAGGCATAAGTCAAGTAAGTCATTTCTTGCAAAAACAAATCAAAACAAATTCTCTGATCAAAAACAAACTTTCTTTGTCATTATATACTCTGAAGAACTGCATTTTGGATGGGTTTTTGTTATTGTTGTTTCTTGGCAAGATCTCCAGGGTTTACCAATGATGTCATTTTTGTGTATGCAATTACCCTTTTTTGCCCCCAGTTAGGGTAACCACAGTCTACTTTGGGGGAGATGTAGAAAACGTGACATGGTTAATGTGTTTTTATTTGTCATCCATTATTGTTGACAGGAATGGCCTAAAAGGTTGAACACGTTTTAACATTTTGCACATGGAGCCTCAGTTAGACTCTTGTCCAAAGAACTTTTGGGAGAGTTCAGTCAGAGAGGACTCTAAAGGAAAAATCCCCTTGAGCAGGTATCTCGATGGAAGCTCAATCCCAGGGTGTCCAATCCCAAGTGCAATGCTTTAATCACTAGGCTATCCTGCCTCAATTTTGGGGTGACAAACAACCTTTGAGAAACTGGTCCATTGAATTTCACTGTCCAAGGTAAGCTTTGGTTTTACAATGTATGCAAGTAAATTAATCCAATCCCACCAAGATTTTAGCCCCACTGACCAGAGAGGTCATAATCAGGAGGAATCTCATGGGAAAGTATATTTGTGAGTGATCATTTGCCGATGTCATTTTGGATTCAGTCTCACTCGTGAGGATAAAGGACTATGCTGAAATTGTAATTTGGTAGTAGTAGTAGTAGGCACTCATCAGTCTCGGAAGACTATCTGAGCACATTACCCCTTACAAAGGGTAAGAGGTAAAGCACATTACAAAAAAAATCTGAGCACATTACCCCTCTCTTGCAATCTCTCCACTGGCTGCCCATACCACAGAGAGTAAACTACAAGATCAATACCCTCTGTTACAAATGTCTCCACAATACTGCACCCTCCTACCTCTGTGAATGTCTTCACTTGTACACACCTTCTCGCTCCCTCCGCTCGTCGGCAGATACTTTGTCCTTAAGAATACCCAGATTTAACCTATCTACCGTCGGCCGCCGCTCTTTCTCTGTTTCTGGTCCATCAATCTGGAATGACCTTCCTCTCTCCCTCCGGCAAAAGCCTACCTATGACACTTTTAAATCCAACCTCAAAACACACTTATTTCAAACCTAAATTTCTCTCCTTCCGCTTCAATCTCTTGCCTGTCCCTACCTTCAACATCCACCCGCCAAAGTGCATAACGTTTGAAGGTGTGTGTGTGGCGCGCGCGTGCTGCGTGCGTGTGTGTGTGTGTATATTTGAATTTGTTAAAACTGTAGATTGTTGTTGATTGTGTGTTGTGTAGGTCAAATGCAAGCGCTTTGATTTGTTTTTGCAAGATATAGCGCTATACAAATTCCATGTATTATTATTATTATTACTACGGAGTTGCGTTCTAGTCTTTAGAGCGCAAAGCCTGGGCAAGTATGTATGGAGGGCAAGCTGTTACCCATGCAGCAGACCCCCCTCTCCACAGCACTGGAATGATCCATTGGAAGGGCATTGACCGATACGAATGGTTCCAGTACCGTCGCAGGAGCCACCAGAACGTTGCCATATACCTACAGCCCCGAGCCGCTCTGGGACTCCAACTCCCCGATTTTTCCTCAGGGATGGTGTCTAAACACGACATCTGTGTGCATGCTGGTTTGTTATAATTTTGTCATCCGCTCCTACCGGCACACGATGGCCTACTCTTCCGAAAGGTGGAACGGGTTTTAACGTGTGCGCAAGATGTTCTGCGTGCATTTGCACACGGGGCCTTGGTTTCGAGTCTCATCCAAATGACTTTGAGATTCAGTTCCATTTTTATGTCAAACTGGGAAGAAAGGGCGAGGCTGGGTACGAACCCAGAAACTCACGATTTACATATTGGCAGGCGAACGTCTTAACCATCCTGCCACCGTCCTTCCAATTTGTAATTTGGTGGTGTTTTGTTAAAGGCAGTGCAGTGACTTTGACAGCTACATGCATTGTGCCTACTGGTTCATGAAATCAGTAGTAATTTAGATGAATAAATGAACAAGTGAAAAATATAATGCAATAATGCTTTATACATAGTGTGTATAAAAAACTATCTAAACCATAGGCATGTTGCTAGAGCTAGGAGAGTGGAAAATTGATGTCAGGGTGTTGAAAAAATGGGAAGGAGGCTGGGATATAAAAATCACACACACCCACACCCACACAAATGAGCCATGGATCACCAACTACTGGCTGAGAAACAGAATGAAGAGAGTTCACAAAGATTTATGAAATGAGCATAACATACACACATTTGTCAGTAAGTACTGTGAACAAAATGTCAACTTTAACCTAAATGTGTATGAACTATGACATGTCTGCACTTGTCAAATATGTGAAAGAGAAATCTATTTACACACACATGTGCACACAACTCTTTCAATGCACCAGTCTTCCGTTTCTATGTGTATTATCTCATTCACATATTGTTCTATAATCATTTAATGAAAATATGAAAATGAAACTCTCTACAACACACAGAATCCTCTTGTTCAAGTATCATGTAATTGGCAGCCATGAAAAACAGTTTAAGTTGATTGAGTTTGCTTTAGACCTACATATTTTCCTTCCATCTGCCAGTGACACCGTCTTCATGGCAATTATACATTGTATTCCACTGCATTGCTTTTTTCCCTTCACAGTTCTGTGGTTCACCAATAGTAAGATTTTGCGTATAAGACCATTTTTGCCCATTATAAAGTGGACGGGCACGTCACGCAAACATCTGGACTGGCTAAGACTGTCCTACAGGGAACAGTAAAAGGAAAAAGATGAAGAGGCAGACACAGAAAACGATGGGGAGTGGGAAAAAAATCAGAGAGTGGACTGGCCTTGGGTGGAACAATCTGCGACAGAAAGCAGAGGACCAGGGGAGTGGAGAGAGCGGGTTGCAAAATCTTCACCATGCCCCCATGGTCCACGGGACTACAGGGTAAGTGAAGGTGAAGGTGAGGAAGGAAGGTAGCCATATTCCGACTTCAGGAATACATAGCTTTTCAAAGTCAACTTTCTTCATAAGCTAGAAGATCACAAAATATCAGAGTTCTTTTTATTCTTCTCTGATATTTATTAGCTGTTCTTTCATTCTATCAAGACAACTACACTTTACTTCAAAGAGCTTCTGAGTGAACTTTTGTTTTTAAAAGGATTGCATTTGTATACTGGAAGCAGTAATTTAAGAAAATAACAACAAAAACCCCTTGAGAGAAAAAGAAAAAAATGACATGAGAGCAGTAATCGAACAGCCAATTTGACAGTATCTACGGTTTCATACACAGCATCACTCTATATGGTCATAGTCCAAAGTGCTGAGAAATGGGGCTCATTATCCTCTTCTTCTTCTTCATCAAACACTGGCAGCAACTATTGTTGTCTGTACAGCGCCTTTCAAGTCAGGCCCGGCCCATCTTACTTCAGTGTGGGAGACATCTGTTATCTTTTAAGCCTTTCTGGAAAAAAGGCAGGAGAATGGACCAAGAAGGCAGAAAGACAGACAAAAAGAATGTGACAGGAAGAAAAGGAATAAGGCAGAAACAAAGATGGATAGAAAGGACAAAATTCTAAGCGCAGAATTTCAGAGGTTGGGGATGCTATTTATACTGACAGGTCCCCAGCATCTCCACGGGGAGATGATCATCCAATACAAAACTCTCCAGTGCCAACTTTCTTCCCAAAATGGAAACTGAGACAACAACATAATCAAACCATTTACCACAGGAAACACCCCAATCTCACAACAAACACCACATACACTCCATTCTTTTCAGCAATGGCCAGCACGTACATCTTTCAAAAAAAAAAACCTTCCTGGCAGTCTACAGACAAAAAAATCCTCCACACGTCACAAGAATTCCTTGACAGAATCGTCCAGAGCAAACGTGCGGAGCATGTCTTTCTCCATGGGGTGCATGTGGCCGGGGATGACCAGGGAATGGAGAGGACCCCCCAGGTCTGCAGACGCCATCTGATGCAGCGTGGCCGTCACGATCTTCTCGTCTTCTGCCCCAACACGCGCCAGACACACACACACCGTGTCCGCTGACAGAGCTAAAGACAGAATTTGTAAATTGTATTGTACACTAAGCCACCGCTGTAGTCTAGAGGTTAGGGAGTTGGACTCGTAATCTAAAGGTTGCGGGTTCGATCCCAGCTTTCGGCTATGGCGTTATGCCCTTGGAAAAGGCACTTTATGGCTATTTTCTCACCCCACCCAGGTGTAAAAGGGGTACCAACCTTGTGTTGGGGGTTAACCCTGCGAAAGACTGGCGTCCTATCCAGGGGGGAGTCTATGACTCTCAGTCGCTTAACGCCACAGAAACCAGGATAAGCACCGGCCTGATGAGCCTCTATAGGCTTGGGACAGACATTTGTACACTAACAATTTGAATGAAACAAAAAAACCTAAAACAATTTGAATGAAAGGACAGAGGGAGGGAGGGAGGGAGAGTGGGAGGGGGAGGAGAAACAGAGAGTCTGACTGACAGAGAGACAGAAAGACAGACAGAAACACACAGACAGACAGACAGACAGACAGACAGACAGACAGAGACAGACACAATCACAGAGAAAGAGATTTACTTATTTGTTCTATTTCAAGGATAATGGAATAAGCATTTATGTGATTTTTTACATCCAGTCCTTGTGTTTTGTAAATTTTGTCATCTGTTCCCACATTACACAATGGCCTACTCATTTGAAAAGCAGAACAGGGTTTAACGTGTGTGCAAGATGCTCTGCATGCGTTCACACACAGGACCTCAGTTTATAGTCTCATCCAAAGGACTTTTAGGGGGGAGTCGAGTCAGCACTGACGCTAACCCCAAGGGAAAACATCCCCTTAACGGGATTCAAACCCGGGTCAGCAGATCATGAGCACAGTGCACAACACTAACACCAGGTTATCATAGAGAGAGAGAGAGAGAGAGAGAGAGAGAGAGAGAGAGAGAGAGAGAGAGAGAGAGAGAGAGAGAGGGGGGGGGGGGGGGCAGACAGACAGACAGAAAGACAGACAGAAAGACAGACAAATAGACAGACAGACAGACAGAGACAGAGAGACAGAACATACAACACAGGAGAATTATGGTATAAGGAGACAAAGGGGAACTTTTTTTTTTTTTGAAAAAGAAAGGTCCCAAGTTCTTTGTAATTCTTATTGCTGTGCATGTGCATTCAGTAATGAAGGCTTGCAAGTCATTTTAAGAATAAAGGCGAGTCTAAACACTGATGATTTGAAAGAGTGTACTTTTGTCTAATATGAGTGGAAAATAGGTTGCTTGTCTTGTGTGTAGTATACAGTGTTTTTGTCCTGATCTCACTTTCTTCTACATGTTAACTTTTCAGATGAATTAATCAAGAAAACATTATTTATATTATATCACCATAATTAACACAAAAAAAGCATCAGAAGAAAATGATATAGATATACATAAAAGCATCAAAATATCAGTGGTCAGAGCCCTCGCTTTCCCCCAGCCATGGTTAAGCAGCATCGAGTGTGTTGCCACTTGGATGGGTGACCATTTGTGCGCCTTGGCTTCAGTACAGTCCCCCAGTTCACCCAGCTGTAAATGGGTACCTGTCCTCTTTAGGGTCAGGGAAGGTTAAGCAGAGAGGGAGAGGAGATGGGCGCCGCCCTCGATATGCTCACCCCTAGAGAAGCTGAGGTCTCTGATGCCTCGCTCCCCTACAACTACACAGCTTAATGGGGAGAGGGGGGGGACACCTATGTACTATCAAAATCTAAGACTATTTTGACCCAGCCAGATACAGTGAGGTGTCACTGACATACCTAAGGTTTGTGTGGAATCTTCAGCCATCTTCCTTTCCACAATTTCCAGCAGCTGCTCTGCTGCCAGGCTTGCAGACATGAATCGGGGAGGTTCGTAAATTTTTCGCCCCCTGAAACACAAACACAAAAGCATGTATGTCTTAAAGTTCTTCTCTCAGTAAAGTCACTTCGAATACAGGAAGATTCTCTAAAAATTCACCAATCATTTTCTTATAATCATGTGTGTGTGTGTGTGTGTGTGTGTGTGTGTGTGTGTGTGTGTGTGTGTGTGTGTGTGTGTGTGTGTGTGTGTGAGTCTTAAAGTAAAAATGCACAGAACTTGCACACACACACACACACACACACACACACACACACACACACACACACACACACACACACACACACACACACACACACACACACACACACATGTATATAGATAGACAGACATACAGACAGACAGACAGATAAAAGTTGTTTTTCTCACTTTTCACAGATATGAAAAATTGTGTGGTTGTGATAGTAAAACTGAGCTATAACTATTTAGAGGTGAGAGCCCTGATATGTGATATGATATGTGCGTGTGTCTGTCGGTCTCCGAAAGTTTTTGTATATCTACATCACAGTTTTCCTTGGATCAATTTCAATGCTTACCTCTCACTGCAAACATATCAATATTTTTGCTATTTAAATTTGAAACAGAATTGTGCGATCCCATCTATGTACACACTAGGATAATAATAAAAAAAAAGCAAACCTGCACAACATCTGTTGTTGTTTTTTTAAAATAAAGGTGACACTCACTTCATTAAATTCTCAATGGACTGCTCCTTGACTTTGATATCTGAAAAAGTGAAAAACTAATAATGAATAGTGGGCAACATTTTAGACAACAGCACTCATGTACACCAAAGTAAAGTGCCCACTGCAAACTCAGTATTAGCAGTTTGACACAGGACTTTTTTTTTTAGAACAGCAAGGCAATAATGTATATACATATGTATTTCACACTGACAACAAAAAAAAACCCCTAACAAAAAGCCATCCCCCCTACTCCTGTAAAAAGCCAATCATTATAACTCTATGTGATATGAGCTATATTTTTTTTCACCAGAAATACTACTCTGTTCATTAAACAGTATCAATTTAAGTTTGGCATATATTATAAATATGTGTGACATACATAAAAGAACATAAAAAAGAAAACTGCAAAAATATTTTAAAACACAGAAGTGAACACAAAAAGTGGATATTACTTTTGTAATGTGCATATCACCATACAAAGCACACACCTTTGTGATACTAAACAATCGAAAAATAAAATGCAGTATGTAATACAGACACAACAATACACAAAATGTAAACAAACATACATCACTGAAAGATGATAAGAGAATATTGGTTTTTATACAAATACCACCCCCCCCCCCCCCCCCCATCCCCCTTTGGGATACAAATTTTTTTAAAAAGCAACAAAAACAACAACAACAAAAAAGAAGATTACCTCCCATCAAAAAACAAAACAAAAAAGCAAACTTTAAAACAAAACTGCAAACATCACAATTATCCCAAAGTAACTTGCACATCTATTCACACACACGCACGCACGCACGCACACACACACACACACACACACACACACACACACACACTCACACTGCACACATGCAGTACGCATGCACGCAGGTACTCGCACACACACACACACACACACACACACACACACACACACACACACACACACACACACACACACACGTGCACACACACAGCCTATTGTCTTACCTAAAAGACAAAGTGTGTGCATGCCCCTCTCCCTGTTGACAGCAATTCTGTCATAAAAACTATCTGGTCTCCACGTGTCTGTCCAGAACACTATGGACACAGCCCATCCAAAATTGTTCAACTGCACACACAAAAATGAATTCCTTTTTTTTTTTTTAAGTGTACACGGCGCTGCATTTTTTTTTTTTTGGTGGTGGGGGGATGGGGGAGGGGTGGTGCAAGAGTTTTTCCTGGGCTAGAGCTCTGAGGTTAACCAATTGTGAGATTTGGCAAATGCAACTGTCGTTTTTTTTCCTACCACTAAGGTAGCCACATTCCAACTTTGGAGATTTAGTTTAAACAAAATACACGTGTGCATGAGGGTTTTTGGTGGCTTTCTTAAAACAAAGTTGACATCCATTCTTACCGGCATGAAATGACCTACTGACTACCATTCTGAAAGATGGAACAGCTTTTAATGTATGCGCAAGATATTCTACGTGTGACTGTGTTCACATATGGGGCCTGGGTTTATAGTCTCATTCCAAGGACTTTTGGGGGAGTGGAGTCAGTGCTGATGTTCACTCCAGAGCAACAGCAGCAACCCCCCCTCCCCCCCCCCCCCACTAACACAAACACACACACACACACACACTGAGAAACAAACCAGCCATGAATCTGCATCAACTCCCATCTGCGCTTTTCTAAAATCAATAGTTCACAATGTACAATGAAAAAACAAAAACATCAATACAGACAGATAGATGTGAAAATGATGTGCAATCTGTTGCAAAGTGGTCAGCCCCTTCTAGCCATGTATTGGCAAGCTGTCTCCCAACTTTTGCCTGCAATGTGGAAATTAACTGCATTCCAACACAGTTTTTAAAAAAAACTTACAGGGAAACATAATTATGAGAAAGTAGGACTTAAAGAAAAACTAGGTTATATTTGTTTTCAGAAGCTGGGGTTTTTTTTTCCTTTCTTTTTCAAAAATTAAAATTTACTGTAGCCCTCAATTCATATGCTGTGTATATATATTTGCATGATACCTAACTTACATAAGTTATAAAATAAATCATATATATCCATGTTTTCCCAAACCTTGGAATGCGGCTATCTTAAAGGTGGGCAAAAACAGTTGCACACAGAAAAAAATCTCACCATTGATGAACACCAGAGCTCTAGCAGAGAAACACAAACATTTTTACAAAAATCCCAGTTTGTAAAACTAAAGGTTTCTTAAATTAATGCATCATGATCATCAATATTATGGGAGGTGAAAAAACAACAACAGGTAAATAAAATTGTATACGAAGAAATGGGGGAGGAAAAAGGTATACCTGTAGTCCACAGGAACCGATGGCAGAGATGATGGAAGTGTTGTGAATGATGCGATACTGTATGCCCTTCTTCACTGCACGGAGAATGAGGTCAGTGTGTGTTGTGGCCCTGAAATCCACAGAACTAGAAGTAACTTATTAGACACATTGCCTAAAAACAGCCTAAAGTGGGAAACACAGTGACTTGATGAATGAATATAAACAAGCAACAATACAATAAAAGCAAAAACCTACACCATTATGAAGGATAAATATTAAAAACAATAAGAATATTATATATAATTAGCAAAATTGACATGCAAAGTAATCCTCTGAATGAGACTATTTAAACCCAAGTCCTGTGTGTGTGAACGCATGCAGAACATTTTGCACGCATGTTAAAAACCCCTGCTGCCTTTTGGATGAATAAGCCTATTGAATTTCATGCCAGTAGGAATGGATGACAAAATGTTGATAAAACATGCACACAGGTACTGTGTTTTTAGACTTTATCTGTGAAGTCTGAATGCAGCTACCTTAATGGTGGGTAAAAACTGGTCACTCACACAGTAACACACACACAGTAACACACACACACACACACACACATTGTATACAGCAGGGGTGGGAACTGACTGAGTCAAAAAACTCTGAAAAGTGGGGGGGTCCAGGGGGCGTTGCCCCCTGGTGGGGTCAAGGGGCAGAGCCCCTTGTGGGATCAGGGGGCGTTGCCCCCTGAAGCGGAAGGTTTTTCAACAATTCTAGCCTGTTTAACGGCCTCTCCTTGAACTAATTTCAGTTCCTGATACTAAGCAATTTCTGCCCTAAAATAAGCTCTCCAAGTATGACTTTTTCTGTCATTTTTTCAATCTAATGGAGGTTCTACACCCAAGTAATCACATAGCAAGAATGAGTATATTTTTAGACAAATATGCACTAATGCAGATAGAGGAAGAAAGAGAAAGAAAGGACAGACACACATAGAGAAACAGAGAGAGAAAGAAAGGGGTGGGGGGAGGGGAGGGGTGTGTGTGTGTGTGTGTGTGTGTGTAAGAGACAGGGAGAGGTAGAGAAAATGAGAGAGAGACAGAGACAGAGAGAGACAGAGAGAGACACAGAGAGAGACAAGTGCGTGTGTGTTGTGTTGTGTTGTGTTGTGTTGTGTTGTGTTGTGTTGTGTTGTGTGTGTGTGTGAGAGAGAGAAAGAGAGAGATGGGGGACTCTTCTTGGAAAAAGACAGTGGAGGCTGGTTGGCCTGCCCATTGTTATGTAAACATTGCTCTCTGACCCTTAACACTGCAGAAGTGAAAGGCCCCCCCTCCCCCCCCCTCCCTCTTCATCCCTCTGTCTTAGGCCTACAGCTGCTGGTCCATCCCTTTCATGAAACCTGACACCCTCCTGGTTTTCACATTACACTGAGGAAAGAGTGTGAGTGTGGAATGAAAAACTCTGAGTGTGTGTGTGTGTGTGTGTGTGTGTGTGTGTGTGTGTGTGTGTGTGTGTGTGTGTGTGTGTGTGTGTGTGTGTGTGTGTTTGTGTGTGTGTGTGTGTGTTTGTGCGTGTGTGCGTGTGCATGTGTGTGTGTGTGTGCGTGCGCGCAGTGTGTGTGTGTGTGTGTGTGTGTGTGTGTGTGTGTGTGTGTGTGTGTGTGTGTGTGTGTGTGTGTGTGTGTGTGTGTGTATGTGTGTGTTGTGTTGTTTGTGTTGTGTTGTGTTTCTGTGTGTGTCAATGTGTGACTGTTTCCATGTCAGTGTGTGTGTGTGAGCAAAAGAGAGAGAGAGAGAGAGAGAGAGAGAGAGAGAGAGAGAGAGAGAGAGAGAGAGAGAGAGAGAGAGAGAGAGAGAGAGAGAGAGAGAGGGAGGGAGGGAGGGTCAAAGTCAATTTTGTATGCCCACTTTCAGAGTTGAAGAGATATCTAGATCTAGATGAAAAAAGATGTGAAATCCAATTAGTCTTGTTATTTTTTCCTCCCATAGGGTACAGAGAGAGAGAGAGAGAGAGAGAGAGAGAGAGAGAGAGAGAGAGAGAGAGAGAGAGAGAGAGAGAGAGAGAGAGAGAGAGAGAGAGAGAGAGAGAGAGAAAGAAGAGAGAGAGAGAGAGAGAGAGAGAGAGAGAGAGAGAGATCTAGATGAGAAGACAAGTGAAAGCCAATATAAAAGTCTTGCCCCCCCCCCCCCCCCTCCCACCTGAAAAGAGAGAGAGAGAGAGAGAGAGAGAGAGAGAGAGAGAGAGAGAGAGAGAGAGAGAGAGAGAGAGTGTGTGTGTGTGTGTGTGTGTGTGTGTGTGTGTGTGTGTGTGTGTGTGTGTGTGTTAACTGATCGACCTCTTTCTGAAGAATTTCATTTTGTACAGCCTCCTGGTGATCACCATCGTTATTGTGTGATGTTCGAAGTCCTTTAGTGAAGGCATTGTTCTTTCCTTTTTTTTTTTATACACAGCCAATGTCACATGCCGTCATCACTGTTCTGAAGCCCGGGCTACTTGTCTAGCCAGATCTGGAAAACCTTTCTAAAAAAAAAATTTTTCTCAGAGCCTGATGCCGACCTCAGTGTTAACACCACTCCACCAGAGAAGAAAGAAATTATAACAGCCATCAGATCTCTCAAGAACGGAAAAGCCCCTGGCCAGGACAACCTAAATGCAGAGCTCTTCAAAGCAGACACAGAGTTTGCAGCCACGGTTCTACAACCACTCTTTACAGCTATATGGGAGGAGAAACAGCTACCAGAAGACTGGACAAAAGGAGTCATCGTGAAGATCCCAAAGAAAGGAGCCCTGAGCAACTGTAACAATTGGAGAGGAATCACTCTGCTATCTATTCCCAGCAAGATCCTAGCAAAAATAATAATTAAACGAATCTCAGAAGCAGTGGACCAACAACTCAGAAAAGAACAGGCAGGTTTTCGACCAGGAAGAGGATGCACAGATCAGATCTTTACCCTGCGCAACATCATCGAACAGTGCACGGAATGGCAGAGACAGCTGTACATCAACTTTGTAGACTTTGAGAAAGCCTTTGACAGCATACATCGAAAAAGTCTATGGTGCATACTCCGAGCATATGGAATACCGCAGGAGATTGTACAAGTCATTAAGAGCTTCTACAAAAACTTCACATGCAGAGTAGGAAACAGTGAAACCAGCTTCAGTGTAAAGACCGGCGTCAGACAAGGCTGCCCCATGTCGGCACTGCTCTTCAACCTG
Organism: Stramonita haemastoma; assembly: GCA_030674155.1. NCBI lineage: Eukaryota > Metazoa > Mollusca > Gastropoda > Neogastropoda > Muricidae > Stramonita > Stramonita haemastoma. The sequence goes on from CM060323.1 coordinate 12,776,122, forward strand.
ACAATCGACTGGGTGATGAGACAGACAACAGCTGACCAGCCGCGGGGCATCAGATGGACCCCTTTCACAACACTTGAAGACCTAGATTTTGCTGACGATCTGGCACTGCTCTCACACACCCACCATCATATCCAGGAGAAGACATCCCGTCTCAACACTTTTGCCCAGCAAGTAGGCCTGAAAATCAGCCAGAAGAAGACAGAGGTGATGATGCTAAACGTTCAGAATCCCTCTCCTGTCACAGTGAACGGAGAAGATCTGCCAACAACTGAAGAGTTCACATATCTTGGGAGTATTGTCAGGCATGATGGCGGAGCAAGCAGTGACATCAAAAACCGCATCAACAAAGCAAGAGCTGCTTACAGAAATCTGAACAATGTGTGGAAGTCATCCCAATACAGCACAAAGACCAAACTAAGACTGTATCAGAGCTGCGTACTTTCCACCCTCCTGTATGGTGCAGAATGCTGGAGGATGACTGAGAATGACATTAACAAACTGTCTACATTCCACACGAAGAATCTCAGGAGAATACTGCGCATCTTCTGGCCTGAGACCATCTCCAACCAAGAACTCCTGGCCCGCTGCGACCAAGAAAATATAGATACCATCATTATGCAAAGACGATGGAGATGGATAGGACACATCAGCCGACGGGAACAAGGGAACATCGCCCGAACAGCCCTCCACTGGACACCAGACGGAAAACGCAGGCGAGGACGACCCAAGAACACCTGGCGTCGGACAATAGAAACAGAGCTGAAGACCCTCCAACACTCCTGGGGAACCATTCAGAAACTGGCCCAAGACAGGCAGGAGTGGAGAACCTTTGTTGCTGCCCTACATGCCAAGAAGGCATAAAAAGGCTTTGGATGGATGGACCAGCTCTCAGCTGGGTCACGGCTTCTGCTTATAGATCTACTCAATAGATCTGTCACGATGACGTCACTTGTGTCAGGAGTTCAAGGCTTCTTGGAAAATAACGTAATGACGTAAACGAATAGGAAAATGACGTCAGACCAGCTGGCTGCATTGTGGATTGTGGTGCTGATCAGTGAATCTTGCTGTCCCGTGGGTAACAACGTAATGACCACTGCATGCAGCCCTATAAAGGGCAGTTGCAATGACGCACTGTTCAAATACGCGCTGTCCACGGTTTAGCATCCATTTGCCTAGGGCGCACTGGTCAGATTATTTTGCAGCAAAATTGAAAAAAATGCGGAATCCCGCAAAAGCCCACCCTAGAATCAACACTGAATAGGTCAATTCTGGTACTGCGTTCAATGACTGCGTTGCGCGTTCAGCAACATTACCGGACCCTCAGCGGGCAGATATAGTTTGCAAATGATTCCCGTTTAGCTCCCGTGCTTTAAGAGTAGGCCTACGCCACAGCCGGTGCACAAATATTTTTGCTCCCACGATTTTTTTTTTCCGCAGACCGAAAATTTTTTTCCCGCGGAAATAGATTCCAAAAACATGGAAATTTGCGTTTCCACGGACAATTCCCACCCCTGATACAGACAGACAGACAGACAGACAGATCTACATAGATATGACAAAGAAACTTTTAGAAAGAAAGAGAACAAGTGTAGTTTTATTCTCTTACATTTTATTTATTATACAAATATATATATCATGTAAAACCTCTCCATTGGTGAACCTTGAAGTATCCAGACTAACAGTCCCACTTAAGGTCTACTGGACAGGAGGAAAGTTTGGGTTCAAACAGCCAAAACAGGCAGGGTTCGCGCTAGGATTTTTTAAAACCGGTACTGCAGTTGCCATTTCAGATTTATCTTGACCAACTCCCCCAAAATCGGTCCCCAGAAAATAAAATCCGGTACGTACTGTGAACAAAACGAAACTATTCAATGAGGGGGTGGGGGAGGGGTGGATTGTTCGGCAGCAAAACTAAATCTAAATTGAAGCAAATCTCTAAGAGACTTTGAATGCCGTGCTGCTGCCACTCGCTTCTTGGGCACGAAGCCACTCAGGAAATAGGATTTTTTTTCTAGCGCCTGTGTCACTGTCTGTGTCAGTCTGTTGTTTTGCATGACATCATTCGTGTGACTTATATTCTTCTTTCTTGTTTCTATACTTCGTTCAATTTAGATTTAGTTTTCGACTCCTCTCTCAAAGCAACACGCAAATTCATAGTCATAGATCCTCCGCTTTTCGCTTTTCGTAAGAGCAGGCCATCGTGTGCTGACGGGAACAGGTGACATTTACGAAACTGCATACACACGGGGACTGGATGTAAAAAAGCACAGGAGTGCTTATTCCATTATCCTCGATATAAAAGATTAAAAGAATAAAGAATAAATAAATCTAGGCCCAATTTACTCATTGTGAATGGAAGTTACTGTCATGCCGAGAAGAGCGCGAAGCTCTATTCTTTCACAGTAAAGCTTGCTGTTCTGCGTGCTAGGCTAATTAGGCTGACGCCAAAGATGTTCATCGGAAGCGGTGGTAGGAAGGGGTAGGTGTGTAAGCACAGTACAGGCACATGACAGACTGTCAGAAAATGTCATTTCAGACTTTTTTTTTTTTTAGACGGAAATCTAATCGGTCACAGGCAAACAGAATAGGTACACGGTACCGGCTGCTTCGAAAATTTTCGGTATTCTTTGTTTACAATCGGTAAAATACCGACAATTATCGGTTATTGCGAACCCTGAACAGGTGATAGCTTTAAGTCTAATGTGAATGATACACTTCTCACTCTCAGAGACGGGCTAGCCTAGTGGTTAGAACATTGTGCTCGCAATCTGATGACCCAGGTTCAAACTCTGTTCAAGGGGATATTTTCTCCTGAAGTTAACATCAGTACCGACTCCACTCCCCCCAAAAGTCCTTCGGATGAGACTAAACCAAGGCCCCCTGTGCAAAAGCATGCAGAACATTTGTGCATGAGTTAAAACCAATTCCACTTTTTGAAAGAATAGGCCATTATGTGCTAGTTGGAACGGATGACAAAATTGACAAAACCGCATACACACAGCGACTGAGTGGAAAAAAGCACATAAGTGCTTATTCCATTATCCCTGATATAAAAAAAATAAATGAATAAATAAAATCAATACAGAAATTTGAGATAAAAGAAATTTATCAAAAATAAATACTATAGTTACAGTATTAGTAATCCTGAAATAAGAACTTGTACAAGTTTGTTATTAAAATTACCCAAGAGGATCTCCAACAACTAGAAGTGCAACATCCTCAGTGTCTGCATCAGCCATCAGCTCATCTGTTAGACAGAAGAAAGTCAACAAAACATCTGTTGAATGATACACGAGATAGATATAGATAGATAGATAGATAGATAGATAGATAGATAGATAGACAGACAGACAGACAGACAGACAGACAGACAGACAGACAGACAGATAGATAGATAGATAGATAGACAGATCATAGATAGATAGATAGATGGATAGAAAGAGAGAGAGAGAGAGAGAGAGAGAGAGAGAGAGAGAGAGAGAGAGAGAGAGAGAGAGAGGAGAGAGAGAGAGAGAGAGAGAGAGAGAGAGAGAGAGAAGGAGGGAGGGAGAGGGAGGGAGAGGGAGGAAGGGAGAGGGAGGAAGGGAGGGAGGGAGGGGGAGACAGACAGACTGAGAGACAGACTCCAAGGGAGGGAGGGAGAGGGAGAGAGAGACAGAGAGAGACAGAGAGAGACAAAGACTGAGAGACAGAGACAGAGACAGAGAGAGAGAGAGAGAGTGTGTGTGTGTGTGTGTGTGTGTGTGTGTGTGTGTGTGTGTGTGTGTGTGTGTGTGTGTGCGTAACATGAGCACGTGTGTGTACACACAACTGTGTGTTCATGTGCATGCATCATATGATAAATCAGTGGTACTGTGTGTGCACTTGGAAACTTATGTACACGATATATATGTATACATGTGTGGATGTGATAAAAATGAATGCCTGTGCACACCATAATAATAATAATACATGGAATTTGTATAGCGCTATCTCTTGTAAAGACAAATCAAAGCGCTTGCATTTGACCTACAGAGCCACAGATCATGCTGCCACCAGGCGCAAAGATCAACGACGAACAACGATGATCAACTGTTGTTGTCTTGTTGCTGCTGTACACTTTAGAGCGCAAAGCCTGGGCAAGTATGTATGGAGGGCAAGCTGTTACCCATGCAGCAGACCCCCCTTCTCCACGGCACTGGAATGATCCATTGGAAGGGCATTGACCGATACGAATGGTTCCAGTACCGTTGCCATATACCTACAGCCTCGAGCCGCTCTGGGACTCCAACTCCCCGATTTTTCTTCAGGGATGGTGTCTAAACACGACACCTGTGTGCATGCTGGTTTGTTATAATTTTGTCATCCGCTCCTACCGGCACACGATGGCCTACTCTTCCGAAAGGTGGAACGGGGTTTTAACGTGTGCGCAAGATGTTCTGCGTGCATTCGCACACGGGGCCTCGGTTTCGAGTCTCATCCGAATGACTTTGACATTCAGTTCGATTTTTTCGTCAAACTGGGAAGAAAGGGCGAGGCTGGGTTCGAACCCAGAAACTCACGATTTACATATTGGCAGGCGAACGTCTTAACCATTCTGCCACCGTCCTTCCACCATAACATGAGATACACGCTACAGCATAAACTAGTGTTCTATAAAATCTGCAGATCTATCTAATAGCACTTTTTTGTTGTTTTTGTTTTAGATCTAGTAACGCTCAGTTAGTATTTTACTAACAGGTCGATATATAGATCAATCGATCTCTAGAGACCTCTCTTATTCAACTGATCTATTATAATGTATATTACTACATTGTGTGTGTGTGTGTGTGTGTGTGTGTGTGTGTGTGTGTGTGTGTGTGTGTGTGTGTGTGTGTGTGTGTGTGTGTGTGTGTGTGTGTGTGCTTGTGTGTGTGTGAATGTGTGCGTTCTTAACTGAAAGTTTATGATAGATGTATCTTTTTTATGTCTTTATTTTAAACCACTTTCAAGATTCAAGATTTAGTTCCTTTCACCCCTTTTGGGGCATGGAGGATAACAAACAAGTTCACTTTAAGTCACTGCAGATAGATTTATCTGCATGAAATGAAGGCTCCTCTCCCTTGGGAGAGCACATTGCCACAAGAGCAGTGCCACCCATTATTTTTTTTTTCTTTTCCTGTCTGCTACTGTATTGTGTATTTGTTTTCCTATCACAGTAGCTTTTTTCTACAGAATTTTATCAGAGACAACTCTCTTGTTCCTGTGGGTTTTTTTATGTCCACTAAATTATTTTTTGTAACAAATGGGACTTCTGTTTATCATCTCATCCAAAACTTGGGAAAAGACTTGCACCCAGACCACAAATCATGGTCTAATGGATGGTGGAAAAGTTTTCAGCCCAAATGGGGATCAAACCACCACACATTTTACCCGGACTTTTCGCTTTCTTGACAGGCACATACCTCTAGACCCCCGATCCACCACTAGATTATGTGTACTATGCACGATCATGATAATGTAATACAGTATCCTTTATTTTGATCTGGGTGTATCTTTTAGTATCCAGATGTAAAATATGTTGAGAATTTGTTTAAAATCCAAACATTAAGATACAGCTTTTTTACCTGTATTTTGTTTAGGGTTAACGTTTTGTCCAGAGATGTAATCCTCCCAAATTATTTTCAAGATTACACTGCCATTCCTTTTATCTATTCTCCATCTCTCTTTTTTTTTAATTTTTTTTTAAAATTCTCCAATCTCATACCTGAGCCCTGTTCCACCATGTCACGATCTGCCAATATAAGTTCTCGACCACAATGTTTTTCCTGAAAAAAAAGAGATGCAAACATGTGAATTGTAAGCATTTGTGGAAATCTCCCTCTCTCTCTCTCTCTCACACACACACACACACACGCACGCACACACACAGAAATACTGATCAATACCTGTGTGTGTGTGTGTGTGTGTGTGTGTGTGTGTGTGTGTGTGTGTGTGTCACTGTGTGTGTGTGTGTGTGTGTGTGTGTGTGTGTGTGTGTGTGTGTGTGTGTGCATGTGTTTTATTTAATTTTCTTATTATTTTATTTTAAATATTCTTTTATATCGAGGATAATGGGATAAGCACTCATGTGCTTTTATTTATCCAGTCCCCGTGTGTATGCAGTTGTGTAAATATTGTCATCTGTTCCCACCGGCACACAATGGCCTTCTCTTACGGTAAAAGCGGAACAGGATTTAACATGTGCGCAAGATGTTCTGCGTGCGCTTGTACACGGGACCTCGGTTTTCAGTCTCACCCGAAAGACTTTTGGGGAGAGCGGAGTCACTCAGTCAGCACTGATGTTAACTCCAGGGGAAAAATCCCCTCCAACGGGAATCGAACTCGGGTCGTCAAATTGCCAGCGCAATGTTTGTGTTTGTTTGTTTGTGTGTGTGTGTGTGTGTGTGTGTGTGCCCCGCGCGCGCGTGTCAAAATGAACAACAATCAATAAAACTGATGAAAAGAAAAAGCATGAGCTGAAGGCAGTGAAGCTGCTCCAGTCAGACAGTGAAAGTGAAACCGGTTTTGATTAGATTTATTCTTTCATATCGAGGATAATGGGATAAGCACTCTTGTGCTTTTTTACATCCAGTCCCCGTGTGTATGCAGTTTTGTAAATGTCATCTCTTCCCACCGGCACACGATGGCCTACTCTTACGAAAAGCGGGACAGGATTAAACGTGTGCGCAAAATGTTCTGCGTGCGTTCGCATGGGGCCTCGGTTTAAAGTCTCATCCAAGAGAGAGATCAAGCATTTTTCTCCAATGCTTGGAATCTTTCCTGCATCCCCTAAGTCGCAGAGTTGATCAGAGTGTTGATGTCATCACTGTGGATATGGGTGACGAGCTTAATGAAGTCTGTGAGTATGACCATAATTGTGAAATTATAAAATATATAATTTTAACCTTTCGACTTACCAGAGCTTCCTTTCCCACTGAGAGGATTGAAGTGTACGCCTCCAAGTATACCCGTTTGGCTCGTTTAACAATCTTCAGCCCCTTACCTGAGATATATTCTTCATCTCCCAATCCCAACCCCACCAGATAAAACATATTCGATAAATTCAGCAATGGTCCTATGCTTCACACAAACAATAGCGGCTCTTTCTCTGCACTAGCCTACATTTGAAAACCACCCAGCTGCACCGGAACTTGAGTTTGGGGTCAATAGAGTTGATTCCCTTAGGCCTGATATATTTTATTTTTATTTTATTTTATTCTTTTATATCGAGGATAACAGGATAAGCAATCAACTGCTTTTTTTCATCCGGTCCCCGTGTGTATGCAGTTTTTTTGGTTTTTTTTTGTAAATGTCATCTGTTCCCACCGGCACACGATGGCCTACTCTTACGAAAAGCGGAACAGGATTTAACGTGTGCGCAAGATGTTCTGCGAAGGACTTTTGGGGAGAGTGGAGTCAGCACTGATGTTAACTCCAGGAAGAAAATTTCCTGGACGGGACTCGAACCCGGGTTAAATTAAGTAAGTGTTCACTCTATAATTAAAACACATATTTTCTTGCATAAATATAAACAAACCACCATTGAAATAACATGATTAGAGGGATTGAATGACATAACTTAAAAGTGAGAGGAATTTGATTTGATTGAGCCCTGCTGGGCACCACGTGCTGCAAAATACAATTCTAACCTTCCATAAATTTCATCCCCGGCAGTTTTTGCATGCCATAGTCGTCCACGATGCTGGTTATAAGGCCAGCTCAGTACAGACATTCGGGGTCTTCATATGACAGTTTGATTTTTTTTATAATACCACTTTATGTCACAGCAGATTTCTCTGCGTGAAATTCTGGCTACTCTCCCCAGGGAGAGCGCATGGCCACAAGTGCAGCGCCTACCCATTTTTTTTCCCCCTCAGAGGTGGTGTCTAAACACGACACCTGTGTGCATGCTTGTTTGTTTGTTTTTTTATATATATAATTTTGTCATCCGCTCCTACCGGCGCACGATGGCCTGCTCTTACGAAAGGTGGAACGGGATTTTAACGTGTGCGCAAGATGTTCTGCGTGTGTTCGCACACGGGACTTCGGTTTATACTTTCATCATGACTGTAATCTCTTTTCTTTTTTTTTAACAGAATAAAAGACTTTTCACTTTCTTATCACAGTCTCAAAAAATCTAGAAGACCTCCCCCCCCCCCCCCCCCCAGCTTAGCACCTCCAGAGGGAATGTGCATTTTAATCAGGTAGGCTACAAGTTTTAGTATACTGGTTTTTGTATCAGAGCAAACATCCTCAGTGTAGTTTGATAGTTTAATCATAGCATGTATTCTTGTTTGAACTATACATTATTAAAAAACAAACAAACTATATTTGCATTTCTCTAGCTCAGTAAACATTGAAATACAATTGAATTTGATTCCAGGATCCCAACTCCTATTTGGAAAAAGACTGATAAGTAAAAACCACAACTATATTTGCATTTCTCTAGCTCAGTAAACATTGAAATACAATTGAATTTGATTCCAGGATCCCAACTCCTATTTGGAAAAAGACTGATAAGTAAAACTTGAGATCAAGTCAGTCATGTCAACTGAGTTGGTAAAGTTGTCTTTTGATATTCTTGTGAAGTCTAGACCATTGCATCATCAGCATATACCTTACAAAATTATTGATATTGATATGATCATTTATCTAGAAAAAAGCAGCCAAAGGCAGCAACGTATTTGACACTTCCAAATTCCAAGCTGCGATCAGTTATGAATACTGCTATCTTTTGCAGTTCCTCAGCTAGAATTATAAGATTTTGCAAAGGTGATAATTTGCCTATGTGATTATTTACCCATCATTAAGGTAACCACATACCAACTTCTGGGAACTAGGAGTATGAATGATCGTACACACACACACACACTGTCTATAAAATACAATACTTTGTCTCTGTCTGTCTGTCTGTCTGTCTGTCTGTCTGTCTATCTGTCCCGTAGTCTGGCGACCGTGGGGGCACCCCTAAAGACTTGGCAACCAGTTCTGGATATTGGCTGACAGCACATGACTGTGTTCACGATGTCTTTGTGAATTAGGAACCCCACACCCTGTTTATTCTTATCCTGTTTTCCACTGAAGTATATTTTGTGGTCTTCCTGGGTCGTTGTTTCTCCATGTTTTTCCACCTTACTTCACAGAGCCCAAGGATGTGTCATTGGTATATCTGGCTATCTCATGTGTTAGTTCTTCCACTTAGCCTGTGGCTCTTAGTGTTCATACATTCCAAGTGCCAATGGTGATGTAGTTTCTGGCACGGATCTTGCTGCCTTGTAAACTAGTAGCATACTTTCTACCTCTGTCCTGATGTGCAACAGAAGGCAGGGTCCTTGGTGACCCTGGCGACGACCGATCCAGGATGGAGATTCTGATAGCTGTCTTCATGAGTAGCCGCTGCTGTAGTCTATACTAGTGGTTAGGGCGTTGGACTCGTAATCTAAAGGTTGCAGGTTTGATCCCAGCTTTCGGCTATGGCGTTGTGCCCTTGGGAAAGGCACTTTATGGCTATTTTCTAACCCCACCCAGGTGTAAAAGGGGTACCAACCTTGTGTTGGGGGTTAACCCTGCGATAGACTGGCGTCCTATCCGGGGGGGAGTCTATGACTCTCAGTCACTTAACACCACAGAAACCGGGATAAGTGCCGGCCTGATGAGCCTTAGGCTCGGGACAGACTTTAACTTAACTTCATGAGTGAGTCTTGGGCAAAACGAACTGGCGGAGTCCATCCCTCTCCAGGTCGGATTTTTGGTTGGGTTTACTCCCTACATATGGCAGGTAGTATTGGGTTACATGGTTACCAGTAGCAGAGGAAGCCTCTGACCTGACCTGTCTGTATAAAAACAAGTGAGTAAACACAAAACACAGAGAGAGAGAGAGAGAGAGAGAGAGAGAGAGAGAGAGAGAGAAGAGAGAGAGACCCCTTCTACACCTTTCCGAGCCGTGCATGCTTGGCCAGTAGTCTGATAATCAGTCGAATATGATTATGATTCTCTGAACATAACACAAATTACTTGTGATTTTGATATGATAACGTGTTTGTATTTGTAACAATTATTCTTATACAGGCAAGCAGTATTTCAGTTATGATAATCATGGTTTTAATAATAATGATAATAGTACATGGAATTTATATAGCGCTATTTCTTGCAAAAACAAAACAAATTCTCTGATCAAAAGCAAACTTTCTGATTGTTTATTTATTTATTATTACGAGGATAATGGAATAAGCACCCATGTGCATTTTTTAATTACATGCAGTCCCAGTGTGTGTGCATTTTTGTAAATTTTGTCATCTGTTCCCACCGGCACACAATGGCCTACTCTTACTAGAAGCGAAATAAGATTTAACGTGTGTGCAAGATGTTTAGCGTGCATTCGCACACAGGGCCTTGCTTTATAGTCTCATTTGAAGGACTTTTGGGGAGAGTGGAGTCAGCACTGATGTTAACTCCAGCTGTTTATTGGGATCTCTTTACTGGGATTGACAGCCGTTTACTGGGATCTCAATTCAATAGTATAGAATTTCCAGGTGGGGATGCTATTCATACTAACAGGCCCCCCGGCATACCCATGGGGGAACACCAATACTATCCAATTTTTTTTTTTTTTTCTCTAATCAAAATTTCTTTCCATTTGTTTTGTAAACTACTTCTATTGGAGATATGGCAATCAACAGGATTTTCCTCCATGAATTTTTCTTTGTGACGTCTTGCTGCTCCCACTTGACACAAAATATTGCATCTGAACCTGATCTCAAAAGCATGTAATTGTCAGTCTTATTCTTTGTCATTATATACTCTGAAGAACTGCATTTTGGACGGGTTTTTGTTATTGCTGTTCCTTGGCAAGATCTCCAGGGTTTACCAATGATGTCATTTTTGTGTATGCAATTACCCTTTTTTGCCCCAGTTAGGGTAACCACAGTCTACTTTGGGGGAGATGTAGAAAACGTGACATGGTTAATGTGTTTTTATTTGTCATCCATTATTGTTGACAGGAATGGCCTAAAAGGTTGTACAGGTTTTAACATTTTGCACATGGAGCCTCAGTTAGACTCTTGTCCAAAGAACTTTTGGGAGAGTTGAGTCAGAGAGGACTCTAAAGGAAAAATCCCCTTGAACAGGTATCTCGATGGAAGCTCAATCCCAGGCTGTCCAATCCCAAGTGCAATGCTTTAATCACTAGGCTATCCTGCCTCAATTTTGGGGTGACAAACAACCTTTGAGAAACTGGTCCATTGAATTTCACTTTCCAAGATAGCTTTGGTATTACAATGCATGTAAGTAAATTAATCAAATTCCACCAAGATTTTAGCCCAACTGACCAGAGAGGTCATAATCAGGAGGAATCTCATGGGAAAGGATATTTGTGAGTGATCATTCGCCGATGTCATTATGGATTCAGTCTCACTCGAGAGGATAAAGGACTGTGCTGAAATTGTAATTTGGTGGTGTTTTGTTAAAGGCAGTGCAGTGACTTTGACAGCTACATACATTGTGACTACTGGTTCATGAAATCAGTAGTAATTTAGATGAATAAATGAACAAGTGAAAAATATAATGCAATAATGCTTTATACATAGTGTGTATAAAAAACAATCTAAACCATAGGCATGTTGCTAGAGCTAGGAGAGTGGAAAATTGATGTCAGGGTGTTGAAAAAATGGGAAGGAGGCTGGGATATAAAAATCACACACACCCACACCCACACAAATGAGCCATGGATCACCAACTACTGGCTGAGAAACAGAATGAAGAAAGTTCACAAAGATTTATGAAATGAGCATAACATGCACACATTTGTCAGTAATTAATGTGAACAAAATGCCAGCCTTAACCTAAATGTGTATGACATGTCTGCACTTGTCAATTATGTGAAAGAGAAATCCATTTACACAGATGCGCACACAACTCTTTCAATGCACCAGTCTTCTGTTTCTATGTGTATTATCTCGTTCATATATTGTTCAATAATCAATCAATGAAAATGAAACACTCTACAACACACAGAATCCTCTTGTTCAAGTATAATGTAATTGGCAGCCTTGAAAAACAGAGTAAGTTGATTGAGTTTGCTTTAGACCTACATATTTTCCTTCCATCTGCCAGTGACACTGTCTTCATGGCAATTATACACTGTCTCCCAGTGCATTGCGTTTTTTCCCTTCAAACAGAGTTCTGTGGTTCACCAATAGTAAGATTTTGCGTATAAGACCATTTTTGCCCATTATAAAGTGGACGGGCACGTCACGCAAACATCTGGACTGGCTAAGACTGTCCTACAGGGAACAGTAGAAGGAAAAAGATGAAGAGGCAGACACAGAAAACGATGGGGAGTGGGAAAAAAAATCAGAGAGTGGACTGGCCTTGGGTGGAACAATCTGCGACAGAAAGCAGAGGACCATGGGGAGTGGAGAAAGCTGGTTGCAAAATCTTCAGAAGAATGGACCAAGAAGGCAGAAAGACAGACAAAAAGAATGTGACAGGAAGAAAAGGAAAAAGGCAGAAACAAAGAGATGGATAGAAAAGAGGAAATTCCTAGCAGACGATTTCCAGAAGGCGGGGATGCTATTTATACTGACAGGTCCCCAGCATCTCCACGCGGAGATGATCATCCAATACAAAACTCTCCAGTGCCAACTTTCTTCCCAAAATGGAAACTGAGACAACAACATAATCAAACCATTTACCACAGGAAACACCCCAATCTCACAACAAACACCACATACACTCCATTCTTTTCAGCAATGGCCAGCACGTACATCTTTCAAAAAAAAAACCTTCCTGGCAGTCTACAGACAAAAAAATCCTCCACACGTCACAAGAATTCCTTGACAGAATCATCCAGAGCGAACAAGCGGAGCATGTCTTTCTCCATGGGGTGCATGTGGCCGGGGATGACCAGGGAATGGAGAGGACCCCCCAGGTCTGCAGACGCCATCTGACGCAGCGTGGCCGTCACGATCTTCTGGTCTTCTGCCCCAACACGCGCCAGACCCACACACACAGTGTCCGCTGACAGAGCTAAAGACAGAATTTGTAAATTGTATTGTACACTAAGCCGCCGCTGTAGTCTAGAGGTTAGGGCGTTGGACTTGTAATCTAAGGTTACGGGTTCAATCCCAGCTTTCAGCTATGGCGTTGTGCCCTTGGAAAAGGCACTTTACGGCTATTTTCTCACCCCACCCAGGTGTAAAAGGGGTACCAACCTTGTGTTGGGGGTTAACCCTGCGATAGACTGGTGTCCTATCCATGGGGGAGTCTATGACTCTGTCGCTTAACACCACAGAAACAGGGATAAGCACCAGCCTGATGAGCCTCTCTAGGCTTGGGACAGACTTTAACTATTGTACACTAACAATCTGAATGAAACAAAAAAACCCAAAACAATTTGAATGAAAGGACAGAGGAAGGGAGGGAGGGAGAGTGGAGGGGGAGGAGAAACAGAGAGTCTGACAGACAGACAGAGAGACAGAAAAGACAGACAGAAACACACAGACAGACAGACAGACAGAGACAGACACAATCACAGAGATAGAGATTTACTTATTTGTTCTATTTCAAGGATAATGGAATAAGCATTTATGTGATTTTTTACATCCAGTCCTTGTGTTTTGTAAATTTTGTAATCTGTTCCCACATTACACAATGGCCTACTCATCTGAAAAGCAGAACAGGGTTTAACATGTGCGCAAGATGCTCTGCATGCGTTCACACACAGGACCTCAGTTTATAGTCTCATCCAAAGGACTTTTAGGGGGAAGTCGAGTCAGCACTGACACTAACTCCACGGGAAAACATCCCCTTAACGGGATTCAAACCCGGGTCAGCAAATCATGAGCGCAGTGCACAACACTAACACCAGGTTATCAGAGAGAGAGAGAGAGAGGGACAGACAGACAGACAGACAGACAGAGAGACAGACACAGACAGAGACAGAGCATACAACACAGGAGAATTATGGTATAAGGAGACAAATGGGAACTTTTTTTTTTTCGAAAAAGAAAGGTCCTAAAGTTCTCTGTAATTCTTACTGCTGTGCATGTGCATTCAGTAATGAAGGCTTGCAAGTCATTTTAAGAATAAAGGCAAGTCTAAACACTGATGATTTTGAAAGAGTGTACTTTTGTCTAATATGGGTGGAAAAGAGGTTGCTTGTCTTGTGTGTAGTATACAGTGTTTTTGTCCTGATCTCACTTTCTTCTACATGTTAACCTTTTCAGATGAATTAATCAAGAAAACATTATTAAATTATATCACCCTAATAACACGAAAAAAGCATCAGAAGAAAATGATATAGATATACATATACATAAAAGCATCAAAATATCAGTGGTCAGAGCACTCGCTTCCCCCAGCCATGATTAAGCAGCATCGAGTGTGGTTGCCACTCGGATGGTGACTGTGCACCTTGGCTTCAGTACAGTCCCCCAGTTCACCCAGCTGTAAATGGGTACCTGCCCTCTTTAGGGTCAGGGAAGGTTAGGCAGCGAGGGAGAGGAGATGGGCGCCGCCCTCATATGCTCACCCCTAGGGAAGTTGAGGTCTCTGATGCCTTCGCTCCCCTACAACTACACAGTTAATTGGGCAGATAGGGGGGGGGAGGACACCTATGTACTATCAAAATCTAAGACTATTTTGACCCAGCCAGACACAGTGAGGTGTCACTGACATACCTAGGGTTTGTGTGGAGTCTTCAGCCATCTTCCTTTCCACAATTTCCAGCAGCTGCTCTGCTGCCAGGCTTGCAGACATGAATCGGGGAGGTTCGTAAATTTTACGCCCCCTGAAACACAAACACAAAAGCATGTATGTCTTAAAGTTCTTCTCTCAGTAAAGTCACTTCAATACAGGAAGATTCTCTAAAAATTCACTAATCATTTTATTATAATCATGTGTGTGTGAGTCTTAAAGTAAAAATGCACAGAGCTTGCACACACACACACACACACACACACACACACACACACACACACACACACACACACACACACACACACATGTATATAGATAGACAGACATACAGACAGACAGACACAGACAGATAAAAGTTTATTTCCTCACTTTTCACAGACATGAAAAATTGTGTGGTTGTGACAGTAAAACTGAGCTATAACTATTTAGAGGTGAGAGCCCTGATATGACCTCTGAAGCTGACAACATGATACAATTCATTGTAGAATGTGAGGCCAGAAAATTAATGCTGAAAAATCACCAAACAATTAGCACCACAAAAACATCCCTGATTTTAGTGCAAAGTGAAAAATTCCTTTTCCACGTGTGATTTTTTTTTTTCAAACTGAACCTCTGTGTGTGTGTGTGTGTGTGTGTGTGTGTGTGTGTGTGTGTGTGTGTGTGTGTGTATGCGTGCCTGCCTGCCTGCCTTCCTGCCTGCATATGGGCATGCATATGTGCGTGTGTCTGTTGGCCTCTGCAAGTTTTTGTATATCTACATCACAGTTTTCCTTGCACCAATTTCAATGCTGACCTCTCACTGCAAACATATCAATATTTTTGCTATTTAGATTTGAAACAGAATTGTGCAATCCCATCTATGTACACACTAGGATAAAAAAAAAAAGCGAACCTGCACAACATTTGTTTTGTTTTTTTTAAATAAAGGTGACACTCACTTCATTAAATTCTCAATGGACTGCTCCTTGACTTTGATATCTGAAAAAGTGAAAAACTGATAATGAATAGTGGGCAACATTTTAGACAACAGTAATCATGTACACCAAAGTAAAGTGCCCACTGCAAACACAGTATTAGCAGTTTGACACAGGACTTTTTTTTTTAGAACAGCAAGGCAATAATGTATATATATGTGTATTTCACACTGACAACAAAAAAATCCTAACAAAAAGCCATCCCCCCTCTTCCTGTAAAAAGCCAATCAAGATAACTCTATGTGATATGAGCTATAATATTTTTCACCAGAAATACTACTCTGTTCATTAAACAGTATCAATTTAAGTTTGGCACATATTATAAATATGTGTGACATACATAAAAGAACATAAAAAGGAAAACTGCAAAAGGATTTTAAAACACAGCTGTGAACATAAGAAGAGGAAATTACTTTTGTAATGTGCATATCACCATACAAAGCACACACCTTTGTGATATTTAACACTTGAAAAATAAAATGCAGTGTGTAATACAGACACAACAATACACAAAATGTAAACAAACACACATCAATGAAAGATGATAAGAGAATATCAGTTTTTATACAAATACCCCCCCCCCCCCCCCCCATCCCCCTTTGGGATACAAAAAATTTAAAAAAGCAACAAAAACAAAGAACAAAAAAAAAAAGATTACCTCCCATCAAAAAACAAAACAAAAAAAGCAGACTTTAAAACAAAACTGCAAACATCACAATTATCCCAAAGTAACTTGCTCTTCCATTCACACACACACACACACACACACACACACAAAACACACACACACACACACACACACACACCACACACACACACCACACACACACACATGAACTCACACACTTGCACACGCATGCATGCAGGTACGTACGCACGCACACACACACACACACACATGCACAAACACACACACACACATGTGCACACACACACCCTACTGTCTTACCTAAAAGACAAAGTGTGTGCATGCCCCTCTCCCTGTTGACAGCAATTTTGTCATAAAAACTATCTGGTCTCCACGTGTCTGTCCAGAACACTATGGACACAGTCTCTCCAAAATTGTACAACTGCACACACAAAAATGAATTCCTTTTTTTTTTTAAAGTGTACACAGCGCTGCATTTTTTTTTTTTTTGGTGGTGGGGGGATGGGGGAGGGGTGGTGCAAGAGTTTTTCCTGAGCTAGAGCTCCGAGGTTAACCAATAGTGAGATTTTGTATGCACAACTGTTGGGGGTTTTTTCCCACCATTAAGGTAGCCACATTCCAACTTTGGAGATTTTGTTTAAACAAAATACATGTGTGCATGAGGGTTTTTGGTGGCTTTCTTAAAACAAATTTGACATCCATTCTTACCGGCATGAAATGACCTACTGACTACCATTCTGAAAGATGGAACAGCTTTTAATGTATGCGCAAGATGTTCTACGTGTGACTGTGTTCACATATGGGGCCCGGGTTTATAGTCTCATTCGAAGGACTTTTGGGGTAGTAGAGTCAGTGCTGATGTTCACTCCAGAGCAACAGCAGCAACCCCCCCCCCCCACACACACACACACACAAACACAAACACACTGAGAAACAAACCAGCTATGAATCTGCATCAACTCCCATCTGTGCTTTTCTAAAATCAATAGTTCACAATGTACAATGAAAAAACAAAAAACATCAATACAGACAGATAGATGTGAAAATGATGTGCAATCTGTTGCAAAGTGGTCAGCCTCTTCTAGCCATGTATTGGCAAGCTGTCTCCCAACTTTTGCCTGCAATGTGGAAATTAACTGCATTCCAACACAGTTTAAAAAAACAAACTTACAGGGAAAATAATTATGAGAAAGTAGGACTTTAAGAAAAACTAGGTTATATTTGTTTTCAGAAGTTGGGTTTTTTTTTTCTTTCTTTTTCAAAAATTAAAATTTACTGTAGCCCTCAATTCATATGCTGGGTATATATTATATATTTGCATGATACCTAACTTACATAAGTTATAAAATAAATCATATATATCCATGTTTTCCCAAAACTTGCAATGCGGCTATCTTAAAGGTGGGCAAAAACAGTTGCACACAGAAAAAAATCTCACCATTGATGAACACCAGAGCTCTAGCAGAGAAACACAAACATTTTTACAAAAATCCCAGTTTGTAAAACTAAAGGTTTCTTAAATTAATGCATCATGATCATCAATATTATGGGAGGTAAAAAAAACAACAACAGGTAAATAAAATTGTATACGAAGAAATGGGGGGAAAAAAGGTATACCTGTAGTCCACAGCAACCGATGGCAGAGATGATGGAAGCGTTGTGAATGATGCGATACTGTATGCCCTTCTCCACTGCACGGAGAATGAGGTCAGTGTGTGTTGTGGCCCTGAAATCCACAGACCATCACATGAAGTACAAAACTTATTAGAAACACGTTGCCTAAAAACAGCCTATAGTGGGAAACACAGTGACTTGATGAATGAATATAAACAAGCAAGGATACAATAAAAGCAAAACCTACACCATTACAAAGGACAAATATTACAAACGATAAGAATATATAATCATTAGCAAAATTTACATGCAAAGTAGTCCTTTGGATAAGACAATAAACCAAAGTTCTGTGTGTGAACACATGCAGAACATTTGGCGTACATGTTAAAAACTCCTGCTACCTTTCGGATGAATAGACCCATTGAATTTCATGCCGGTAGGCATGGATGACAAAATTTTGATATAAAACATGCACACAAGTACTGTGCTTAGACTTTAGTTTATCTGTGAAGTCTGAATGCGGCTACCTTAAATACACACACATACAGACAGAGACAAATAGATCTAGATAGAAATGACAAAGAAAGAAATTGAACAAGTATTATGTAAAACCTCTCCATTGGTGAACCTTGAAGTATCCAGACTAACAGTCCCACTTAAGGTCTGTTGGACAGGAGGAAAGTTTGGGTTCAAACAGCCAAAACAGGTGATAGATTTAAGTCTTATGTGAATTATACACTTCTCAGAGATGGGCTAGCCTAGTGGCTAAAACATTGTGCTTGCAATCTGATGACCCTGATTCAAATCCTGCTCAAAGGGAATATTTTCCCCTGAAGTTAACATCAGTACCGACTCTACTCCCCCCTTCAAAGTCCTTCGGATGAGGCTAAACTGAGGCCCTGTGCGCAAAAGCACGCAGAACATTTGTGCATGAGTTAAAACCAATTCCGCTTTTTGAAAGAGTAGACCACTGTGTGCTGGTTGGAATGGATGACAAAATTTACAAAACCACATACACATAGGGACTGAATTACATAAAAAAAAACACATAAGTGCTTATTCCATTATCCTTTGATATAAAAAAATAAATGAATAAATAAAATAAAATCAATAGAGAAATGATGACAGATAAAAGGAATTTATCAAAAACAAATTTATACTATAGTAATAGTAATCCTGAAATAAGAACTTGTACAAGTTTGCTAAAACATTAAACAAGCATTGAAGCAAGGTCGTTACCCAAGAGGATCTCCAACAACTAGAAATGCAACATCCTCAGTGTCTGCGTCAGCCATCATTTCATCTGTTAGACAGAAGAAAGTCACAAACATTGAGGGAGGAGAGAGAGGAGAAAATCTGAGGGAGAGAGAGAGAGAGAGAGAGAGAGAGAGAGAGAGAGAGAGAGAGAGAGACAGAGAGAGACAGAGAGAGAGACAGAGAGAGAGACAGAGAGAGAGACACAGACAGACAGACAGACAAACACTGAGACAGACAGACTGATAGACAGACTGACAGAGACAGACTCCGAGGGAGGGAGGGAGGAGGGAGGACGGACGGACGCAGACGACAGACAGACAGACAGAGAGGGAGAGAGAGAGAGAGAGTGTGTGTGCATGCGTGCGTGTGTGCATGCATGCGTGTGTGTGTGCAAAACATGAGCACATGTGTGTTTATGTGCATGCATTATTTGATAAATCAGTGGTACTGTGTGTGCACTTGAAAACTTATGCACATGTATACAGGTGTGTATTTGATAAAAATGAATGCCTGTGCACACCATATGAGACACACACTACAACATAAACTAGTGTTATAGAAAATATGTAGATCTATCTAATAACTTTTTTTTTTTTTTATAATAGATCTAGTAACATCAGTATTATAGTAACAGGTATATATATATATATATATATATATATATATATATATATATATATATATATATATATATATATATATATATATATAAATCGATCTAGACCTCTCTTCTTCAACTGATCTATCAATAGTATCAAAATGTATAATACTACAGTGTGTGTGTCAATCAATCAATCAAATTTTTATTTCCAGATGGCACATTGAGTAAGCATTGTGTGTGTGTGTGTGTGTGTGTGTGTGTGTGTGTGTGTTGTTGTGTGTTTTGTAGTGTTGTGTGTGTGTGTGTGTGTGTGTGTGTGTGTGTGTGTGACTGACAGTGTGTTGATGTGTGTTGTGTGTGTGTGTGTGTGTGTGTGTGTGTGTGTGTGTGTGTATTCTTAGCTGAAAGTTTATGATAGATGTATCTTTTTTTATATCTTTATTTTAATCCACTTTAAAGTCACTGCAGATGAATTTATCTGCATGAAATTAAGGCTCCTCTCCCTTGGGAGAGTGCGTTGCCACAAGAGCAGTGCCACCCATTATTTCATTCTTTTCCTGTCTGCTACTGTATTGTGTACTTGTTTCCCTATCAAAGTGGCTTTTTTCTACAGAATTTTATCAGAGACAACTCTCTTGTCCACATGGGTTTTTATGTCCACTAAATTATTTTTTGTAACAAATGGGACTTCAGTTTATCATCTCATCCAAAACTTGGGAAAAGACTTGCACCCAGAAAAAAAGACTTGCACCCAGACCACCACTCATGGTCTAATGGGTGGTGGAAAAGTTTTCAGCCCAAATGGGGATCAAACCACCACACACATTTTACCCAGACTTTTCGCTTTCTTGACAGGCACATGCCTCTAGACCCCTGATCCACCACTAGATTATGTGTACTATGCACATAATCATGATAATGTTATACAGTATCCTTTATTTTGATCTGGGTGTATCTTTTAGTATCCAGATGTAAAATATGTCGAGAATTTGTTTAAAATCCAAACATTAAGATACAGCTTTTTTACCCGTATTTTGTTTAGAGTTAGCCTTTTGTCCAGAGTTCTAATCCTCCCAAATTATTTTCTTACACTGCCATTCCTTTTATCTATTCTCCAATCTCTCTTTAAAAAAAAAAAAATTCTCCAATCTCATACCTGAGCCCTGTTCCACCATGTCACGATCTGCCAATATAAGTTCTCGACCATAATGTTTTTCCTGAAAAAAAAGAGATGCAGACATCTGAATTGTAAGCATTTGTGGAAATCTATCAATCTCTGTCTCTCTCTCACGCACTCATGCACACACAGAAATACTGATACATCTCTCTCTCTCTCTGGCTCTGGCTCTATCTCTGTCTCTGTGCGTGTGCGTGTGTGTGTGTGTGTGTGTCAAAATGAACAACCACCAATAAAACTGATGAAAAGAAAAAGCAAGAGCTGAAGGCAATGAAGCTGCTCCAGTCAGACACTGAAAGTGAAACTGGAGAGAGATCAAGCATTTTTCTCCAATGCTTGGAATTTTTCCTGCATCCTCCAAGTCACAGAGTTAATCAGAGTGTTGATGTCATCACTGTGGATATGGGTGACGTGCTTAATAAAGTCTGTGAGTATGACTATGACCATAATTGTGAAATATAAAACCTTTCGACTTACCAGAGCTTCCTTTCCCACTGTGAGGATTGAAGTGTACGCCTCCAAGTATACCCGTTTGGCTCGTTGAACAATCTCAAACCCCTTCTGTGTGATATCTTTTGCATCTCCCAATCCCAACCCCACCAGATAAAACATATTCGATAAATTCAGCAATGGTCCTATGCTTCACACAAACAATAGCGGCTCTTTCTCTGCACTAGCCTACACGTGAAAACAACCCAGCTGCACCGGAACTTGAATTTGGGGTCAATAGAGTTAATCCCCTTAGGCCTAATTAAATTAAGTATAATTGAAACATATTTTCTTGCATAAATATAAACTAACAACCATTAAAATAACCTGATTAAAGGGATTGGAAGTGCATGTTTTAGTGAATGACATAACTTAAAAGTGACAGGAATTTGTTTGATTTGATTGAACGCTGCTCGGCACCATGTACTGCAAATTACAATTTTAACCTTCCATAAATTTCATCCCCGGGCAGTTTTTGCATGCCATAGTCGTCCACGATGCTGGTTATAAGGCCAGCTCAGTACAGACATTCGCGGTCTTCATATGACAGTTTGATTTTGCTAAACATGACTGTAATCTCTTTTTTTAACATAACAAAAGACTTAAATTTCTTATCAGTTTCAAAACATCTAGAAGACACTCCCCCCCCCCCCCCCCCCCCCCCCCCCCCAGGGTTTAATCATAGCATTATTCTTATTTCAACTATGAATTATTTGCATTTCTCTGTAAACATTGAGATGCAACTGAATTTGATTCCAAGATCCAAGTCAGTCATGTCAACTGAGTTGCGTAAAGTTGTCTTTTGATATTCTTGTGAAGTGTAGACCATTACATCATCAGCATGTACCTTACAGAATTATTAATATGATCATTCATCTAGAAAAAAAGTAGCCAAAGGCAGCAACGTATTTGACACTTCCAAATTCCAAGCTGCGATCAGTTATGAATACTGCTATCTTTTGCAGTTCCTCAGCTAGAATTATAAGATTTTGCAAAGGTGAAAATTTGCCTATGTGATATTTACCCATCATTAAGGTAACCACATACCAACTTCTGGGAACTATGAGTATGAATGATCGTACACACACACACACACACACACACACACACACACACACACACACACACACACACACACACACACACCACGCACGCACACACACACACACACAACACACCCACGTGCGCGCGCGCGCGCGCGCGCCACACACACACACACACACACACACACACACACACACACGTGCGCGCGCGCACACACACACACACACACTGTCTATAAAATATAATACTTTGTCTCAGTCTGTCTGTCAGTCAGTCTGTCAGTCTGTCTGTCTGTCTGTCTATCTATCTATCTATCTATCTATCTATCTATCTATCTATCTATCTGTCTATCTATCTATCTCTCCCCTAGTCTGGCGACCGTGGGGGCACCCCTAAAGACTTGACAACCAGTTCTGGATATTGGCTGACAGCACATGACGGTGTTCACGATGTCTTTGTGAATTAGGAACCCCACGCCCTGTTCATGCTTATCCTGTTTTCCACTGAAATATATTTTGTGGTCTTCCTGGGTCGTTGTTTCTCCCATGTTTTTCCACTTTACTTCACAGAGCCCAAGGATGTGTCATTGGTATATCTGGCCATCTCATGTGTTATTTCTTCCACTTAGCCCGTGGCTCTTAGTGTTCATACATTCCAAGTGCCAATGGTGATGTAGTTTCTGGCACGGATCTTGCTGCTAGTAGCATACTTTCTACCTCTGTCCTGATGTGCAACAGAAGGCACGGTCCTTGGTGACCCCGGCGACGACCGATCCGGGATGGGAATTCTGATAGCTGTCTTCATGAGTGAGTCTTGGGCAAAACGAACTGGCGGAGCCCATTCCTCTCCAGGTCGGATTTTTTGGTTAGGTTTACTCCCTACATATGGCAGGTAGTACTGGGTTACATGGTTACCAGTAGCAGAGGAAGCCTTTGACCTGACCTGTCTGTATAAAAACAAGTGAGGAGACACAAAACAGAGAGAGAGAGAGAGAGAGAGAGAGGAGAGAGAGAGAGAGAGAGAGAGAGAGAGAGAGAGAGAGGAGGAGAGAGAGAGAGAGAGCTCTTTTACACCTTTCCTAGCCCTGCATGCTGGGCCAGTAATCTGATAATCAGTCGAATATGATTATGATTCTCTTAACATAACACGAATTACTTGTGATTTTGATGTTATAACGTGTTTGTATTTGTAATAATTATTCTTATACAGGCAAGCAGTATTTCAGTTATGATAATCATGGTTTTAATAACAATAATACATGGAATTTATATAGCCCTTTTTCTTGCAAAAACAAATCAAAACAAATTCTCTGATCAAAAACAAACTTTCTGATTATTTATTTATTCTTTTATTACGAGAATAATGGAATAAGCACCCATGTGCATTTTTTTTTTTACATGCAGTCCCCATGTGTGTGTGTGTGTGTGTGCAATTTTGGAAATTTAGTCATCTGTTCCCACCGGCACACAATGGCCTACTCTTACTAGAAGCGGAATAAGATTAAACGTGTGTGCAAGATGTTTCACGTGCGTTCGCACACGGGCCTCGGTTTATAGTCTCATTTGATGGACTTTTGGGGAGAGTGGAGTCCGAACTGATGTTAACTCCAGCCGTTTATTGAGATCTCTTTACTGGGATTGACAGCCGTTTACTGGGATCTCAATTCAACCTAGAACCTTTGAAAGTCTATTTCTCTTTGCTCAAACAATGTGAACCAGACAATTATTTTCCCAATAATTTGTAAAATCTTTCCGGATGAATTGGTTAAATGGGGGATACATTTTTGACACAATGTTTCGACACCCTCACCACTTATGGTGTCCTTGACTCCTGGCGATGAACTGTTGATTTAAGGTCAGGGTTATCTAACACAACCAATCGGAGTGTCGAAACTGGGTTGTGTGGCCGTGTCAACAGAGGACGAGCGTAGGCCTCGTTCTCCGAATAACAGTGATTTTGTCGTCTGTTGTAGAGGTATGGTGACTAACCTTCGTCAGTCCATCAGAAGTGCTCAATGACAGTCAGAAATGAGGAAGAAACAACAGTGAATTCAGCAGGGAAGGATCTAACAAGTAAGTCGATTCCGATTCACAACGATCTAGCCGGACGCTCACAAATTTAGAGACCGTAGCGTATGGTTTGCGCACTTGCAAGAACACAAACTTGTGCGACGAAGTCAAGTGTGACGGCTTTGTTTTTGGACATGTATATATGTATGTTTTACAGGATTATATTCGTAGATAAAGTACAATCTCGAGACAGCAGTGCATTTAAGAAAGCCTGGTTAAGAATCCTCCCGTTTTGGGAATGGTATTTGGTATCGACTGCTGAAATTCCCCCAGACGCAAAGGTAAATCTTCAGGTTGCGTCATCACTGCAAGAATGCTCCCAGTAACAGAGGGAGGGGGGGGGGGGGGGGGGGATTATCAGAGCATTCCATTTGCCCAAAGCGTGTGTTTGGGTTGGCCTCTGGACATCTATCGTGAAGTATTCTGAAGAAAAATTACTTTAAAAAAACCAACTCTTTTTTTCTTTTTAGTGATAAGTATATAATAATAATAGTATTGATATATTATGAAGAGTTGGCACTTAATATTGTAAAACTTATGGAATAACCACAACCATAATCATAAATGAAGTGCCAGTCTAATTGTTTTCAAGTTAACGAAAAGTTTGGTTAGATTGTTTATTTATTTATTCTTTTATATCGAGGATAATGGAATAAGCACTGTGTGCTTTTTTTTTTTTTTTACATCTGGTTTCCCTGTGTGTCTGCAGTTTTGTAAATCTTGTAATCTGTTCCCACCGGACACAATGGCCTACTCTTAGGAAAAGTGGAACAAGATTTAACGTGTGCGCAAGATGTTCTGGGTGCGTTTGCACACAGAGCCTCGGGTTTATAGTCTCATCCAAAGGACTTTTGGGGAGAGTGGAGTCAGCACTGAACTCCTGGGGAAAATCACCTATAATGGGAATTGAACACGGGTTATCAGATAGTGAGCGCAATGCTCTGGCCACTAAGCTATCCCCTCCCCCTATTTGAACCTTACAATGACATTGTCAGAGGGACAGTAGTTCAGATCGTTGCTTGAGTATTGATTATATCATGTTAATCTGTGTAGCAGCTGCTACCAGTGTATATTACACTGTATAACATGGGGTAACAGATCATGAATTCTGAACAATGAAGAATTGTACAAAGTTGTGTGTGTGTACATGCATGAGTGCACATTATGTGTGCATGCATGTTTAGTAGTACCAGTAGTACTGGTGATGGTGGTGGTGTGTGTATTTGTGTGTGCATGTTTTGATAGTAGATTACAAGAGACAATGTTCTATTAGGTATTGTGAAAGGGATGCAGCAATCAAATCATACAGCTTTTCTGTTGATATAAAAGAAAACAAAACACAGTGTATACTCATGAATTCAGTCATTACATATCTTTGCACAGTAGAAATCTATTATCATAGATTAGATATTTCCAGTCATTCCAAAGCAAAAGACTAAGAGTAAGAGTTAAAGCTTCGTTAGTGGGTTGGTTTTTTTTACACTTAGGTATGTTTAATTTTGAAATTTTGACTGTTTGGTGTTTCGAGGTATGTTTCTGGTGAGACCATAATAGTATTAATACTTATGTTTGTTTGATGCTACTTTTGAGCCTGATTTCAGTTTCTGGAACTATCTTTTGTCATATTTTAAAAATATAATTTTAGAACTTATCTCTCTCTCTATATATCTCTCTTTATATATAGACACGGGTAGGATCATACCCACCATAGTTTTTAAATGACTATGTTATTCTTAGAGTAGTAAAAAGGCCTAAAGTTACTCTGTAACTGCTTTGGTGTTGACAAGAATTTCTTTGTATTGAAGTACTCAGTGTGGTGCCAGGTTTTCTTGCAGCTTTAAAAAATAGTGTTCTTGTCATAAACATCATATTATAAGGAGATTAAAGATTTATGTCTGATGTGATTCATCTGTATGAAGCATTGAAGGTGTAACATTTTTCCAGCTAAAATTTGTGAAAAGTTTAAAAAAAAAGTCAATGAGGCATTTACCTTCTTTGTTCAATAATGGTATTGTTGTT
Organism: Stramonita haemastoma; assembly: GCA_030674155.1. Taxonomy (NCBI): domain Eukaryota; kingdom Metazoa; phylum Mollusca; class Gastropoda; order Neogastropoda; family Muricidae; genus Stramonita; species Stramonita haemastoma. Next base: position 12,802,712 of record CM060323.1, read on the forward strand.
GTTTGTTTGTTTGTTTGTTTTGCTTTAAATCTGAGCACAAAATTGACTAATCACTTGAAACGAGGCTCCATCCACCCAGACTATGCTGAATATTAGAATTGTATTGTGCAATGCAACAGCATTGAACAGACCTGTACGCTTCAGTATTGTGCAACACAACACAGAATCACTTTGCACTGATCTGGTATACTTTTCATGGGTTCAATAGCTTTGAATGACTTAAGTTTGTGATATGTTCACGGATCAGTTGCAGTCATGAAAAGTACCATCAGCAAGTTTGGCTTGCACTCATGATTAGTATACATGTAAGGACTTGTCAGGCACTCGGCCAAGGAAGTTGGCATGTGTTTTGTTGGCAGGAACAGACATCAGTTTTGAAATATAGCAAGAAATTTTGTAATCAACTCTGAACAGGGCTTAAACAATTTGAACAAGCTACTATTTGAAGAACATGTTTCAATCTCAGATTATTCATGAACAAAAGTAATAGAACAGATCAGTTAAGAAAAAAGAGGTTCAGAGAGAGAAGGGAGGGTGGGTGAGTGTGTGTGTGTGTGTGTGTGTGTGTGTGTGTGTGTGTGTGCGTGCACATGCACTTAGGCAATTGAGCATATTATTTACTATTAGTATGGACATAGGACCATAATTATACATGCTCAGTTGCCCAAGTGCATGTGTGCATGCATGCATGCGTACGTACGCGTGCACACACTTTTTACACATAAGCACACACACACAGAACTTTACTCCACTCTCCCCAAAAGTCCTTCGGATGAGACTTTAAAACCGAGGCCCCGTGTGCGAACGCACGCAGAACATCTTGCGCACACATTAAATCCTGTTCCGCTTTTCGTAAGAGTAGGCCATCGTGTGCCGGTGGGAACAGATGACAAGATTTACAAAACTGCATACACACGGGGACCGGATGAAAAAAAGCACAAGATTGCTTATTCTGTTATCCTCGATATAAAAGAATAAATAAATAAATAAATAAATACAGTTACTACAAGTATTCATGAATGAACTTAAGAGATTTGTGTGTGTGTGTGTGTGTGTGTGTGTGTGCTTGGCACAGTGCCAAACATTGGTCTGATCTGTGTGTGTGTGTGTGCGCCTGTGCGCTTGGTACAGTGCCAAACATTGGTCTGATCAGTCAACAAATGAACTAGTTGGTAGTAAAATTTGATACACCTGGTCAAGATTGAAATTGGCTTAGGCCTGGTGCAGACATGAATATGTGTATAACATTTGAATATGTGTGTGTGTGTGTGTGTGTGTGTGTGTGTGTGTGTGTGTGTGTGTGTGTGTGTGTGTGTGTGTGTAGTAATGTGACTGAATGATTGGAAAGAACAATTGCATTACCTGAAATAACTGGAAAGCTCTCCACAAAAACAAACAGTAATTGGTTGTGAACATGTTTTATGGACTAATAAGGAGAAAAAGGAGACTGCAGTGTGTGTGTGTGTGTGTGTGTGGTGTGTGTGGTGTGTGTGTGTGTGTGTGTGTGTTTACTAAAATTTCAGGTAAACAACAGAAAAACTTTTTTTCATAATATTAGTAATGATAAAAAGTGAAGTATTTTTACCTTGATTGTTGTATGATCTCCTTTATCCTGATAATTTTTCATTTTATTAATTTTTTTTTGTTCTTGTTGTTGCAGATATGCAAACACTGATCTCATGGTGGAAGAACCGAGGACGTGAGAGAGATGCCGCCTTGGAAAAGACTGTCTGAGGTCAAGGACTACATCCTGAAGTCAGACAATGTCATGGTCAATGTGTACGTTCAGAAAATGTCCATGTCTCCTCGAGGCCTTTCTCGTTCCTCACGCAGAACGCTTCTGAAAGTCAGCGGCTGGACTGTGGTTGTGATAGTGTTGGCGTTCTTCCTCATCTACACCATCCTGCTGCTGTCTGTCGATCGATCTGTGAAAAAAGGAAACGACTGGCAGCACGGTTTGCCAGGAAATTACCACAGACCCCGAGTTAGACTTCTTGGAAAAGGTATTGCCAACAGAAGTGAAAGTTTCGTCCAGTTTTCTTCAGAGCAAAGTCAGCAGAAAATTGTGTGGGATCCAGGACTTCTTGGTGACCCAAATTCCGAATCTCCAAAATGTCGAAAAGGGGCACTTTTCCTCATTATCGTGACATCCTCTCCAGATCACTTTTGAACACAGAACAGCATTCGGAAGACCTGGTGCAGTGTCAAGATGGCCAGTGGTGACAGTGGTTGGCAGTGTTTGTTTTTGATAGGACAAACCTTTCCTAGCAATATAAGCCACAAAATTCACGAGGAAAGCCAAAGGTTTGGTGATATTATACGAGGCAGCTATGTAGACTCTTATCGGAATCTCACCCACAAAGTCATGCATGGCCTGGCATGGGTGAGCAAACACTGTCAGGTTCCTGTTGTTTTAAAGACCGACGACGATTGTTTTGTGAATGCTGTACTTTTCCAGCAGTTTTTGTTGCATCACAACACTAAAACCACTCACCTCTATGCAGGAAACATGCTTATAAAGAAAAACCGGCGGAAAGTGATTCGCAACCCAGATGAAAAATGGTCTGTTCCTAAGGACGATTTCCTCCCAGAGTATTATCCAGTGTACGCCAGTGGGAGTGGCTATGCTTTATCGTTTGACGTTGTGACCAAACTGGTGGATCAGAGCAGGTTTAAGAGACCGATTCCCAACGAAGATGCCTATGTTGGGATTGTGATAGACAGTTTAGGCATTCAGCCAACGTACAGTGGGCGGTTTACTTTGTCTAGTGCAGGACTGAGGGTGTGCAACTATCTCTACATTTTCTTGGCGCATGGAGTAGAACCAGGCATGCAGGCAGACGTACAAGGGAGGGCTGTGGCCGCACAGTCAGAGTGCAAGACGGATGAAGAGGAGGTCACCAGTTGGTTCTAGCTGCTGGGGGCGTCACTGGCAAGAGAGCAGTATTGAAGAGGTTACCCAGACGGTTTTTGCTGGTGAACTCATCAATCGGTGCGCAATTTTGAAGAGAATGTATGTGGTTTTCAGCTGGTCAGTTTGCTGAGTGCAGCAACGAATATAAATATATATAAATGATATTGTGAGCTGTTTTAAGCTGACTAAAATTGGACAAAAGAACCACTGCTGTGAATTATTATAATGAAAATGTGATCTAAAAACCTGGTATTACCTTCCAAAATTAAGAAGTTTTAACAGATTGTAAACGGAAAAAATAGTAAAAGAGCTATGCTTTGTAGAAGTTGTTTAGATGATTTTCATGGGCCATCACTTTATAAAATCTTTTTTTTGCCAGTTGGAATCAGGGGGTGAAATTAAGTTTTTCTTATATCAAAGTGATAGTTTGCTTTTTAAACTAATATTCTATAGCTGCAAATACACTCATTTTGCCCTCAATCCACTATGAGGAAGGGTTGAGGAAGAATTGAGAAAATGATGGCTATTTCATTCTAAGGGATTCATTAGACAGAGTCCTTGCTGTGTGATAATCTGTATCTTCTGCACATGCAAAGAGAAACTGAATTTACTTGTGTGAAGATAGAGAATCGCTGCTTTTGTGCAAAAGAATACTCTCTTAAATGGATAGATATTTTCTTAAAGGAAAAGAAAAGAAGAAATATAGATATGACATAAAATGCATCATGAATACATTGCACAAATTACTTGTGGATGTTTCATAAAATGCTGGCTATTCTTTGTGCTTTTTCTCTTTTGTTTCCAGTTTTAGATCATCATCGATTTCACTTCATGAAAAATGCCAAACTAGTCAATTGATATAAGAGACATAATAATATAATCTAGGAAGTGGTGCTACATTGAAAACAGAGACATTGATGTAGCCATTTGATATTTGTACTAGAACAGTGTGTGTGTGTGTGTGTGTGTGTGTGTGTATACATACATTGAGTGTAAAATTCTAGAAACAGAAATGAAAAGAGATCTATATAGCCAAATATATTGACTTGAGAGAGATGTAGTCAGATATACACATATCTTTTTTTTGTGTGTGTGTGTGTGTGTGTGTGTGTGTGTGTGTGTGTGTGTAGCTGCTCTTATTCATGCTTTACAATCCCCAGAAATAAAATTTTGTAAGCTAATCCAAAGCGAGTAAATGCACATAATTTTCTTTGACATGCCTGAACTGTTTTTCCCTCTACTAGCATACTCTCACAGTAGAAAAATCAACTTCAACACAACACACACACACCGAGATGTCAGCCTTTGAGGCATTTGTGCATTAAGGACCATTAGGTTTGCCCATCCTGACTGATGAGAAAGAGAGAGACCGACAGACAGAAAGAGAAACACCCAGAGACAGAATGTGTGTGTGTGTGTGTGTGTGTGTGTGTGTGTGTGTGTGTTGCATGAACTCCCAAGGCAAAATGTATATGTTGGGCATGCACAGGCCTGTATTTGGAAAATGCTTTGTCATGTGTAATGGCATCCTGGTTGAAAGGAACTGAAAGTGTCCCTCTTACTTAGCATAAGGTGACATGGAAAAGAAAAAGATATTTCACTGTAGTCCTTTTGATCCACTTTGGTTTGTTTCATGAATTTTTTGTCATGTCAGCTGAAAATAAGTAGCAAAATCACCTTGAGTAGCAACATCATCTTCCATAAAGTTGTCTGGTGTTTCTTTTGCCCCTCCCCCTCTCTCTCTTTAAAATATAAAAGATTTTGTAAAAAAATCCTATTTTATGTATCTGTTGAGTTGCCTTGAAAAACATTCTGATTCATCCAGTGAAATATTTAGCTTTTTGCTTGTGGATGAAAGTTTTTGTTTGTTTGGTCATTTGTTCATGGTGGTGTTGATTCTATGGGGTTTTTTCGTTGTTGGCTGTTATGATTTACTAACAGTTTTTTTGGGTTTAAAGGAAATAATTACATATTTCATTTGTTGAGGAAAAGTTCTTTTAGATCAGTTAATTATTTTCTCTGTCAATTTTGTTCGTTCAATTTTAAATTTTTTTTATGGATGTCTATGTACTAATAACAATTTTGAACCAACAAGATGGGTAAAAGTTAAAATCATTTTTCAAGAAATGAAATAAAAAACCAAGTAAATTTGTATTGGCATAAATACCTGAAAAAAACCAACATAATATTGACGCAATTTAAAAGTAACTTGCGCTACATGACTACAGAGTGGAAAGATTTCAACAACAACAAAAAAAAGAAATTGCTCACACACGCAAAAAATGCACTCCTACGTAATATTGAAAAAAATATAAACAGTGAAATTGAGGACATGTCCTGTTGTTTTAAATCTTTCTTATCAAAGCAAAGGGGCACCAAGAGTTTTGACAATATAGATTCGGCCAGATTATGGTGATGATTGTTTTAGTTTGTGCCATAGGAAGCTGTGAAATCATGATATGATATGTCCACTCCACTTCAATCAAATTAATAAGATTTTGTTTTGTTTGAAAAGATCGAATAATATTGATGTCACATTCCATTTCATTTTTGAGTGATTATCTTTGTTAAAATTATTTCATAATCATCATGTGTTTGACTTCACCTTTAAGGTAAAGGAGAAAGAATCCATGTTTTCTTATTTTGTTTCTTTACACAAAGAGCGTTATATATATATTATATAATATATGATATGGATTAGTGTGTTTAAATAAATGTAATGGAAATAATAATCTGGAAACACTCTTATGATAAATTGACGGTTTTCCCCCCTCCATCCACAAGATTATATATGAAATTTGTTTTCACTTGAAACAGTAATCAGTGCCTGATTGAGAGACCACTTTTGTGACGATATATCATATACTTTGAGCATTTAAAAAAAAAAAAACTCATGTCATAAACATAGACCTCTTGTGATGATTGAGAGACCACTTTTGTGACGATATATCATATACTTTGAGCATTTAAAAAAATAAACTACTCATGTCATAAACATAGACCTCTTGTGATCAGTTCTTGTTGTCTCATAATTGTTGCCATAATCATTATAAATACTTGTATTAAAACAAAGAAGGAAAAAAAAAGGGGGGGGGGGGGGAAGCAGTTATACAGTTTATTTTTATCATTTTGTTTATTTAATCTTCAGTTAAGAAGCTGCTTGGGAGCATGACCTGTAAACAACATATATTTTTAAAAAAAGAAAGAAAGAAACAATAACAAAATTAACTGCTAGAAGAGAAATTTCAGCTTAACCTATTAAAGAAAACAAACCAACAAGAAATTCCAACTAGATTGCCTTCCACGAGTAATGTTAGTGGCTCGAATAAAAGCTATCGGTGTCTGTATCATATCAGGCTGGGTGGTAACATTAACTGTATGCACTCAGACGTCACTTGTCAGGTGCAGATGTATACATTTCCCAAAGCAGGCAAGAAACAAAGCATCCTACATGTGGAAAATTTACCTCTTGAGCTCTAGAGTTACCTCAAAACAAGAGAATGTGTTTATCTTCCATAGGAAAACCAGAAAGAAAATACAAGAATTTTGTTGTCCTCAAAGCACATTTTATCTTCCATAAGAAAACCATGAAAGAAAATACAAGAATTTTGTTGTCCTCAAAGCAAGAGAATGTATAATTTATCTTCCACAAGAAAACCATGAAAGAAAATACAAGAATTTTGTTGTCCTGAAAGCAAGAGAATGTATTTATCTTCCACAAGAAAACCCTGAAAGAAAATACAAGGATTTTGTTGTTGTTGTTCTAGGGCTAGGGCTGAGAGGTTCACAAATGGTGAGATTCTTGGGTAAGCGACTGTTTATGCCTATCATTAAGGTAGCTGCATTCCATCTTCAAGGGTAAAAAAACCACAAGGTGATGATGATGGAAAGTCAGGTGACAGGTAAAGTATCATGAGTGAAGGAAAGAATTTGGGGGGGGGGGGGGGGGGGGGATTTTATGTTGGTTGATTTGTGTGTATTGGAGAGAGAGGGGGTGGGGGTGGAGATGAGAAGAGGAGGGAACAAGAGGGGAGAGGAGGCACACAGAGAAAGAAAAGGGAGGCAGGCAAGTTGTGCTCTGTGTGTGTGGCCTGGGTGAGCATGACAATTTTGAGTGACTGAACTTGCCTTTGAACTGCATGTTTGTTTGTGTTACGTTTAAATGTTGTATCATGACACAGTAAGTGAATCATGCTATGATTTTTTCCCTCTTAGTTAGTGAATCATACAATGTTTTTGACCACACTTTGTGTCATACATGTACATACGAGCCTTCTAGGAGATAAATGCATAATAGATGGTACATTTTTGTCGTGTCATTTATAATCACAACCACTCAAGTCTAATCATGACCACTATTGGGAAGCTGATGAACACCACCAAAGTGACCCAGCAGAAGTGCAGGGCCCCTCTGGCTGGTGGCCCCAAAAGCAGCCTAATATATTGATGGGCTCCCTGTGGACTCCCAACCCTGGGGATGAGACACAACGAATCTGGTATGGCTGTGGCAGGGAGATTGAAATGAACGGTGTGGGAAGAACAGGACAGGGATGTCATAGAAAACAGCAGGCAGCAAAAAAAAAAAAAAAAAAAATTGGAGAAGCCGAGTTAAATTTTTTTTTTCTCTGTTGTTTCTTTGTCTTTTTTTTTTTTTTCTTAGCTGAGTTTGTTTCAGGTTGTGTTTGGTTTCTAGTCAGGTGGAATTTGGAACTACTTTCGAGTGATTAACGGGAAAGTGAATTTCACGTCTTCATTTGCTCATAAAATCTGAAAACTAAATATTTTGAATCTGGTAAAGCAGTTAAGCTTTACACTATATATTATATATATATATATATATATATATATATATATATATATATATATATATATATATATATATACACACACATCATACTTACAGATATACATACATTCAGATACATATACAGATTTTTTTTTTTTTTACATATATATAATTATCCACTATATATGTAATCAGCCTCTTTTATCCCCTTGCCTTAGTGTGTTAATCTGTGAGCATGTTGTGTGTGTGTGTGTGTGTGTGAGTGAATTGAAAATCAGTCTAATCTTACTAATAAACAGTCACATACGAATGAGTGATTTGAATAGAAGTGCTTTGGTTTGTTTGCTGTGTATATAAGATTTAGCACTGTAAAATAGTGTAAAAATTCCATATATCATTATCAGTGTTATACTCTAGACAATTCATATTGAATTTCACCATTGTCATAAGCAATGTTAGTCTATATATTGGCATTCAAGTTTGACCTCTAATGTGACACTGTGACTGAGAGAGGGAGTGTGTGTATGTGTGTGTGTGTGTGCGTGTTGTATGTGTGTGCGTGTTGTATGTGTGTGTGTGTTGTATGTGTGTGTGTGTGTGTGGAGAGAGAGAGAGAGAGAGAGAGTGTGTGTGTGTGTGTGTGTGTGTGTGTGTGTGTTGTGGAGAGAGAGAGAGAGAGAGAGAGAGAGAGAGAGAGAGAGAGAGTTTTATTAGTGTGCAGATCTATTCTATGTCCTGTAAAAACATTTCAGGGCGTTTGGTTTTTATTTGACCCTATCTATAACTTTGCAAACTTTAGACTGTACATAGCCAGTGGCTGGTTTTCTTTTCTTCCTTTACAAGTTCACCAGGGAAATGTGCTTTTTCTTTTCTCAAACCACCTATTCACACACTCTAGGTAAGAAGTTACAAATACAATCACACAGGTGACTGACTTTCCAGAGTTCACATGAGCAAGAAGTGAAAATATTAGTGATCATGTTTACTGCCATACTTTGCACCACACAACCCAAACCCACACACACAACCACACATATGCACTCACACACATATATCCACCACACACACATATGCACACACGCACAGACATTCACAAACACACACTTACGCATGCACAAACTTAAACACCTAAACACACACATACACACTTAAACACACACACACACACCCGGCTTGATGGAAAAAAGCAAACAAATTCATTGCTAACTCAATGTACCGTCTAGAAATAAAATTTTGACTGACTTTCTCACACACACACACACACACACACACCACCACATGCACACAGAAATTCTCTCTCACACAAACACACACACAAGCTGCTGTTTTTCTCTCTATCAAGTTGATAATGAAATGTAGCCAAATTGTACTGCCTTACATGCACACCATAGAGTATTTTAAATAATCAATGAAAAGGAAAAAGTTTAAAAAAAAAAAAAAAAAAAGTGCCTTCTGTGTAAGCATGTCACATGGTCTTTCTCAGCTGAATTAAATATCTTACACCTTTCTTCGTAAATGAGCTAGTTGTGTGTATCTGTGTGTATATCTTTAGAGTAAACTGATAGGTGCACAGATAGATTGCAAGCGAGATGGATGAATACATAAATGGGTGCATGAACGTTTGTATGGGTGGGTAGAGGTAGACATTGAGGTGGGGGGGGATGTGATTTTGAGTGACAACAAAACAGCATCTTTTCTGTTCACAACCTAAATAGTGTAGCAATGCTGTTGAGAAATTCCACACTTCAGTAACCACACTTTATATAGCACCCTCCTTATATGTTTGTGTATTTGCACCGGCAGGCATGTGTGTGTGTGTGCATGTGTTGCCATGCCTCTTATTTGAACGAATCATGTGTGAAAATACTCAATCAGTGAATGCAGGTAAGTCAAGCCACTGACGCTGTACATAACATATCTACTCAATTTACAAAATGCTGAATTCAACCTGAACTTCTTCCCTCTTGTGGCCTTCACCTTGACTATGTGTGTGTGTGTGTGTGTGTGTGTGTGTGTGTGAGAGAGAGAGAGAGAGAGAGAGAGAGAGAGAGAGAGAGAGAGAGAGAGAGAGAGAGAGCTGAATTGTTGTGTACATGTATTTATTCATCATTTTGATGTTATTTACATTTGGGTTTACATTCCTGTGACTTTCCTCACAATAGTCATAGGGCAAATGTTTTTTTTTTTTCCCCCCTATGTCAAAAGGGCATCTGCTTTACAAAAGACTACTCACAGACATTCATAATTTGGCTGGAATTGTTGGCTGTATGAGCCTCCTATACATTTTATCATGTACAGCTTGGTTTTGTCTTGCATGTATGAATTGAATACTATTACGTGTGTTTCCCAAAGTTGTTTTTTTTTTTTTTTAAAATTATGCAGAAAATATAATGGCCAGAATTCAAAGGCAAAAAAATGCTTGTCCTTTATATAGACTATTTGTATAGAATTCTTTCGTTGTATTTAACAGTACAGTCTGTTAAAAAATGAAAGTTAATATTCTTGGTTTTTTTTTATTATTTTTTTTTTAAATAGTACGTTGTTTTCTACAGGTATTTTTGGTCATGGATATTCTGTAAAGGAAAATGTAAAAGAAAAGCAAATATTTCTTGACTTAAAAAAAAAAAGAAAGTAAAGATATCTTTTTTGTTGTCATAGTTTATGTGTATTCTGAAACTTAAGTGGATTATATATTACATTGGTCCCCCCCCCCTCCCCCCCATTTCATTGATGAATTCATTTATTTTTGTACCATAGCTTTGATTCTTAATGGGTTTTTTGTTAATTTTTTTTGTTGAATTGGTGCATCATATTTGTGATTCTAGTACGGAGCAGTCATACTCAGTGACTTGTATGGCTTGAAACCGTTCAGTGAAATAAGCTTTGCCTGCTTTAAGGTGATGAGATGTAATGGGTGAATAAAGATGAAAGGAATACGTTGTTTGTTGCTGGTTGTTTTACTATACTGCGTGTGTTTAGGTATACTGCGTGTGTTTGTGCATCTCCATGTGGATTTGCATTTTTCAAAATAAACGATCATCCCACCTATTGGAAATTCTCTTTCAGCAAGTAAGACTAGCATCCAGACTATCATTAATGGTAGACTGGGAAATATTTCAGTTGCAGACTGACAACGCTATATGGTAAGTTATCTCATAGGAATAACGTCCCTGAAGCATATAATGTACACACATAGAGAGGAGTAAGACTGTCTCATCATAAATGATACTGTAAAAAAAATATGTGTAGCATGCACACATTTACAACCGCATGCATGCACATGTTCACATACATACACACACTCAGAGCAAGGCTATGTTATCATAATGATACTGTAAAAAAAAATAGGTACATGCACACATTTACAACCGCAATTCATGCACTGTTCACATACAACACACTAGAGCAAGCTATGTTATCATAAATGATACTTAAAAAAAATATGTGTACATGCACACACATTACAACCACATGCATGCACATGTTCACATACAACACACATCAGAACAAGGCTATGTATCAAAATATATGTAAAAAAAAATATGTGTAGCATGCACACATTACAACCGCAGAACTCACTGTTACACATACATAAACAATGAGCAAGGCTATGAATAAAATATACTGTAAAAAAAAAATATTGTAGCATGCACACACATTTACATACCGCATGCATGCACATGGTTCATAACAATGCACACACACATCAGGCAAGCTATGTTAAAATGATACGTAAAAAAAAATATGTGTAGCATGCACACATTTACAACCGCATGCATGCACATGTTCACACACACACACACACACACTCAGAGCAAGGCTATGTTATCATAAATGATACTGTAAAAAAAAATATGTGTAGCATGCACACATTTACAACCGCATGCATGCACATGTTCACACACACACACACACACACACTCAGAGCAAGGCTATGTTATCATAAATGATACTGTAAAAAACCCTAACACATTTAACACACCCACCCACGTTCATGACTGCATGCATGCAACCATGCACACACACAAGCATACACACACACCGCACGCACACACACACACATCCCTCACACACGCACACACACACACACTCGCAGACAGCAAAAACTAAACCTATGTGCAAGTCACACAAATTCAAATTACTTATATATCTCAAAAAACAGAGAAACTCTGGCGGGTTATAAGCTATACATAAAAATGGTAAACGTATAAAAAAAAAAATCACAGATATATATATATATATATATATATTATATGTATATATATACACACACACACATACATATACAGCACAACACAGGTTATGAACAACGGCATGCACCCATCACAATATAAACGGCACCCACAAATCAGCAATACCTCAGCCAGTTAAAAACTCACCCAAGTAAAATCGCAAACATTCATGTGCGCACCAGTATGCCTGCGCATCCACATACTCACGCACGTGCTACTTCAGAAATGAGCAAGAATGAATCATATATGAGCAGATTACATGTTTAAAAGAAAAAAAAGTGAAATATGAGAAAGCAAACTCCAAGTTTGCAATGATGAGATTGAGCAGTTACCACTGAAAACAGCCAACATATAGTACATGAGCATTCCCCCCCTGGAAATGACTGACACTGATTGCACATAATAAATCATGCTAGTCTGTACGAAGCCGCCGCGGTAGTCTAGTGGTGAGGGTGTTGGACTCGTAATCTAAAGGTTGCGGGTTTGATCCCAGCTTTCGGCTATGGCGTTGTGCCCTTGAAAAAGGCACTTTACGGCTATTTTCTCACCCCACCCAGGTGTAAAAGGGGTCACCAAACCTGTATTGGGGTTAACCCGCGATAGACTGGCGTCCTATCCAGGGGATCTATGACTCTCAGTCCGCTTAACGCCACAGAAACCGGGAAGCACCGGCTGATGAGCCTTAGGCACGGGACAGACTTAAGTCTGTAACGATGCATGTCGCACACAACACACACATATGCAACCCCATGCAAAGTACATACACACACAAAATGCAACCCTGTGCAAGTACACACACACACACAAAACAACAACCCCATGCAAGTACACATACACAAACACACATGCAACTCAATGCAAAACACAAACACACGAAAATAGAGGCCAACCAAAGTATGTAAACTTGCTGTTCAATCAATAAACCAGGTTAAAACAATTTTTTTAAATGTATTTAGCTTGGGTGGAGGGAAAAAAAAGAGCTTTAGAGTATTTCATCTCATCTAAGATGATACAATCCAGTCCAACACATTTCAATATACTGCATTGCAATGTTTACATGCAATAAAATACAGGGAAATGCTTGCCATGAAGTACAACCTTCTCAGAATGCAGGAATCCAACAGGAAAAAAAAAACAACTAGCATAAACAGTATAAATAAAACAAATCATAAAGAAAAAGTCTTCCAGAGACTCCTTGGCATCTCCTACAGAGACCACAAAAGCAATGAAGACGTGCATAACTGTATCCAGCAAACCATTGGTCCCCATGAAAAATAACTTCTTATCAATCATAAAGAAGCATAAACTTAAATGGTTAGGGCATGTCACAAGATCAAAAGGACTTGCAAAAACAACACTGCAAGGCACTGTCCAAGGAGGAAGAAAAGGAGGCAGAACAAGGAAGAGATGGGAGGACAACATCAGTGAATGGACAGGCCTAGAATTTAACAAAACTTTAAGAAAGGCAGAATAGAGAGAGGAATGGAGGGAACTGGTTATCAAGTCTTCAGGGGTGCCCCCATGGTTGCCAGACTAAGGGATGGATGGATGGATGGATGGATGGATGGATGGATGGGTGGGTGGGTGGGTGGGTAGGTAGGTAGGTAGGTAGGTAGGTAGGTAGGTAGGTAGGTAGGTGGGTGGGTGGTGGGTGGATGGGTGGATGGGTTGATGGATGGAAAAAGTACACGTGACACAGGACGTCCATCTGAAATTTTGTTTCAACAGGAACAATACCAAACAATGCAAATTTTAATCCAAAACTGAAACAGGAAACAATATCAAGAAATGCAAATTTTGATTCCAAGCTGAATCAATATCAAGAAATGCAAATTTTGATTCCAAGCTGAATCAATATCAAGAAATGCAAATTTTGATTTCAAGCTGAATCAATATCAAGAAATGCAAATTTTGATTCCAAGCTGAATCAATATCAAGTAATGCAAATTTTGATTCCAAGCTGAATCAATATCAAGAAATGCAAATTTTATTCCAAGCTGAATCAATATCAAGCAATGCAAATTTTGATTCTAAGCTGAAATAAGAAACAAAATGCAACAGTGTATGCTTAAAAAAAATGTCCAGAAAATACAGGTAACATGTCATCATTTGCAATAATCATTACAAGTTCATCACCACAACAGTGTCAATAAAAAACATCATATCTCAAATTGAGAAGTGAAGAATGGTAACATTTACTGAAATTAAAACAAAATAATCATCAGTAATAAGGGATTACTGGAAGACACGTCCGACACAAAACTGTAAAAACTGCATTTCAACGAGAAATTCAAAGGTTTGTAAAAAAAAATTCATACAGATTCTGGACACCGGAATTCTCCACAAAATGCAAGAATTCTTGGAACTCACATATTGCTTGGGGGTAAAAATCAAACATTGAAAATCATGCAAAAAAAAAAAAAAATTCAGCCAACCACTTCACCCCTAAATCTTTTCTGCTGAAACAATTGATGTAAAAAAAAAAAATCATGAACAATTTTCCAGAATTTTTCAGTAACACGATACATTCTCTTAAGTGTGATGTTTTGCAAGAATAAATATATAAAAGTTCAGATATTCCTTCACAAACACATTCACAGTGTACACACAAACCACTGAAACTATTAGCTTTGATAACTAGATATCCTGACAACAATTCAGAGGATCATATTTTCTGCAAGTTCGTCCCAGTTACAGACTGATGACCATACACCCACTGAGTTGCCTACCATGTAGGTGGCTTCAGGTTTGTTTTTTACAACAAAATGTTCATCTCTTCTTTTTGTTGTTGTTGTTGCTCTTAAGACCTGATTGATAAACGTCAACAATATGTGGAAGGGTTGTTGATTTTTTTATGTTTTATTGTAACAAAATCTTACCAACCTGAACACTAGGTATGTCTACAAAAGACAGGAAAATCAATGAAAGAGTAATTCTAAGACTCCGCACTGGGCACAACAGGCTAAACCACCACATGTCCACAAAGCTGAAACTTGCTCCTTCTCCCCTGTGTGCCTGTGGTAAAGAAAACCAGACAGGCGAGCAGTGCACATCCTTCAAAGGTGTACGCTGTTCAGCGACATGAGGAAGAAAGTGAGGCCGACGGAGATAACCCTACAGACCAAGCTGTACGGCCCATCAGAGGAGCTGGAAAGGACTTGCCATTATTTTCCCCAGACATATCTGACAGTGTAAAGTGAATGTGAGAAGAAGAAGAATGAAAGAGTTCTGAGTATTCAGAGCGTGGTCACACAGGGTGAAGGACCAACCCCACACACCCTCTTGCGCACACGTTAAATCCTGTTCCGCTTTTCGTAAGAGTAGGCCATCGTGTGCCGGTGGGAACAGATGACAATATTTACAAAAACTGCATACACACGGGGACCGGATGAAAAAAAGCACATGATTGCTTATTCTGTTATCCTCGATATAAAAGAATAAATATAAATATAAAAAATATATAAATAAATATGAATATATATAAAAGGGTGTCCTCTTTCCTCCACAGAGTGCCTGAAAAAGTTATGTAAATGTAGCAAAAGCTTCCATTCAGAGCTTGTTTACATCAATACTGCAGGCAATCGATCTTCCCCCCCCCCCCTCCAACAGAAAAGCACAATTATCACAGCTGAGTCATCACAGTTGAATCATAAAAACACTTGTAATCAGGTTCTGTCTCTTCCAAAATACAGTAATAAAAATGATAAAGATTTTTAAAAATGTATATACCTTTTAGTTATCACAATTGATATGAACATTATGATGGTGTGTGTGAATAAAAAAAAAAAAAGAAAGAGAAAGAAACACATAAAATCATGAAAACAACATATAAAAAAATCACGAAAAACAACACACATAAAAATCACAAAAACCCAACACATAAAATCACAAAAACCAACACATATGAAAAAAATCACAACATAAAAAACACAAAAAAACCCAACACACAAAACCACAAATAAAATCACATAAAACCCAAACATACTCAAAAGTATGCAAACAGAATCAGGTTTACTCAACTGCAACTTGTTTCCCATTATTTCATCTGTACATTTTATCAAATCTTCCCTAAAACACCAGGTGAGTGTTTATCTCATGAATTGCCTGCTTGACGCTGTGTCCTAGTTTAGGATGGATACTATGCCGGCTTGATGCTGTGTCCTAGTTTAGGATGGATACTATGCCGGCTTGAAGCTGTGTCTCAGTTTAGGATGGATACTATGCCGGCTTGACGCTGTGTCCTAGTTTAGAATGGATACTATGCCGGCTTGACGCTGTGTCTCAGTTTAGGATGGATACTATGCCGGCTTGACGCTGTGTCATAGTTTAGGATGGATACTATGCCGGCTTGAAGCTGTGTCTTAGTTTAGGATGGATACTATGCCGGCTTGAAGCTGTGTCTCAGTTTAGGATGGATACTATGCTGGCTTGAAGCTGTGTCTCAGTTTAGGATGGATACTATGCCGGCTTGAAGCTGTGTCTCAGTTTAGGATGGATACTATGCCGGCTTGAAGCTGTGTCTCAGTTTAGGATGGATACTATGCCAGCTTGAAGCTGTGTCTCAGTTTGGGATGGATACTATGCCGGCTTGAAGCTGTGTCTCAGTTTAGGATGGATACTATGCTGGCTTGAAGCTGTGTCTCAGTTTGGGATGGATACTATGCCGGCTTGAAGCTGTGTCTCAGTTCAGGATGGATACTATGCTGGCTTGACGCTGTGTCTCAGTTTGGGATGGATACTATGCCGGCTTGAAGCTGTGTCTCAGTTCAGGATGGATACTACTCTTCTTCTTCATCATTCATTTTCCTACATTATGGATGGCATTCAACTCTCTTGCATTTAGTCCAGCTACTCCCACCTAGTCCTGCATACCTAAGTCATCTCTTTTGGTCATTCTGGCCAAATTGAAAGAGTGTTTCCCTCAAAGTCAGAATGCGGCTACCTGAAAGGTGGGTAAAAAAAAAAAGGTCACATACGCAAAATCTCATCAATACTGGTGACCCTTGGAGCTCTGGCCAAGGAACAAAAAACCCAAACGTAACCAAAAATGAAAAGAGTGTAAAACAAACTCTACGATATTTCAAAATCTAGATTTTCCATTAAAAAAAAAATTCAATTTTATCAACAAATCTCTGCGCTAAGAGGTTTTTAAGGGAGTTAAGTAAGCATGTTGTACCCGTGATTTTCTGTTGAATTTTCCAGTTTCTTTACCAGGTTTTCCTCAAACCAGTAAAAATGTTCTGCATCCTTTCCCATTGATATCACATCAAAGAAACAGAAAAAAATAGGATAAAACTAAAAGTATCGCACTTGAAAAACCCAAATCTACAAAAAATGTGTATTTACATACTTGTATGAATGACATATCTGTAAAACCAGCTCACAGTAATTCAGACAACAAATTTACCAGAACAAAGTGGAGAAGAATGACTAGCAATTGAATATACATATATAACAATAAATTGCAAAAGTATTTTCTCTCAAACTGAAATTCTAAGACCTCTCATCACACACACACACACACACACACACACACACACACACACACACACACACACACACACACACACACACACACACACAGAGGAATGGAGAAAACTGGTTGTCAAGTCTTCAGGGGTGCCCCCACGGTCACCAGACTATTGGATAGATAGATAGATAAATAAAAGGTAGCTCCATTCTCACTTCAGGGATCCTACTATTTTGAACCTCTCTCCCTTCCTCCTCCCCCCCCCCCCCCCCATATATACGACATAAAAGTGTTACTCATAATTGCTTCCTCTAGACAGCAGGTCCCCTTGACACAGACCCCAAATTAGATCAGAAATCTGCTGGGATGTAAGTGCTGTCTCAACAACTAGTACTTGTAAAGTCCTACAACCACACTGACGAAGCTGTGTTCAAATTTCATGAACTTTATAACATGAATTATGCGATCGTTACCTGCATATTTGATCTTCTGTGTATGTGTAATCACACATGAAGGGAAAAATTACGGCACTGGCAGGTCTGTACTTGAAGTCTGAACAGGGAGATCCTTAAAAAAATCCCCACCCTTAATTGGCCAGATGCCAGACCCAGTCAAGACTCCAACCCACACCTTCATGGAGCCATGGGGTGATTGCACCTCTCCAGAAAAGACTACCAGAGAACAGGAAAGAAGCAAGGAAAGGAAACCACAAACAAGAGAGAGAGAGAGAGAGAGAGAGAGAGAGAGAGAGAGAGAGAGAGAGAGAGAGAGAGAGAGAGAGAGAGAGAGAATAATGCATGCTCAATCATTTATGTCCATCACAATAGGAGTAGGAACACAATGATTCCTTATTCAGTACTCCCGAGGCTACATATGTGATTCTATCACATCGTAGCTGATGACAGGAAATTCTAAAAATCTGATCTAAAAAAAAAAAAAAAAAAATGTGGCTCCTCTTTCTCTCACCGACGTGCGATGTCTTTAACTTGTACGGTAATAGTTGAGAAAGACTCGCAATAAAAGCTTTTCTCCCTTTTCACCCCCAAAAAAAGAGAAAAAGATTGCACCTCTCCCTCCCTCAGGTGTCCTGTCCACCCCACAACTGCCTCACAGTCTGACATCCATGATGCCCTCATGGCCGTCACGCAGGTACACATGCCAGCTGCACAGCTCCCCTTCTCCCCTCTCCCCTCTCTCTCCTCCCTGGGGGGGAGGGGGAGGGAGGAGGAGGGGGAAGAAGCCGTGGGGTCCGGGGCCCAGGCAGGGCAAGAGGCCCCGCAGCCGACCGTCGGGGCCCAGGTGACAGAGGGTCTCGCGGTAAAAGATGGCGTCGTCCTTGTGGTGCCAGGTGGTGCTGAGGATGTATCCTGAGGAAACACACAGGGTGTGGCTAGGGAGAGGTCAGGTGTGGTGTTGGTTATACAGATGACATTTACAAAACTGCATACACATGGGGACTGGATGTAATAAAGCATATGAATGCTTATTCCATTATCCTCGATATAAAAGAATAAGTAAAATAAATAATAAAATAGAAATGTGGACTTACACTTGTTGTTTATTGTACACAGAAATGTGAACTTGCATACATTATTAAACATAGAAATGGGAACTTGCACATGTTGTTTTGTATAGAAATGTGAACTTGCACACATTGTTTATTATACATAGAAATGTGAACTTGCACATATTGTTTATCAAAGATAGAAATGTGAACTTGCACATATTGTTTATTAAACATAGAAATGTGTACTTGCACATATTGTTTATTAAACACAGAAATCTGTAGTTGCACATATTGTTTATTAAACATAGATACATACTTCTAAAAAACAGGATTTAAAATTGAATAAAAAAATTGACAATCATGCTAAGAAAAATATAAACACCCCATCAAAAAAAAAGAAGACAAAATGATGACTAATGAGAATAAAGTAGTGATGATGTAATGTTGAATTCCACTAAGAAATTTATCTCAGCTTGATTCTGATTTTAGGCAAACACACATTTATATGAGAAAGGCACACACACACACACACACACACACACACACACACACACACACACACACACACACACACACACACACACACACACACACACACAGATGTGGGACTGCAGGTAAGCATTCACACTTGCAAAGACATACATACAAATATGCACGCGTGTGCACACACACACACACACACACACAGAATATCAATTTCTCCAAGTCATCACATACGTGCATGCACAAAAATTGGAGGGGGCATTCCCACATACTCATAAGAAAAAAAAAGAGAAAAAAAAGTGATATTCCATCCTTATAACAGAACATGTGCCATGATGGCAGGACAGCACAGTGGTTAGAGTGTTGTGCTTACCATTTTATGGCCCGGGATTCAAACCACCACCCAGACGCCCCTTCAAAGGGATGATTCCCCTGGTTTTGATATAGGTGCTAACTCCACTCACCTAAAAGTCCTTTTGATGAGACTATAAACCAAGGCCCCGTGTGTGCAAATGCATGCAAAACACCTTGAGCACACGTTAATTCCCGTCCCTCCGCTTGGAAGAGTAGGCTACCAATAACAACGGGTGACCCCTCTCCCCCTCATCCCACCCACCCCCCAAAAACCAACCCTGCATGCACAATGGTGATATGTTTAGACATCATTCCCAAAGTCAGAATGTGGCTACCTTAATGGTGAGCAAAAATGGTTAAATATGCAAAATTCTCACCATGTAACCCTAACACAACAACAAAAACAGCAACAACAACAGCAACAACAACAACAACAGCAACAAGAAAATGCCCCCTTACCTGCAGACTCCACCAGATATACAACAACAACAACAACAACAAGAAAATGCCCCCTTACCTGCAGACCCCACCAGATATATAACAACAACAAGAAAATGCCCCCTCACCTGCAGACCCCACCAGATATACAACAACAACAACAACAGCAACAACAACAAGAAAATGCCCCCTCACCTGCAGATCCCACCAGATATACAACAACAACAGCAACAACAACAAGAAAATGCCCCCTTACCTGCAGACCCCACCAGATATACAACAACAACAACAACAAGAAAATGCCCCCTCACCTGCAGACCCCACCAGACAGCATTCTGTGGTGTGCCCTGGCACTTTCACACACAGCACCACCTCTATCACCGCATCAGCCGCAGACTTCCTGGAAAACCACAACAACACACCTCTCATGTTCCCGTGTGCCCTCACTTGTAAGATGGAACACACACGCACCTAGCAAGTTAAAAAAAACAACCAACCACGTAATACATATCAGAAAAAAATGGTTTGTCTGAGTCCCTGGCTAGAGCTCCGATGTTCACCAACTGTGAGATTTTGCTTACGTGACCATTTTTGCTCTCTGTTTAGGTAGCCACAATCCAATTTCAGGGACAACACGATACCAGTGTGCATGCTTTTTACAAAAAAAAATGTCATCCATTCCAAACAGCATAACAGCATGCAATGGCTTACTACTCTGAAAGGTGGAACAGGTTTTAACATGTGTGCAAGATGTTGCATATACGTTTGCATCTGGGATCTTGGTTTACAGTCTCATCCAAAGGACTTTTGGGGGACAGGAATCCATACTGATGTTAACACCGGGGGGAAAAAATCCCCTTGAATGAGGTCTTTGATGGTGGCTCAAACCTGGGCCATCAGATCACAAGCTCCATGCTCAAAATATACCACTAGGCTATTCCCCCCCCACCCCCCCCCCCCCAAGCCAGGAAATAAATGCAAGCAAGCATGGAAAACAATGCATTTCTAAACCACTCCCATATGTAAATGGTACATCAGAAAAATGGATTTTAAAAAAAGCCCATTATGAAAGCTCAAACTAAACGTGGACATTAGAGCAAAGTCCCCAAAGTCCTTCGGATGAGACTATAAACCAAGGTCCCGTGTGTGAACGCAAGCAGAACATCTTGCGCACACGTTAAATCCTGTTCCGCTTTACGTAAGAGTAGGCCATTGTGTGCTGGTGGGAACAGATGACATTTACAAAACTGCATCCACACGGGGACTGGATGTAAAAAAGCACAAGAGTGCTTATCCCATTATCCTCCATATAAAAGAATAAAATCAATAAATAAAATAAATGAATAGAACATTATGCTTGTCACCTGACAGCCCAGGATCAAGCCACCACAGAGGCGCCTGTTTAAGGGGATTTTTCCCTGGAGTTAACATCAGTACTGACTCCACTCCCCCTAAAGTCTCCCACTCCCTCAAAGGTCTTTTGAAAAGGACTATACATAAATCAAGGCCCCCTGAGATTGAAATGAGCGGCATGCGAACAGCTGGGCAGGGGACGTTGCAGAATATGAGGCAGCAAAACAAACAAACAAAATTCAAGGCCCCTGTGTATGTACACACACAAAACACCTTGCACACAAGTTAAAAACCCTATTCCCCTAGGACAGGTGACGTAATGACTCAAAACCGGGCCACAATCAAGAGCTAATGCTCTAAAACGCTCGGCCATCATAGCCCCCAGCTATCTAGCACTTTCAGCTCCTCACAGTTGCTATCTACTTGATCCCAGCTGGTGCTAATCAAAGCAAAAAACTGACCACACTTGGTCTGGGTAATAAAAGGAAGGGGCAGGCTAACTTCAGCACTGGGCCCTGGACCCTTGATCGAGTTATGCTGGATTCGTGTGCCGTGAGCCCTGCAATTCAACACAGTGAATTGTCCTTAAGAATACCTAGATTCAACCTATCTACCGTTGGCCGCCGCTCTTTCTCTGTCTCTGGTCCATTGATCTGGAATGACCTCCCTCTCTCCCTCCAGCAAAAGCCTACTTATGACACTTTTAAATCCAACCTCAAGACACACTTATTTCAAACCTAAGATTTTTTCCTTCTGTTTCCATCTCTTGTCTGTCCCCGCCTCCGACATCTACCTGCCAAAGTGTATAGCCTTTGTGGGTGTGTGTGTGTGTGCGTGGGCGCGCGCGTGCGTGCATGCGTGCGTACGTGCGTGTGTGTGCGCTTGCGTGTGTGAGTACGTTCAAATTTGCTAGGACCATGGATTGTTATTGATTGCTTTTAGGATGTATAGGTCAAATGCAAGCGCTTTGATTTGTTTTTACAAGATATAGCGCTATATAAGTTCCATGTATTATTATTATTATTATTAAAAGTGTGAAGACACAAGCCCCTGTCTGCCGGTCTGTGGTCTCTCTCACCTCTCCTGCACTCCCAGCACCAAGAGGTAGTCGTTGACAGCCACAGGAACCATCACTGTGGGTGTCCCTGCAGGGGAGACAACCTCCTTCTCTGCCAGCACTGTCACTCGCACAGGGGTCATCAGTATCGTCACGCCATCGTCGGACAAGGGGCACTCTTTTTCACTGTCAAACAAACAAAAAAAAGGGATGAGATACACTTTTGTGATTTAGATTGTTTTAGTATGAAGTATTTGAATTTTTTTGTATTTTATTCTTTTATATCGAGAATAATGGAATAAGCACTCATGTGCTTTTTTACATCCAGTCCCTGAGTGTAAGCAGTTTTGTCAATCTTGTCATCTGTTCCCACCAGCACACAATGGCCTACTCTTATGAAAAGCGGAACAGGATATAATGTGTGCTTCAGATGTTCCGAGTGCGTTCGCACACGGGGCCTCAGTTTATAGTAAGGTGGCTGTGTTGATGCCCTCAAAGGTAACCGTGACATGATAAAGATGGTAATTATCTCCTAAACAATAATTGTTATTCATGTCATCTATGGAAAGAAAACACTGACTGACAAATGCCAGTATCAGTCAGTTTTCACGAATACATCAGCAAATAAAGAAATATGAGAATAAGAGTAATACTTCCTTTAAAAATATTCAAATGAGTTACGGTCATTTTACTTACTTACATACACACACACACACACACACACACACACACACATGCACGCATGCACACACACACACACACACACTCACACACATCTAACTTTTCACCACTTCAAAATGTATGAAAACCTATAAACCACACAACTTATTTTTCTATTATAAAATGACTAATTTTTTCTCCTGCAAACCTCCCCTTCCTCCCCTACCCCCCCCCCCCCCATCCCCATTAAACTTTCCAAGATCAGAGAAGCTCTAAATGGCATCTACCACATGACTGAATATTTGCTATCATTCCTTTTTTTCGGCATGATTAAAACTGTTAAATCAACACACACACACACACACACACACACACACACACACACACACACACACACACACAGACACACACACACACACACACACACACACACACACACACACACACACAGAATATTGCGCTCACAATTTGATGACCTGGGTTCGATTCCCCTTCGAGGAGATTTCTCTCCTGGAGTTAACATC
>CM060323.1:12828989-12846489 GCA_030674155.1 Stramonita haemastoma
AATTTTAAAAAACCCCTTTAAAAAAATGTAACAGAGTGCAGATATTTGATCTGCCACGACTCTGTACAACTTCTCAGCAATGCATGGTCAGACAGTGGGAATGTGGCCTCTAAATAGAGGTTGCATAAATACTACATTTTACCGCTACGGGCAAAGTGCGTGCAATGGACAGTTTTCAACCACCCCCCAACGGTACAGAACGTCGCACAATTCACAGGTGTGGATCTAAATTTAGATCCACAACGCTGCGATTGGCAGTTCCAATCGCATGGGAAGTAATTTAATTACCACCCCATCACATAAAAAAAGAAAGGAAAAAAAAGGAAGACAACCCAAACAAATCTTACCCATCATCATCATCATCATCGTCGTCATCGTTGTTGTTGTGGGGGTTGTGGATGAGGTAGACAGAGGAGCCCAGGACACAGCGACTGGTGTCGGGCCCCTCCCTCCTCTGCTGCCAACACTTCCCCCCCTGCCCGTACAGCCTGCACACCCAGTCACATCAGGTAAGGTAAAGGTAAAGGTAAAGGTGTCCCATAACCTGTGTGGTCATTTAATCAATTTATTATTTTTCTTTTATATCAAGGACAATGGAACAAGCAATCATATGCTTTTTTTTTACATCCAGTCCCTGTGTGTGTATGCAGTTGTGTAAATATTGTCATCTGTTCCCACCGGCACACAATGGCCTACTCTTACGAAAAGCGGAACAGGATTTAACGTATCATAGGGGAGCGAGGCGTCAGAGACCTCAGCTTCTCTAGGGGCCAGCATGTTGTGGGTCGGCGCCCATCTCCTCTCCCTCGCTGCTTTACCTTCACTGACCCTAAAGAGGGCAGGTATTCATTTTACAGCTGGGTGAACTGGGAGATAATGTACTGTAGCCAAGGCATGCAAACGGTCAACCACGCTCGACGCTGCTTAACCTGGCTGGGGGAAAGCGAGTGCTCTGACCACTCTGTCACATCAGTATTAACAAATAATCCCAAACTGAAACAGAATCAACACCTGTCTTTCGAATGACTCCAAGGGGGCAGGATATAGCTAGCTAGCCTAGTGGTTTGAGCGCTGAGCTGGCGACTCGAGTGCCTGGGATCGAGTTATCACCGAGGCACACAGTTGAGGGGGGTTTCCCCCCAGAGTTAACAGCAATACAAAAGCCCTTGAGATGAGACTGTAACCTGAAGTTCTGTGAGAAAAAAAACACAGCATCTTGAGCACATATTAAAACCTGTTCCATCTTTTAGAAGTGTAGGCCACTTGTATACTGGTAAGAACAGATGATTTTTTTTAAAAACCTGCATGCACACTGGTGTCATGCTAGACATCTTCCCTGAAGTCAAAATGCAGCTACCTTAACGGTGGGCAAAAATGGTCGCACATGCAAAAATTTCACCAATGGGTGAGCCTCCAAGGACTAGCCAAGAAAAAATGAAAGAAAAGAAAATGAAAACGACTCCCAGCCTAATTAGACCAAACTGTAAATAAAGAAACATGGCAACTTCCACCATACCTGATGAAATGAGGGCACAACTCTGATGGATTTGACAAATAGGTAGAAGGAGTGGAGGAAGACATGAAAATGGCAGTTCTCGTTAGAATAAGGCATGAAAGGAGTTAAAGGATGTGGAAATTGAAGATGTCATTAGAATAAGACACACAAGGAGTTAAAGGATGTGGACATTGAAGATGTCATTAGAATAAGACACAAAAGGAGTTAACCCTCTTGCATTCGGACTCTCTGAACACAAACTGCCCCTAGATTTTGCATTCCATCACGAAATCAGGTCAGGCACATATGCTGGCTGGCTTTTTCCTCCTTCTAAGTACATACCAGCGGCTATAATTACTTCCACACACTTATATTCACCAGACTCTGCCAAGATTTGGCCCCACAACTTCACAGACCCATGGGATTAAGTGGAAAGGTGTTAACCACTGAGCTCTAGAATCCACCCATCATTAGCTTAAGACATGAATGAAAGGAAAAGACACAAGAGGTTACCATCAGACTAAGACACAAAAAAAGAAAAAGAATAAGAAAACTGAGCTGATCATTAGAACAACACAAAATAAATAAAATTATACAAAATATTAGAACAGCACAAAATAAAATAGTACAAAATATTAAGAACAGCACAAAATAAATAAAATAACACAAAATATCAGAGCAACACAAAAAAATAAATAAAATAATACAAAAAAGTGAAGAAGACCTGAAAAAGCCTCCCCCCTCCCCAGCCCCCCTCTACCAAAAAAAACAAAACCAAACAAAAAGAAACCTTACCACTCAAAAACCCAAGCACACAAACTTTTCTGCTCTTTTACAGACGTGGATGGTCGTTACTCACTTCAGCCTTCCTGAACGGTAGAAGTCGCGCACACACAGCACCTCTGACCTTGGAACCATGTGACCTTGGCGACCCAGCACGTGATAGACGCTGTCGCGGGACGGGATTTCCTTCAGGTGGGTGATGTAGGTCACCGGCTGACTGAACGTCTCCTTGCTGGTCACATCCACAAACTGTCGACAACAACAAAATCCTGTTAAATCCTGTTCCGCTTTTCAAAAAGGTAGGCCATTGTGTGCCGGTGGGAACAGATGACATTTACAAAACTGCATACATGGGGACTGGATGTGAAAAAAGCACAAGAGTGCTTATTCCATTGTCATCGATATAAAAGAATAAATAGATAAATAAATAAATGAATAACAACAACAACAAAATCACCCCCCAAAAAAACACATTGCAGTATTGGAAAAAAGAACGTCAGCTCAAAGTGTCATAAGAAAGGAATGAGCCATAAAAAAAAGAAAAAAAAAAAAGGTTCATCCTATTATGATAAAAGAATGTCAGATCAAAGTTTGCTTGATTTTATCTCTTTTTTGTTGTTGTTGTTTTACAGAATTTGCCAGGGATAACCCTCTTGTTGCCGTGGGTTCTTTTACGTGCACTAAATAATAATGTGTAACACACGGGACCTCAGTTTATTGTCTCATCCAAAAGACTAGCACCCAGACCACCACTCATGGTCTAATGGATGAGGGAAAAGTTTTGGGTCCAAACGGGATTCGAACTACCGCACACTCCGACCCGGACTTTTCACTTTCTAGGCAGGTGCGTTACCTCTAGACCACCGATCCACCAATTAGTCATGATGTCGATGAAGGATTTTGCTGGCCTTCCCTGCTGTCTCTTGATTGGCTTATCATTCCTCGCTTCATCAATGGTGAGGTTTTGCATATACGACCGTTTTTGCCACCCACCATTAAGGTAGCATAGTCGCATTCTGATTTCTGGGATAAAAGTTTAAATGACCTGACTGCCAGCCAAAGACAAGGGCACTGGATTCCACCCCTCACAGTTGACCACAGGAGTATTACTCCGTCCTGAAAAAGCATGTCACACACAACACACAATGACAGCAGGGGCTCTGCTGATTTGAGCAGACAGACCTACCATGGAAAAACTGAAGGTGACCCCGACGTGTCCACAGATGAGAAGTGTGTGCCCGTAGCTGACAAAGTCCTGGACCTCGAACTTAAACAGCGGGCACATTTTGAGTTCCCATTCTGGACAGTGTTCCAAGTTGATTTTGTGCCTCTTGCGCTTTTCTATCATTTCCAGAAAGGTTCCAATATCCTTCATGCCCTGTGGAAAAGATATCCAGAAAAAAATCTATGAAAAAAAAATCCTCACCCACAGTTTTCAAATTTGCAATTCAAACAACAGAAATGTTACATAAGGCGGAGATTGGGGGTTATTTTCCACAGCCACCAACTCAAATTTCACAATGAACAAAATGTATGAAAATAAGCATTCATTCTCATAATTCAAGGGTATACCAAGAAACAAACAATGCTCATACAAAAATCACTTTTTCCTTTTTGAGACTAACTCTAGGCAAAGCTATCACACATAAAAAACAGGTTACAAAATGAATTTGTTGATAGGTTTACTGATCAGCAAATTTGTGTTTCTTTATGATTCTTGGGGGCAGGATAGCTAAGCGGTCAGAGCGTTCGCTTTCCCCAAGTCAAGTTAAGCAGCGTCGAGCGTGGTTACCAGTTGGATGGGTGACCGTTTGCACACCTTGGCTTCAGTACAGTCCCCCCAGTTCACCCAGCTGTAAATGGGTAGCTGCCTTCTTGAGGGTCAGGGAAGGTAAAGCAGTGTGGGAGAGGAGATGGGCACCGCCCTCGATATGCTGGCCCCTAGAGAAGCTGAGGTCTCTGATGCCTTGCTCCCCTACGATCGCCTATGATATGGGGCACCTTTACCTCTTTACCTTTATGATTCTTACAATCAAAGTTCTCTTTGCTACAAGTGTTTGTACTGTTATGATATAATTCTCCAGTCCCAAAGTGTATGTTGTCTTGTAAATTTTGTAATCCATTCCCACCAGAACAAAATGGATTATGTTGGTGAGTACACGCTTACATCTGCATACGTATCTTTGTGTGTGCTTACATGCATGTTTTTTCTACTTTTTTTTCAATTCCTCATAGTCCATTCAGTCACAATAAGCAATGGCTTTTTAACATGACTTTTGTAGCCATGGAATGTGTATGTTGCTGAATGATATTAATTTGACTCACACACACACACACACACACACACACACACACACACACACACACACACACACACATACACAGGTATGTACACATGTATGCACATACATACATACCAACACTAATGCAGGCACACTGCATACACACACACACACACACACACACACACACACACACACACACACACACACACACACACACACACACACACACCAAAACACCCACATGACACATTACATCCACCACCACCCCCAGAATACCCACACACAAACACAAACCACACACCCATTCACACATACAAACTCACAATCCCCCCCTCCACCCTACACACACACACACACACACACACACAGAGGCACACATGCATGCACACCAAACACACAAACGAAGGTAGACATGCATGCACCTACACACACACACACACCACCATCACACCAAACACCATCACACCAAACCATACCACACCACCCCCCCCCCCCACTACAATTAACATCAGTGCTGACTCCACTCCCCTCCCCAAAAGTCTTTCGGATGAGACTATAAACCGAGGCCCCCGTGTGCAAACGCACGCAGAACATCTTGCACACGCATTAAATCCTGTTCCACTTTTCGTAAGAGTAGGCCATCGTGTACCGAAGGGAACAGATGACATTTACAAAACTGCATACACACAGGGACTGGATGGAAAAAAGCATATAATTGCTTATTCCATTATCCTCAATATAAATAAATAAATAAATAAATAAATACACACACCACACTATGCCATACCACACACACACACACACACACACACACACACACACACACACACACACCCTCTCCCAACAAACACAGACCCACATTCTCCCCCCCCCCCCTACTCAAACACCCCCCCTCTCCCCCCTACACACCCCCCCCCCCCCCCCTCTTCTCCTGCCCCTCCCCCTCCTTCCCCACAATTTTGTTCTCATTGGTGGTGGCTACTCACGCTAGCAGAAGCCATGGTCAGGTTGTGAGACAGGGCATAGTTCAGCCCTTTCCTCGCCAGTTTCTCCAACTTCAGGGAACTTGCATAGGTGCTCTGGATCATCTCCTCCACTTTCTTCACACACACACACACACACACACACACACACACACAAAACACACACACAGAGGCATACACACAGGCATACACACAGGCATACACACAGGCACACACACACAGGCACACACACACACACACAGGCACACACACACACACAGGCACACACACACACACACACACACACACACACACACACACACACACACACACACACACACACACACAGAGGCTGATATTTGTCTTTGATT
This sequence comes from Stramonita haemastoma, assembly GCA_030674155.1. Taxonomy (NCBI): domain Eukaryota; kingdom Metazoa; phylum Mollusca; class Gastropoda; order Neogastropoda; family Muricidae; genus Stramonita; species Stramonita haemastoma. The sequence continues at coordinate 12,834,886 of CM060323.1, forward strand.
GTTTTAGAAGTCAATTTTCTTGATTTTTGTTGTTGTTGAGGGCAGGATGAAAAAAAGTTGTGTAAATTTAATCTTTTACCCTCAATAACGGTCATTTTGACTTCACAACACACACACACACACACACACACACTACACACCACACACACACACTACACACACACACACACACGCACATACACACACAGAGTACACACCTTTCCCATTTGGACCCTCAGGATCTGTTTCAAGTTCAGCTTTTTCCGTTGACCCCCAGGGGAGACAAACCGGAGGTGCGCCACAACCGAGGCCGAAGCCCGGAGCAGTGAGGCCCCCTTGTTGGTCAGCAGATGGACCTGGCGCCCCGCGTCATCGCAATACAGCTGTGTGGAGGTCAGACTGCAGGCGCCCGCTGAAAAGGTGGGACAGGGCATGAGGAAGACGGCCATAACAGAACCCTCCACACATTCTGAGATCATTTTGCTGTGGTATCATACTTATGGAATCACTGAAAAAAAAGATGGGGGGAAAAAACAGATCTTTAATATCTCTTTGATAGTTTTGATTTTGATGTCATTGAAAAGGGTAAAAAGGTGTCCCAATGATCTTGGCGGTTGTAGGGAAGCGAGGTGTCAGAGACCTCAGCTTCTCTAGGGGCCAACGTGTTGAGGGTGGTGCCCATCTCCTTTCCCTTGCTGCTTTACCTTTCCTGACCTTAAAGAAGGCAGGTACCCATTTACAGCTGGGTGAACTGGGGAATTGTACTGAAGCCAAGGTGTGCACATGGTCACCCATCCAACTGGTAACTACGCTCGACGCTGCTTAACTTGACTGGGGGAAGCAAGCGCTCTGATCACTGAGCTATCCTGGCGCCCATTTGAACGTCGATATTCATCAGTGGTGGAAAATCAAGTTTAAAGTGCTCACATTTTAAAAAGATTTAAAAAATCAACCAGTTCTTAAAATTGTCTAAACATACACTGAAAGTAATCAAATTTTAACACTAAGGCTTTGTTTATCTATAGAAAAGTCCTTACAAAGTGTAAAAATGGAAAAAAAACCCAGAAATGTTCTGTTTCAAGGGTTGGTGATATGTTGTACTGTAGCTCTGAATCATGCTGTGCAAGTCATGTTTGTTTTTTCTCCTGCACTATCATAAATGAGAAATGTTGGGAATTTGGCTGAAGGGGAATAAGAAATGTAAAAGAAATTTCATTCATGTTTACTTTTACTTTTGTAAAATTTCATTTGTACATTTTTGGTTTTTTTTTTTGTTTAGATCCTTCAATAGAGCTCCAAGGTTCACCAATGGTAAGATTTTGCATATGCCACCATTTTTACCCACACCGTTAAGGTAGCCGCATTCTGAATTCAGGGAAATTTACATAGTATGTTTTTTCTTCTATGCCGCCTTTATCTTTTTAATCTCCTCTGTCTTTGGATCCGTCAAATCATCTTTCTATAACTCTGTTGTCTGATATATGTCCCTTCCACTCTCTCCTCTTCTGGGCTTTGAACCTGCAACATTCCAGCCTGTAACCCAAGGTGCTAACCACTGAGCCATGGTGGCTGGTGAAGCTTGAGCCTTTACTCACTCGAATACTGAAAGACTGTCGGGTCTGGGGCGTTGTAATTGCGTTCTGGATGACAGCTGTTGAACACAGTCCTCTGCACATGGGCATGGCCAGGTCTGGATGGGAGAAGCAGTTTTCTGCAGGAGGAAACAGACAGACATCCTTTAAACAACAGAGGAAATAACTGCAATCAGTTCACACAGGCTACATGATAAGGTAAAGGTAAGGTAAAGGTGTCTCACAACCTGTGTGGTCGTAGGGGAGTGAGGCATCAGAGACCTCAGCTTCTCCAGAAGCCAGCATATTGAGGGTGGCGCCTATCTCCTCTCCCTCGCTGCTTTACCGTCCCTGACCTTGAAGAGGGAAAGTACTCATTCACTACATGATAAAGATACAAGGAAATAAATTCTTCTTCAAACGCTCAGACGGCAACTTTTCTTGTCTGTCATATGAGCGAGAATGTGTTGCACTGCCGTAAGGTGCCTGACAACTCAGGCCCTGCATGCCTGACTTCAGCGTGAGAAGATAAAATGAAATAACCATTGATAAAGAGGATTTATTAAAAAAACAACAACAACACTCATAACACACAGAGACATACACACAGTCTACATGGTAGATGCAAAGAAAAAAAACAACAACAAAGAAACAAAACCAAAAACCACCAAAGCTTTGAAATCCCAAAGGAAAAAAAGATGATGCAGTACCTACATTCATTCATTCAGTTCAAACAATTATTTATGGAAAATTAACAAGTTGGAAAATTTACAACAAAGAATGTTACACTGTGACAACAACAAAATCTCTCTCTCTCTCTCTCTCTTCTCTCTCCTCTCTCTCTCTCCTCTCTCTCTCTCCACTCTCATATATTTGGCTATGTACAGTATGTCTAACTATCAAACAACAATAAAATTCTCACACGTACAAGACAAAAAAAAAACTCTTTTTTTAATTCCCTTTTTACCCAAGCTGCTTGTGGAATGATCATACGGCTTTAGGGAAAAAATACTACCCCAGATCAGTAAAATTTTTACAGGCCAAAAATTTAGTTTTTTTTTCCTCAGCCCTGCAGTTTTTTTGGAAATGTGAAGAATTTTTCTTTTTTTTTTTTTTTTTTCACCTTCCTTTGGGATAAACCAATGAAACTAAAAAGGCCACCAAGGGAAAACAGAGCTTTACTTTCCAAAACCCCGGGCCCCCCTTAAAATTTTATAATTAAACCAACCCCCCAAACAAAAAACCGGAAATTTTTTCCATTTTGGGTAGGAGGTTCCAAAACAAAAAATTTGCCCCGGGGGGTTGGGGGCCTTTCATTTTTTCCTAAATTAAAAAAAAAAGTTTCTTCTTCTCCTTTGGTGCCCCCCTCCCCACCACCACTGTTTTCTAAAAATTTTTTAAAAAATGTTGGGGAATGAAAGGATTTTGGTGGTCTCCCTCTTTTTTTTTTCTGCCTTAAACCTTACCTTGGAAAACTGTAAAATTTCAGTTGCATGCCCCAAATATATCAGTTGCACTTATAAAACCTTTTTGTTTGCTATCATATTTTGCTCTTTGCACATGGGGGGACGAAACAGAAAAGGGGTTTAAATTTTAAAAAACCAATGGGGATCGTAAACCTGAGCATTGCTGGTGATGGTTTCTATGACGAACGTTTGTTCCAACAGTGCAGAAAAGGGAGGCTAATTTCGCCAACAGTTGTTTTGCACTGGAGTTATCAAAATTTTTTTTTTTTTTTTTTTTTAAAAAACCCCCCAGAAAAAATTCCCCAAATTTTTTTTTTTTTTTTTTTCCCGGGTTTTCCCCCCCAAAAAAGGGGGGGGGGTTTTAAAAATTATTTTTTTTTTTGGGTTTGCCCCCCTTTTTTTGTTTTTTTTTTTTTTTTTTTTAAAAAAAAACCAAAAAAAAAAAAAAAAAATTTTTTTAAAAAAAAAACCTTTTTTAAAAAAAAAAAAAAAAATTTTTTAATTTTTTTTTAAAAAAAAAAAAAAAATTTTTTGTAAAAATTTTTTGGGGAAAAAAAAATTTTTTTTTTTTTTTTTTTGGGAAGGTTTTTGGGGGGGAAAAAGGGAAGGTTTTTGGGCCTTTGGGAAAACCCCCCTTTTCCCCCCCCCTTTTTAAAAAAACCCCCAAAAAAAAGGGGGCCCCAAAAAAAAAAATTGGGGGGGGGGGTGTGTGGTTGGGTTGGGGGGGGGGGGGGTTTTTTTTGGGGGCCGGGGCCGGGGGGGGGGGTTTTGGGGGTTTTTTTTTGGGGGGGGGGCGTGGGGTTTTTTTTCCCCCCTTTGGGGGGGGGCCAAATTTTTTTTGTATTTAAAAAAGGAAAAAAAAAAAAATTTTTTTTTTTTAAAAAAAATTTTTAAAAAAACCCCAAATTTTGGTTTTAAAAATTTTGGGGGGCCCCGGGGTTTTTAAACCCAAAGAAAATTTTTAAAGGGGGGTTTTAAAAAAAAAAAAAAAATAAAAAAAAAGGGGTTTCCCCCCCCCCCCCCCCCCCGGGGGGGGGGGTTTTTTTAAAAAAATTTTTTTTTACCTTTTTTAAAAAAGAAAAAAAATTTTTTTTAAAAAAAAAAAAAATTTTAAAAAAAAAAATTGGGGTTTTAAAAAAAAAACTTTTTTAAAAAAAAAAAAAAAAAAAAGGGGGGGGGGAAATTTTAAAAAAAATTTTTTTTTTAAAAAAAAAAACTTAAATTTTTTAAAAAAAAAAAGGGGGGGGGAAAAAAAGGGGGAAAGGGGGTTTTTGGGGGGGGAAAATGGAAAAAATTTTTTTTTTTTTGGGGGGGGGGAAAAAGGGCCCGGGGGGTTTTTTTTTTCCCCCCCCCCCCCAAAAAAAAAGGGAAAAAGGGGGGGGGGGGGGGAAAGGGGGTTGGGCCTTTTTTTTTTTTTTTTTGGGGGGGGGTTTTTGGGGGGGGGGGGGTTTTTTTTGGGGGGGTTTTTTCCCCTTTGGGGGGTGGGGGGGGGGGGAAAAAAAAAAGGGGGGGAAAAAAACCAAAAAAAAAAAAAAAAAAAGAAAACAATTTTAAAAAAGAAAAAGGGGGAAAAAGGGGGAAAAAAGGGGGGGGGTTTTTTTTTTTTTTTTTTTTTGGAAATTTTAAAAGGTTTTTTTAAAAAAAAAAAATTTTTTTCCCCCCCCCCCCCTTTTTTAAAAGGGGGAAAAAAAAAATTTTTTTTTTTTTGGGGGGAAAAAAAGGGGGGGGGAAAAAATTTTTTGGGGGGTTTTTTTTTTTTAAAAATTTTAAAAAAAAGGGAAAAATTTTTTTTCCCCTTTTTTTCCCCCAAAGGAAAGGGGGGGGGGGGGGTTTTTAAAAAAAAGGGGAAAGGGGGGAAAAAGGGGGGAAAAAAGGGGGGGGGGGGGGGGGGAAGGGGGGGCCCCCAAATTTTTTTTAAAAGGGGGGGAAAAATGAAATTTTTTTAAAAACCCCCAAAACCCGGGGAAAAAAGGGGAAATTTTAAAAAAAAACAACCCCCTTTGGGTTTTAAACCCCCCCCCCTTTTTGGGGGTTTTCCCCCCCCGGGGGGGGGGGGGAAAAAAAAAAAAAACCCAAAAAAGGAAAATTTAGTAAACCCCCGGGTTTTTTGGGGGGGAAAAAAAAAAAAAAAAAAACCCCATTTTTTTAAAAAAAAAAAATTTTAAAAAAAAAAATTTTTAAAAAAAATTTTTTTTTTTTAAAAAAAATTTACCCCTTTTTCCCCCCTTTTTTTAAAAAATTCCCCGTTTTAAAAAAAAAAAATTTTTCAAAAAAATTTTTTTTTTTAAACCCCAAAAAAAAAAAAAAATTTGGGGGAAAAAAATTAAAGGGGGGGAAAGGGGGGTTTTTTTAAAACCCTTTTTAAGGGAAGGTTTTTTTTTTAAAAACAACCTTTGGTTTTTTTGGTTTTTTTTTTTAAAAAAACCCTTTTTAAAAAAAACAACCCTTTTAAAAAAAAATTTTTTTTAAAAAAACCCCTTTTTTGGGAAAATTTTAGGGGTTTAAAAAAAAAAAAAAAAAAAATTTTTTTAAAAAAAAAACCCCAAAAATTTTCAAATTTAAAAAACCCCTTTTTAAACCCCTTTTTTTTCCCCCCCCCCCGCCCCCCCCCAAACCCCCCCCAAATTTTTTTAAAAATTTTTTTTTGCCCGGGGGTTTTTCCCCAAAAAACCCCAAAAAACCCCCCTTTTCCCCCCCAAAAACATAAACCCCCCCCCCCTTTTTTTTTTTTTTTTTTTTTTGGGGGGGTTTTTTTTTTTTTTTTTTAAAAAAAAAAAAAAAAAAAAAACAAACCCCAAAAAAAAAAACCCCACAAACAAACCCCCCTTTTCCCCCCAAAAACCCCCCCAAAAAAACAAACAAAAAAAAAAAAAAACCCCCCCCAAAAAACCCCGGGGAAAGGGGAAAAAACCAAAACCCCTTTTTAAAAAAAAAAGGGGGGGGAAAAATTTTTTAAAAAATTTTTTTTTTTTTTTTAAAAAAAAACTTTTTTTGGGGAAAAAAAACCCCCCTTTTCACCCCAAAATTAAAAAAAAAAAAAAAACCTTCCCGGAAAAAAAATTTTCCCAAAAAAAAAATTTTTTTCCCCCCCCCCCCAAAAACCCCCCCAAAAAAAAAACCCCCCCCAAAAAAAACCCCCCCACAAAACACACAAACCCCCCGGGAAAAAAAAACCCCAAAAAAAAAAAAAATTTTAAAAATTTTTTTTAAAAAAAAAAAATTTTTTTTGGGGGAAAAATTTTCCCCCCCAAAAAATTTTTTTTTTTTTTTTTCCCCAATTTTTAAAATTTTTTTTTTTAAAAAAAAAAAAAAAAATTTTTTTTTTCCCCCCTTTTTTTTTCCCCCCTTTTTTTTTCCCCCATTTTTTTTTAATTTTTTCCCCGGGGGGTTTAAAATTTTTTTTTTTTAAAAATTTTTTTTTTTTTTTTTTTAAAAAGGGAAAAAGGGGTTTGGGGCCCCTTTAAAAAATTTTATTTTTTCATTTTTTTTAATCCCCAAAAACCCAAAATGGCCCCTTTTTTTTTTGGAATTTTGGGGGGTTTTTTTTCCCCCCCCCCAAAAAAACAAAGGGTTTTTTTTGGGGGGTTTTTGGGGGGGTTCCCAATTTTAGGCCCCCCTTTTTTTTTTCCCCCCCCCCCAAAAATTGGGGGTTGGGGGGGGGGGGCCCCCCAAATTTTCCCCCCCCCGGGGGGGGGGTGAAGGGTTTTTAAAACCCCCCCTTTGGGGCCCCCCCTTTTTCCACCCAAAAAATTTTTTTTTTTTTTTAAGAATTTTTTAAATTAAAAAAAAAGGGGGAAAAAAAAAATTTTTTTTTTTGTTTTTTTTTAAAAAAAAAAAAAAAAAAAAAAGGGGAAAAAAAACCCAAAATTTTTTTGGGAAAAAATTTTTTTTTTAAAAAAACCCTTTTAAAAAAAAGGGGGGGATGGCCTTTTTTTTTAAAATTTTTTAAAAAAAACCCTTTTTTTTTTTTTTAAAAATTTTTTTTTTTTTTTTTTATTTTTTTTTTTAAAAAAAAAAAAAATTTTTTTTTTCCGCCCCCCCCCTTTTAAAAGGGGGGAAAAATTTTTTTTTTTTTTTCCCCCCAAAAAACCCTTTTAAAAAAAAAAAAAGGGGGGGGGGGGGGGGGTTTTGGGGGGGTTTTTTTTTCCCCCCCCGGGGGAAAAAAGGGGGAAGGGGGGTTTTTTTTTTGGGGAAAAAAACGGGAAAACCCTTTTTTTAAAAAAGGGGGGGGTTTGGGGGGGTTTTGGGGGTTTTTGGGTTTTGGGGGGGGGGGGGGTTTTTGGGGGGGGAAAAAAGGGAAAAAAAAAATTTAAAAAGAAAAAAAAAAAAAAAAAAAAAAAGGGGGGGGGGAAAAACCCCCCCCCCCCAAAAAAACCCCCCCCCCCCAAAAAAAAAACCCCCCCCCCCCCAAAAAAAAAAAAAAATTTTTTAAATTCCCTTTAAAAAAATTAAAAAAAAAAAAAAAAAAAAAAAAAAAACCCCCCCCCCCAAAAAACCCCAAAATTAAAAAAAGGAAAAAAACAAAAAAAAAACCGGGGTTTTTTGGGGGGGGGGTTCCCCCCCAAAAAACCCCCCCTTTTTTTGGCTTTTTTTAAAGGAAAGGCCAAAAAGGGGGCCCCCCCGGGGGGGGCCCCAACCCTTTTTTTTTAAAACCCCCTTTTTTGGGGAAAAAACCCCCTTTTTTTTAAAAAGGGGGGGTTTTTTTTTCCTTGGGGCCCAAAAATTTTTTTTAAATTTTTTTTTTTCCCCCCAAAAAAAAAAGGGAAAAAAAAAGGGGTTTTTTTTTTTTTTTTTTTTTTGGGTTGGCCCCGGTTTAAATTTTTCCCCCCTTTTTTTGGGGTTTTTTTTTAAAAAAGGGAAAAAATTTTTTTTAAAAGGGTTTTTTTTTGGGGGGGGGTTTTTTTGCCTCCGTTTCCCCCCAAAAAAAAAAAAAATTTTTTTAAAAAAAAAATTTTTAAAAAAAAAAAAAAAAAAACCCCCCCCCCCCCAAAAAAAAAAAAAAAAACAAAAAAAAAAAAAAAACAAAAAAAAAAAAAAAAACCCCAAAAAACCCCCCCAAAAAAAAAAAAAAAACCCCAAAAAAAAAAACAAAAAAAAAAGGGGGGAAAAAAAAAAAAAAAAAAAAGGAAAATACGGGAAAAAAAAAGGGGGGGGGGGAAAAAAGGGGGGGGGGGGGGGGGGGGGGAAAAAAGGGGGGGGGGGGGGAAAAAAAAAAAAAAAGGGAAAAAAAAAAACCAAAAGAAAAGGGGGGGAAAAAAAAAAAAAAACAAAAAAACGGGGAAAAAAGGGGGGAAAAAGAAAAGGAAAAACCCTAGGGGGGGAAAAAGGGGAAAAAAACCCCTTTTGGGGGAAAAAATTTTGGGGGGTTTTTTTTGGGGGGGGAAGGTAAAGGGGGGGGGGGTTTTTTAAAAAAAAAAAGGAAAGGGGGGCGGGCCCTGAAATTTTTTCCCCCCCGGGAAAAAAAAATTTTTTTCCCCCATTTTTTCCCCCCGGGGGGGGAAAAAAGGGGGGGGGGGGAAAAACCAAAAAAAAAATTTTAAAAAAAATTTTTTCCCGGAAATTTTGGGGTTTTTTTTTTTAAAACCCCCCCCAAAAAAAAAATTTTTCCCCCGGGGGGCCCCCCTTTTTTTTTTGGTTTTAAAAAACCCCCCTTTAAAAAATAAAGGGGGGGGGTTAAAGTTTTTCCCCCCTTTGGCCCCCTTTTTTTTAAAAAAAAAATTCCCTTTTTGGGGGGGGGGGGGGAAAATTTTTTTTTTTCGGGAAGGAAAACGAAAAAGAAAACAAACAAACAAATAAAAACACCCCAAAACCCCCCACCACCCTGTTCAGCCAGCCCTGGAGGCCCTTGACACAACGGTGTCGTAATTGTGGCTTCTCTCCACGACGCTCTGTGGCAGGTTGTTCCAGTCTCGAATTGTTCTTGGTAATAGGGAGGACTGTTGCTGCTGATACTGTATATGGCATCTTGGTCGGTAAACGTGGCATTTCCTCTTTTTTGTTGGTTACAGGAGTCTCTAACTTTTGTCTCATGCTGTTCATGCATACCATTTCATGTTAAATTTTGTATAGCATGGCGAGACGAGCAGTAGGTCTGATGTCCTGGAGCGAGGGCCATTGCAATTCATGAACCATTTTTGAGACCCTGGAGGTGTTGTGATAGCGCCTCCTACATTTGATGACTTCTGGTGTTGGATATAAGTCCAGAATCACTTCCTTTTCCTGTCCTGTTGGAAGCCTCTTTCTTCAAACGTTTTGCTTGGACAGTTCTAGTAGGCCCCCTTAAAGCTGTAGTTAAACTTCTTGGCATAGCAGCTTGTTCTGCTGCCTCAGTTCCTCTGTGCCTAGTTTGCGCATTTTCTTGAAGGTCCTGTCTCTCTTCTTGATGAGGCGACTAAGTGTTGGACTGACCCATGGCTAGTTTTCCCTGACTCTGGCCTGTTTTGTTGGTTTTTTTTTTTTTTTTTGGGGGGGGGGGGGGGGGGGGGGAGAAACCCTTTGTTGTTGCCCATAGTTGGTCTCTGAAGAGGCCCATCGTTTCTCTGTGCTGGCAGTGGACTTAAGTACTTTCATCTCCTCTGCAGGTTGGCTATAGGTGTCTTGATTTCTTTCCACTTAGCCTTGTCATACCTGTCCTGGGGTCTGTTCCTTATTTGGAAGTCTGCATTTATTTTTCAGAAAACTGCGTCATGGTCAGAAAGTCCAGGCAGCACTTTGATGAGGGGATGAGGTGTGGACAGGTGGGGATGATGAGATCTAGTGCGTTTTTCTCTCTGTGTGGGTTCTTCCATAGGCTGTACCAGGCCAGTCTTTCAGTGTATCAATAAAGTCTTGATGGAGTTCCACATATGCAAGAAGGATTTGGTTTGAGTTGCATTTCCTTCCAACCCCAGCTAGGGAGATTTAGGTCTCCTGTGATCACTAGGCCTACGTGTGCATTTGTAATGGCTGCTGCTCTACTCAGGGAACTTCGGAAGAGTTGTAGGCTGATTTTAAAAAATATATTTATCTGGTCTCCAATATGCGCCAAGGGTTTTTCTCCCTCGAAGCCCACAGTAACCTCAAAACATTGCAGCCCCTTCCCCACAGCGATGAGCACCCCACCACCATTGCCATTTCTGACTTTGTGTTTTTTTTTCTTTTTTAAATGTCTGGGACTAGCCAAGTTTCTGTGGCAACAAAGGCACCTGGTTTGGGGCTGTATGTCAAGTTGTGTATTTCTGCCTTTTTTTCCCCTTACGACAGAGTGGCAGTTGATGTTGGTTAGTCTAAAAGTTTTTTATATTCTATTTGTCTTGCTGACTGGTAAGAGTAGGTGTGGAGTTGTGAAGTGGTCTACAGGTCCATGTGCTGCTTTGCTGGTGTGGCGCAGCCCTCTGGTGGCTCAGTCTGAGCCTCGTGAGCGTAGTCATTCAAATGTTTTTTGCAGAGTCACCAGCATAGAACACCACACATGAGATGCATTATTTCAATCTTTCTTGTCAATTTTTGGTAGTTGTATTCACGAGTCCCCAAAAGAACCCTTATTTAATTATTACTATCTACTTTAACAATGATTTTGAAATGAATGAGAAGACGGTTTTCTGAAAAAACCCAAAATAAGACACTAGGCCTATACTTGACTTTCAGGGGGAGACCTTTCCACATTAAAAAAAAAAATCTGGAAAGAGAGAGGCCTGAATGCTTATCTTTACTGGGAGCAGTGAAGCATGCTGTTCGGTTTTGCCCTGGCTGAGTGAACGAGGGGTGGGGAGGGGGGGTTCATTGCTTTTTGAATAGGCCTACCATGGTCCCTAAGACAGACCCCTATGCTGTGACCATACTATAATCTACTTTTTCCAGTAAAGTGAAAGTACCTGCACTTTCCTGCATTTCTTTCTTTTTTTGTATTGTGTTTTTCTTATGCTTCAAGGCTATTGCTCTCTTTCTAACCAAAAGTGATAAGACTTTCAAAATTTTGTCATCATATATGTGAAGGAGTTTGAATGAAGTCTTGCTTTTTTTTGTGGTCATTTTGAAGCATACAGAGAAAACGTTGTTTTCAATTTTATGCTATTTGCTATTATTATGGCTAGAGCTCTGACATTCACCAGTGACGAGATTTTTGTGTGTACAGCCGTTTGTTTTCCTCACCATTAAGGTAGCTGCATTCAGGCTTTGGGGATACAGTTAGGACTTGAACTTACCAATTTTGCCAGGACAGTTAGGAGGTACCTTTTTGCGCTTTGTGATTTTCAACTGTTCTGAGTTCTTTTGACATGCACAATTCCAACACATGGGTCAAACTGGTTTAGAGTCTCCCCAGAAAGACTTGATATTCAGTTTCATTTTGCTGTCAAACTGGGAAGAAAGGGCAAGGCTGGGAATTGAACCCAGAACCTCATGGTTTCTTTGTTAGGCAGGTAACTGTCTGGACTGTCCTGCCACCAAATGCACGCAGAACATCTTGCCTTGCACGTCAAAAACCCATTCTGCCGTTCGGGAGAGTAGTTCATTTCATGAGTGTAAGAATGGATGACAAAATTTGAAAACGCATGCACACAGTTAGAATGGATGACAAAATTTGAAAGCGCATGCACACAGTTAGAATG
>CM060323.1:12853989-12868989 GCA_030674155.1 Stramonita haemastoma
TCTGTTCCAAGAAAGAGAGAGTGAAGAGAGAGAGAGAGAGAGAGAGAGAGAGAGAGAGAGAGAGAGAGAGAGAGAGAGAGAGAGAGAGAGAGAGAGAGAGGGAGAGAGAGAGAGAAAAAAAAAAAAAAAAGAGAGAGAGAGAGAGAGAGAGAGAGAGAGAGAGAGAGAAGGAGACAGAGACAGAGACAGAGAGAGACAAAGAGAGACAGAGACAGAGACAGAGAGAGACAGAGACAGAGAGAGACAGAGAGAGAGAGAGAGAGAGAGAGAGAGAGAGAGAGAGAGAGAGAGAGAGAGAGAGAGAGAGAGAGAGAGAGAGAAACCACACCCTGCAGTTGAACAATAATGTTCCTCCTGTCAGGTAATTAATGGAAGAACAGAGAGAGAGAGAGAGAGAGAGAGAGAGAGAGAGAGAGAGAGAGAGAGAGAGAGAGAGAGAGAGAGAGAGGAGAGAGAGAGAGAGAGAGAGAGAGAGAGAGAGAGAGAGAGAGAGATTTAAATTTTTTTCTTCTTCTTTTATATTGAGGATAATGGAATAAGCACTCATGTGCTTTTTTTCATCCAGTCCCCGTGTGTATGCAATTGTGTAAATATTGTCATCTGTTCCCACCAGCACACAATGGCCTACTCTTACGAAAAGCGGAACAGGTTTCAACGTGTGCGCAAGATGTTCTGTGTGTGTTCGCACACGGGGCCTTGGTTTATAGTCTCATCCGAAGGACTTTTGGGGGGAGTGGATACACACACACAGGGCAGACTCCACTCTCCACAAAAGTCCTTCGATGAGACTATAAATCGAGGCCCCATGTGCGAACACATGCAGAACATCTTGCGCACATGTTAAATCCTGTTCTGCTATTCGTAAGTGTAGGCCATTGTGGGCTGGTGGGAACAGATGATAAAATTTAGAAGAACTGCATACACACAGGGCCTGGATGTAAAAAAAGCACATGAGTGCTTATTCCATTATCCTCAATATAAAAGAATAAAACGAAACACACACACACACACACACACACACACACACACACACACACACAATACTCATATACTGTTTGACTGCAAGAGTGTAAAGTCTTTCATGCCCCATTTTTCTGAAAACTCCCTTACCAGTATTTTCAATAATTTAAAATTGGCATTTGAAATTGTGAAAGGTCTCTGTTACAGTCCCTTAGGACATTTGTTATAGTTGCATTAATGTTAGTGAGATGTTGTTTTTTTCATGTTTTTATTATTCCTGTTCCATTATCAAGTTTCTTTGTGTGGTGGGTGGGGGGTGAGGTGGTGGTTTTTTTTTTTTTTTTTTTTTTTTTTTTTTTTTTTTTTTTTTTTTCCCCGTCTAATATCACTAAAAGTGAACAGACGTAAAATTGAAGACAACAACAACACACACACAAGCCAACAAAACAGAAACATCAACAGAAAAAAAACAAAAACAAAGGAGACTGAGCCTGCAGTACAGTGGGTCAGAGAAAAAGCCAGACACAGAAAGTTCTACCAACAGCAACACAACACAACACCGAGAAAACTAAAAAAAAACAAAACAAACACAACACAAAAGAAGACAGACAGACATGCAGACAGAGAACAGAATACACAGTAACTGACAAATGACAAGATTGTCACACATGAATACTCTGACATACGTACGTCTGGTTTCCTCTGCATACTCCAAGATCTCAGAATTGTGCCGGGAAAGTAGTGTGGAAGGATTCCTATGAAGAAGAACAGCAAAAGAACAATGACAACAACAACAATAATAATAATAATAATAAAATAATATAAAAAAAATTCATCATCATCATCATCATGATAATAATGATGATAACAATAACAACAACAACAACAATAATAATGATGATGATGATGATAATAATAATAATAATTTTTAAAAAATAATAAAATGGAGGCTTATATAGCGTGAATTCCCCCCCCCCCCCCCCAAAAAAAAAAAAGCCAATACTTTCAACTGAAATCCAGCTACCTTCATCAATGGCCAAAAAAAAAAAAAAAAACCCAAACAAAAAATGACTGCAGATGCAAAAATCTCATCATTGAAGTTTTAGCTGAGGAACAGTTACAAAAAAAAAAAAAAAAGAAGGAAAGAATCCAACCCAGTCCAATCATGTTGTTTCTAACCCCGCAGGCCACAGAGGCCTTATCAGGGCTATTACTACATAACTTTTCTAAATCTCAGATTAAAGCTGTGCAACTAAATACATATTAAAACAGAGTTTGAAGCTAACTCAACTGTCATTCCTTGCATCAATGCCCTGGCAAACCATAAGGGTCATCACAGGACGGTTGACACGTTGTGGGAGAAACGACATAAACGACACATAAAATGAAATAAAACCCAAACCAGAATTCCTTATAAACCAACCTTGTTTGTTTTGACAAAGTTTGATATCTTGAATGAATGAATGAATTTTTTAAAAAAGTCAAATGGTGAAATGAATGCGGTCAATTTCTTAAAACAGAAGCCAGATATGAGAAAGAAGTCTGAGCAAGGGAGGGGAGACAAATCAGTCAAGAACACAAAAAATGTTCCTCAAGGCCAGACATACATTGAAAACAAGACATTTATTTATTACTAACATTTTAAAAAGATTTTTCTCAGAAGATGTATCATAATGTCTGTATCATAACTCAAGTGTTAGCTTTGACCCCTGTGGATGCAGGTTACTGTGGAAAGAATAAAATGATGACCAAACAATAAATTAAAGTTAACAACTGCAGTTTGTATCTTGTACTAATGATGTACACACTTTGTGTTATGTCGCATTGATGAAGGTTAGTGTAATTTCAGTTTCATCAACATATTCTTAATTTTTTTTTTGTCGTTTCTTTAATTATTTTTTTCCTAACTTGCAGGTGTACAAGGGCCTTGAAATATGTTTCAACATGTGATACCCAAAACAGCAAAAATTCTGCATTCAGACATTATTTTTTTAAAGCTGCTGACAAAAAAATTTAATATTTGAAAACATAGAAAGCCAGGAAAATGTTAAGAACTACACCTTTACTTACTTCTGGGCAAACTCAAGTTTAGTTTGGGCATAATATTGTAAAAGTACAAGTGTGAGAAAAAGCAAATACCCCCCAAAAAACCCAAACAAACAAACAAACACATTGTCTTAAAAGCACAGAATGTAACTGAGGTTGACAACATTTTTTTCAATATTAATGAATTTTTTTTTTAATCTAAACATTTGTACACAAGATAAAATAGATACTAAAGGTTAACATTTCACCAAAAACCCAAACTGTAAAAAAAATCAACATTTTGACACTTTGACTGAAATGTCTGGCCTTCAAAAAATGGTGGCAGCTAACAATGGACAGGTCTATGATATATTTGCCTAAAATGTCAACGCTTAAGTTTGTACATATATAATATGCATGAATGCTTGTGTGCGATTAACCTGGCAACACTCGTCACCATTTCATTAAACATGCATTTACATGCATACATACATACATGCACAAAAATGTAGGTATGCATGTGTATGCATGTACAGGTGTAAGCCTACAAACACACAGAGACTCACACTTACATTCCTTTACTGGCTGATTTTTCTCGAATGCTTTCAGCAAGGAAGCAAATTTCTTGGATCAGCCGATCTCGGACATGAGGAGGCTCTGCTAAAGGACAAATGGTGGGTTGTTCCTCTTTTGTGTCTTCCCTGTAGGCCTGCCATATCTCCAACAGCATCTGGATCTGAAGCACATGCATGTGTATCATGCATACAGGTTATATGCACATGGACACACGAGACAGACAGAGACACGCAGAGACAGACACTGAGACAGACATAGACACAGATACACACACACACTTTATAGCATTCATAAAGAGAGAGAGAGAGAGAGAGAGAGAGAGAGAGAGAGAGAGAGAGAGAGAGAGAGAGAGAGAGAGAGAGAGAGAGAGAGAGAGAGAGAGACAGAGAGAGAGAGACAGAGACAGAGAGACAGAGACAGAGACAGAGAGAGAGAGAGAGAGAGAGAGAATGAGAGAAAATATACAATGTGGAAACTATGTCAACTCACTAGTACAAATAATAAAACATTTTCCAGAGATTCTGCTCTTACCCTGAATCATAATCATGAATTGTGCTTGTTGACCTTTCGGTTTTTTTTATTGTTTTTTTTACATTTTTGTTCATTGACTTTTTTGTGGAGGAGGTTGTGGTGGTAGCAGTTTTAACCAAACTTTTTTGTCATTTATTGTGGTTTTACAGGGAGGAAAAAATGAACCTGTTTATTTTCACCACAGCATTATACTGCTTTTTAAGGTTTCCCATTTATACCATTCATGTAACTTGTCAGCAATAATTTTGATTGTTTGCTTATCATCTGCTTAATTTTGTTGTTAATTATTCCTTCATTATGTTCAACAAGAACATCACATCATTGCACTTCATGTAGTGCTTCCTTACAGTTTAAATATGAAAGACAAAACAAAACAAAAAGCAAAAAACGTCAATGATAAAAACAACAACAAAGAAAGAAAGAAAAAGGAAATAAACACAAACCAAATCAAACTAATCAACCGCCCGATCAAACAAACAAGAAAACCCCTACAAAACCCGACCCAAAAAACCCCCCACCCTCCACAAACACAAACAAAAAAGAAGCATTGATTCCTGTTTCATTCTTTTTTTCATAAGTCACTGTGCTATAGGTACAAACACTGTTTTGAAAGTAAAAAGACAGGTATACATTCACATAGCTTCCATGTTTTACCTCGTTATGTAAGTCCAAGGTTGTCTCTACCAGTGAAGTTCCAAGCATGCTCTTGATTTCATCTTGTTCTTCTGGGGACACATTCTGTTCCACAAGATGCCACAAAGACAGTGGAGGGGTATATGCCTCCGGGTTTCCAGCCAACGATGCCATTCTGGTTCTACAAGTTACCTGAAGAAAAAGAGAACACTGCATCAGTGCATGCAAATTTTTACTTCATGTGAAGTGGGACCATTCTCCAGGTAGATGTGTATGCGTACGTGCGTGCATGCGTGCGTGTGTGTACTCTGTGTGTGTGTGTGTGTGTGTGTGTGTGTGTGTGTGTGTGTGTGTGTGTGTGTGTGTGTGTGTGTGTGATAGAGATAGATAGATACTAAGATAGATAATCTTCTTTTTCTTTTATTTCAACGATAATGGAATATGCACTCATGTGGTGTTTATTTTACATCCAGTTCCCATGTTTATGCAGATTTGTAAACTTTGTCATTTGCTCCCATCAGTACACAATATCAATGGCCTACTCTTTCGAAAAGTAAAACAGGTTTTAATGTGCACGCAAGATGTTCAGCATGCATTCATACAGGGGACCTCAAAGGACTTTTGGGGAAAGTGGATTTGGCACTGATATTAACTCCAAAGGGAAAATCCTGTTGTATGAGATTTGAACCTGGGTCAGCAGATCACAAGCACAATAGGCATGACTCTAACCACTAGGCTATCCCACAACCCCACCCAACAGGCAGAGCCGGTATTTATTTATTTATTTATTTACTCTTTTATTCTTTTATATCAAGGATAATGGAATAAGCACTCTTGTGCTTTTTTTTCATCTATTCCCTGTGTCTATGCAGTTTTGTAAAAATTGTCATCTGTTCCCACCGGCACACCATGGCCTACTCTTACGAAAAGCAGAACAGGATTTAACATGTGCGCAAGATGTTCTGCGTGTGTTCACACATGGGGCCTCGGTTTACAGTCTCATCTGAAAGACTTTTGGGGAGAGTGGAGTCAGCACTGATGTTAACTCCAGGGGAAAAATCCTCTCAAATGGGAGTCGAACTCCGGTTGTCAAATTGTGAGCGCAATGTTCTAACCATTATGCTATCCCGTCCCCCTTTATTATTATTATTATTTATTCTTTTATATCGAGGATAACAGAATAAGCAATCATGTGCTTTTTTTTCATCCGGTCCCCGTGTGTATGCAGTTTTGTAAATATTGTCATCTGTTCCCACCGGCACACGATGGCCTACTCTTACAAAAAGCGGAACAGGATTTAACGTGTGCGCAAGACGTTGTGCGTGCGTTCGCACACGGGGCCTCGGTTTAAAGTCTCATCCGAAGGACTTTTAGGGAGAGTGGAGTCAGTACTGATGTTAACTCCAGGAAGAAAATTTCCTTGACCGGACTCGAACCCGGGTCTTCAAATTGCCAGCGCAATGATATGAGAGAGAGACAGAGAGAGACAGACACAGAGAGAGAGACAGACAGACAGAGACACAGAGAGAGAGAGAGAGAGAGAGAGAGAGAGAGAGAGAGAGAGAGAGAGAGAGAGAGAGAGAGAGAGAGAGAGAGAGAGAGAGAGAGAGAGTGGACAGACAGACAGACAGAGAGTGACTGATTGATTGATTGATAATCTGTATTCCAAAGGGATATGGATAAGTATTAACATACTTTGTTTTTCATCCAGCCCTTGCCCTGGGAAGGTTTAGTTAAAAAAGTTAAAGTCTGTCCCGAGCCTAAGGCTCATCAGGCAGGTGCTTATCCCGGTTTCTGTGGCGTTAAGCGACTGAGAGTCATAGACTCCCCCCTGGATAGGATGCCAGTCTATCGCAGGGTTAACCCCCATCCCTGGGAAGGTACTATCCTTAATAACCACAACGTCAACTGATAAAATTTCCATGCAAACATAAACAAAGTTGTTTTGATAAGAGAGAGAGAGAGAGAGAGAGAGGAGAGAAGAGAGAGAGAGAGAGAGAGAGAGAGAGAGAGAGAGATGATCTATCTTTGTGATCGTGTTGGTCATAATTCTGTGTTAGAAATATATACTCAATCACCTTTTGGGGCTAAGCCAAGCTTCGATCAAGAATGTCAACACTAGCAAGTGACATAACATTGACTGCTGACAAACCCGCTCAAAACTTTCGACAAGAATTCTCATTGTGACAAAGTTCGAGAAGAACAACAATGTAATACCACACTCGACCACAGAATTATAAATACCAGTGCAGTAACCCAGATCCAGAATAACAAAGTACAGTTTTAAAACTAAATGTTACACATAAAAAGCGTTCCGTTTAAAGAGACTACAACAACTGGTACAAGTCAAGCGTGAATTTCTTACTTCTTGGGAGAAAACACACGGCTAAAAAATGTCGTCTGATCAATGTAATATTGATCCACTAAACACAACTGGCATTTGAGTGCAAGAATTTACCTTTAGCAAGGTACTGCTGATATATTTTGTCTAGAACTTCGCCTGTCTCATATCAGTCAACCTTGCGAAATCCACCATGTTGTTTACAAAACGGTGACGGGGCAATGAGGTTCCCGGTATGAACACTTCCGGTGAACGGTTAAAAAAATAATACAGCGACAATAATTCCCAGGCGCACGCGCGCGCGTGCGTGCGTGCGTGCGTGCGTGTGTGCGTGTGTGTGTGTGTGTGTGTGTGTGTGTGTGTGTGTGTGTGTGTGTGTGTGTGTGTGTGTGTGTGTGTGCACAAAATGTATCCAATCTGCACCTGGTAATTCATGATAATTCAAAGTATGAAGGAATAACTGTCCTTTCAAAATTGCCCGTATTTTTCAGGTTTTCTTTCTCTTCCTCTATTGTTTGTTTGCATGCTTAATTTCTTTTGAAGCAATGTTTTTTTTATTATAGTGTTTTTGTGACAGTTGAGTTATCATATGGTTTCAGCATATTTATTAAATCTGCCCCGCCCCCCCACCGTCCATCCCTCCCTTCAAATATTCTCTACCTTTTTCTTCAGTTGGATAGTAACGGGGAAAGGGTGGGGGGTGGGGGCGGGGGGGGGGGGGGGGGGGGGGGGGGGGAGTCAGCAAAAATTTAAAGGCAATTTTCTCAGTGTGATATTAGAAAGTATCCTTAAGTTTTGATGTACTTAGATGTTTCTTCAAGTTCGTTTGTTTGAATATTTGGTAAACTGAAGTTTTTTTCCTTTTTGGCCGGAGTAGCCTTCCTCGTCTGTTTTGAAACATTTTGGCACCCCAGTGTCACCCAGAAAAGTGCACTGTCTTATTCCTTTTATCCAAGAAGGAAGGTGGCAGGACAGTTTAAATGTTCACCTGACTGACAAGTAAACCATGAGTTTCTGGGTTCGATTCCTAGCCTTGCCCTTTCTTCCCAGTTTGACGGGAGAATCGAATTGAATGTCAAATCTTTCGGAGGAGACTCTATACCAGCCAGACCCGTGTGCTTACAGACTTGTGCACCTCAAAAGAACCTACGACAGTTGAAAATCGGAAAAAAAAACCAGGGAGGTATCTCTCGACCGTCCTGGCAAAATTGGTAGGTTAACTTCCCAACTGGATCACTGAAGTCGGAATGCGGATACCTTAATGTTGGTTGGGAGGTGGGGTGGGGGCGGGGGGGAGTTGCATGTACAGAACTTTCGCCGTTGGTGATGAACTTCGGAGCAAAAAAAAAAAAAAAAAAATCAGGAAAAATGTAGGACTGGTCACTATGAGAGATTTGAGTACTGACAGAATGAGATTACATATTTTCACTTCCAAGATATGATACCTTCAATCAAAGGTCCACTGAATATTACTGGCTGTTACCACTGAGGTCAGCAGAGGTCAATTTGAGCTTTTTTTTTCTATCTGACTTACTATGTCTTGTTCATTACATCTTTCAGTTTTGAAGAAAGGGGATTGTTTATAAGTAGTCATGGGTAGGGCGATCTGTTTTAGAGGGCGGAGGACCGTGAGGAGTGGAGGAGGCTGGTTGCAAAATCTTCAGTGGTGCCCTCACGGTCTGCTGGACTACGGGACAGATGAAGAAGTCATGGAAAAGGGGTTGGAGTGTAGCGCTCGTGACCTGAACAAGCATTGTTCCCCCCTTGAGTTAATATCGGTATTGACTCCGGTCCCCCCCCCCCCGCCAAGGTAATTCGGATGAGACTGTAAACTGAGGTCCCGAGTAAATGGACACATAACTTCTTGCACACACATTAATTAAAAACTGGACCACCATCTGGAAGAAGAAGCGTTTGCGTGCGCGTGCCAGTAGGAATGGATGACAGAATCTATTTACCCCCCCCCAAAAAAAAAAACAAACAACACACAACAAACTGACAGACAGACAAAACAAAACAAAAAAAAGAGAAAACATCCCCCAAACAAATCGAAAAAAACTAAAAAAAGCACATGCACACAGGTGTCATGTTTATAGACATCCCCGAAGTTGGAATGTGGCTATCTTCACGGTGGGCAAAAACAGTCGTATATGCAATATCTCAGGAGGTCTGCCTGCTGGCCTCAAGCCGACACATTTCAACTTCAGAGCAACTCATTTCATTGTGCAGGTTGTATGCTGGATATATTCGTTTTTTCCATAACCCACTGAGCGCCTATATGATCTTTAACGTGTATATTGTTTAATCTTCTGCATGCGTATATACACGAAAGGTATTGAAGCACTGGCAGGTCTGCACCTGAAGTTGACCTGGGAGATCCTAGCAAAATTGGTAGGTTTCCCCAACTGTATCCATGAAGACGGAATGTAGCTACCTTGATGGTTGTAGTGGTGGTGAGGGGGGGGGGGTGGCGGTCGCCTATGCAAATATCTCACCATTTGTGAGCCACACAGCTCTAGCCGAGGAACACACACACACACACACACACACACACACACACACACACGCACACACACACACACACACACACACACACACACACACACACATCAAAATGAAAAAAAAAACAAGCAATAAACACACAGTGACTACAAAAGCCCAGCACATGGAAGGTCTTGATAATCTCATTTTTATTTGTTCATGCAATAGAAATCTTGACGATGAATCACTTGGTTGGTTGAATGGAGACAGGTGGACGAACCATGAACAGACAACAATGAACATTCAGTGAGACAGCGAACATGGAGCATGTAGACATAAATCAGCCATTTGTACCAAAAATGCATCACAACTTTAACCCATTGTTAGATCCAGAATTTGATTTATAATTCAATCTTTAAAAAAAAAAAAAAGGTGTACAATCTAACCCACAAGTGCAAGAAGTGTCGGTTTTAAGTTAGACTGTTCAACCTCTCCAAAGGTAAGAAAAAAAAAGAAAAGGAAAAGAAAAAGGGTGGACTGTTGATAAATTCTGAATATCAGTAATGTAAAGAAATAAAATGAACAATTTTTGGTCACTGATTCATGCATGTTCCACAATAGTGGCTCGATAAACTGATAGCGTGTATGTGTTTTTACCCTGTAACGAGTTATATCCCTGTATTCAATGGAGGGAGCTGGTTGCAAAGTCTTCATTGGTGCCCCCACGGGCCAAGGGACTAGGGATAGATGAAGGAATCTTTTGCAAAATTTCATAGGCAGGTACACGGTCCACATGATGGATCAGGTATCACAGGTAGCTGGGATATATAGCACTGGCAGGAGGGGAGGGGGGTAAGGTTGGGGGGGGTTGGGGGTATGGGTGGGTTGGGAATGAATAAAAGGTGGGGGTGGCTGAAAGAGAGAGAGGCAGATGTCTGGAAACCAGGGGAAATGGATGTGAATTTACTGTCGGTGCTGGGTGAAATATTTGAGCAAGAACACTTCCAAAATTAATGGTCTTAGGTTTCTCTTCAACTGGCATGTTACTGACGTCGCCCTCTGTACGCACATCTAGGTGTCTAAACAGGCCTTTATTACTGCACATCTCATCCTCTGAAACTGGAGATATTCTGAGTGAGTTATCAGGATAGCCCACTACTTCACTTCGTGGATGGTCCGCCACATGCTGTTTGTCAGGAAATCATGATGATGTCGACATCCTGCAGCTGTGAACAGCACACCAGTTCTGCTTTGTTCTTCAGTTTGAGACGATGGGGGGAAACTTGTTAGTCTGGTAGTAGTACTCTTGCAATAGAACGTCTTGACACAGAGAAGGGTCAAGATGTTCTCTAGCATTCTTCATTCTGCTGAATTAACATTAGGGTTCAGGGACTGGAAGTCTATAGAAGACACCTACAACTTTCTCGACCTCGAGGCTGTGCTAGGGTAAAACATTGCATCAGTGAAGGTCAGGACAATGAGTTGTGTTGTTCTGTTTTGCTGTGGTTTGATTTGAAAAGTTATCCAAAGGCGATCAAAAGAAAACATTTCAGCATGTGGTAACTGTTGCGATTTCATTGTTTTATCATTCCATTCCATCTCGCGGCACAAAACTAGGTAAGTTTGCAATTTCACACAGTATGAACATATGGAAGATAACACAAGAGAGTGTGGTGTTGGATTGAACTTAGATGCTTACCCTGAGTCATAAAGAGCTTCCACTTGTGTTGAGAGACAGTTACACAGCTTTAAGCTTTAACCTTTTTCAGCCATGATATATCGTCAGTTTTTGGCTAGTGTGATTTCCCTCCATCTTCACACTGATTTCAATTATTTACTTCCATTATCTTTCATTTTGAACTCTGTACAAAACTCAACTATAAAATGTCAATTTTGTTTTGATTATGCTCTCTGTGGGGGAGCTTGATTAGGCTTACGAGTCATATAGGTTAAACGAATTGAACAAAATGAATTGCAAGTCTTTCCTGGCAAATAGTATTGTTTCCCCCGAACCCCACTTATTTTCTCGTTACACCTCAGTTTTCAAGTAAGTCCATTTTGACATTTATGAAAGGTCCATTTTGGTCAGAGCTCTGTGCATGCTAGCGCAAAAAATGCACTGCTCTCTTTTCTGAGTATTATGTGAATGTTGACACCACGTTTGTCCCCATCATTTTTATGTCTCTGCATAGAAAAAAAAGAGATATATTTTTTCTTCCTTGGCTACAGCTCCGAGGTTCACTAATGGTGAGATTTTGTGTATGCCATGGGTTTTACCTACCATCAAGGTAACTTTCATTCGACTTTGGGATATGAGATTAAAGAAAAAAAAAAGCAACTGGCAAGCATAATCAATACTGATTTGATAAAAACATGGACGGAATGTCGTATATAATAATAAGTTAAGAAAAAAAAGACAACTGATCAATGACAAGCTTTAAAGTTAAACTGGGCATTTTCTGGTCCATAATTTTTCCCTGTACCGTTCTAGTCCCATTATAATGTTGAGATTTTTTAATCTGATATGACAGCGCCCCTGGAAAATAGAATTAAATGAATCTGACATATAAAGCACAAGCAGCTGTTAAGAGTTTGCATGATAATGTCATTACAAGCGTCAAGAGGTATGATAGAAAGAATCCTAGTATAATATACTAGAGATGTGGGGGGAAAATGGCAAGCTTGTTTAAGAAGGATATGAATGTAATAATTTGTGCCACTTTTTGGAAGAAGCTGAACCATATCTGACATCTTATGTGTCATGATCTTGAAGGTTTCAAGATCTAACACAGAATTTTCCTTCACTTTTGAAGAAATATTTTCAAAAGTCTTTTTATTTTCAAGTTTTACATAAATTCATCCAAACACATCACATAACAAATGCGATTTTAACAGTCAACAAGAAATTTCATAAAAATTCTGTCTGTGTAAATGACATGAAAAAGATGGAAACACACTCAGTAACATAATAATTATACACAGAACTTCTGTTAATGATTTGAAGCATGAATGATATGAAACAACATTTTGATATTTGCACAAGTGATAATTGAAAAAAAAAGACAAAAAATGACATTATAAACATTAATTAACATTGTATACATTTATTAATAGGTGGTGTCTGTATATCGATTTTCCATGTGCTTTTAAAAAAATTTGATTCGTTTTGTTAGAAGCTCTACAACTTTACATTGAGAATCAATATAAGGCAATTTCATCCGTAGATTCAACAAACTGTGGACACAATTTCAAACATTTTTTTTTTTTTTACAAATCAAAAATAGGGAGTGGGGTGAGAGTCAAGTCTTGACAAAGAACATCACAAAAACAAAACTTTGTACAGGGGCAAGAACAAGTACAGGGAACAGGGGAGGGAAATCTGACAATCACTGGGAAACAGGACGCAGAGAGGAGGCTGGGGTAAGGGGACGCTAACAAGCTACATTCCAGGACAGACGATAACGATGACGGCCCTGGTACGTCCATCACAAGTGTCTTTGCAGCGGAAAATGCACGAGGTTTTGAGCAGAGGACAGACAGACAGACAGAAAGAGAGCAGGCTGCCTGGGAGGGAACGTATGTGGGTGTTCACTTCTGAAGGCGAAGCTGGTCTGCTTGCTCTGCTCCTCCGTAACTTTCCACCTCTTCGATCATGCCTTGAGCCTGCAACAACGGTGGGAGCAACGTCAAGTGGAGTGTTGTTACCTACAGCCCAAGGAAAACAGTCACTTAAAAAAAAAAAATACAAAGAAAGGTGATCATGCACACGGACAGACAGATGCACACACACACACACACACAAGCGCGCGCGCGCGTGCACGCACCCATGCAAGAACTGTCTCTTTGCCATTGGGCTTGAAAGCTTACTACAATAAATAATGATATAATAATAAAATGGAGGCTTATATAGCACGTATTCACAAAAACATGGGCTCACCGCGCTGTACAATCAAATCAATTTAAATAGGTTACATATGAATGTGAAAAATTTGACTAGCACAAAAAAACAAACAAAACAAACCATTCTCTCTCTCTCTCTCTCTCTCTCTCTCTCTCTCTTACACACACACACACAAAAAAAACCCCACACAAACACACACACATACACAACACCCCCACCCACCCACATTTACCCCCCTTACACCCTCACACTCCCAAAACACAACACATCTTCCACACAAAAACACACACACACCATTCTAACCTCCCTCCCACCACCCACCCCAACCCCCTCCCCCCACCCCTTCCCCCAACCGACAACACGGCCCTAAGACAAGAGTCAGCTGACCCAGATGTAGAAGGTGGCGGCCCCGGCACTGGCGTCACGGATCTGGTCAGTGGTGTAAGCCTTGGACACTCTGCGAGCCTGTTCCGCCACCTTCATGGGCACGGCCCGGGGATCGAACTGCGAGATCTTCCGCATCATGGACTCACGGCCTGTCTTGGCCATCAGCGCTTGGCACGTCCTCCACACCTGCCCACGCATACGTAACACACTTAGATCACTGAGGCCAGTGGGTTTAATTAAAGATAAAAATTGTATATATGAAGTTGGAATGCGGCTACCTTTATGAACTAGGGGGACGGGATAGCCTAGTGGTCAGAACATTGCGCTCGCAATTTAACGACCCGGGTTCGATTCCCGGTCGAGGGGATTTCTCCTCTGGAGTTAACATCAGTCCTGACTCCACTCTCCCCACAAGTCTTTCGGATGAGACTATAAACCGAGGCCCCGTGTGCGAACGCACGCAGAACATATTGCGCACACGTTAAATCCTGTTCCTCTTTTCGTAAGAGTAGGCCATCGTGTGCCGGTGGGAACAGATGACATTTACAAAACTGCATACACACGGGGACTGGATGTAAAAAAGCACAAGAGTGCTTATTCCATTATCCTCAAAATAAAAAGAATAAAAATAACAGAATAAAAATTCTCAGTGGCTCCAGTAACTTTCAACTTAAAAAGCAACACCTCCTTCACTCACTCACTCAGTCCCATGTCCCAAAGGACGTAGGGGGGACATGAGAGAAGACGCAACAGAGATCTTTTTCCATGCTTCACGATCCTGTGTGGCTAGTAGGAGGTGTTGTAGGGGTTGGGCGGTCCAGTCTTTGATGTTGTCAACCCATGATTTCTTTTGGCGGCCTCTTCTTCTCTTGCCCTCGACTGTTCCTTGCAGGATGGTTTTTGCTAGGGTGTTGTGTCTTGTGGTGTGACCAAACCACATCAGCTTTCTCCTCTTTATGGTGGAGAGCAAAGGCTCTTGGGGGCCCACACGCTTTTTGATTTCTTCTTTCACATCGTTATTGGTCTTGTGTTCTTTGTATGATATTTTGAGAAGTCTTCTGTGGCACTTGTTCTCGAATGCTTGGATTCTCCTCTCTAACTCTGCTGTCAGAGTCCATGATTCACAGCCATATAGGAGGATAGATATCACGAGGGATTTGTAAAG
>CM060323.1:12873989-12879739 GCA_030674155.1 Stramonita haemastoma
GGTCAGAAAGTGAGTTCAGTGCTAGAGGTGGGTGGGGTAGGGGGTTGATAAATAGAACGCTAAAAGCACTTGGGAGAATCAGACGCGCTGTATGGATTGTTTTTCTCTCAGTTGTCCCCCCTTCCTCCGCTAGAGCTCTGACATTCGCCAATGGTGAGATTTTGCGTATACCACTGTTTCGTTTTGTTTTGTTTTTTACCCATCAATAAAATGGATCTATTCAAAACTGCGCAGAAGTTATAGATAAGATATGTACTTTGTGGGGCTTATTTACATCAGCTAAGTCAACAGATTTAACAAAATCAAGTAATATGTTTTTTTCCAGGATTCCATCTGTACATTTTTGTGTTCTTTGTTCTACAACGGTAAGTTTGCAATATTATGATAGCAGTAAGTCTGCAATATGATAGCAGTGAGTTTGCAATACGATAACGGTGAGTTGGCAATATAGTCATGGTGAGTTTCCGATATAACCATGGTGAGTTTGCAATATAGTAACGGTGAGTTTGCAATATGACCGTGGTGGGTTTGCAATATAACCACAGTGAGTTTGCTGTATGATAACGGTGAGCTTGCAATATGATAACACTATCATCATACCATTCGGAAAGCATAACAACCATTTAATACAGCTGCATGCAGGAAAAAGAAAAAAATGGGGAGGCGCTGCACTTGTGGCGACGCGCTCTCCCCGGGGAGAGCAGCCCAAATTTCACGCAGAGAAATCTGCTGTGACATAAAGTGGTACACAATACACAATACACACAATAATGTAGGCCTGGGCACTTGGTCTGTGTACATCGATAACTGACACGGTTTTTGGCCTGGGTCCAGTGTGCACAGTGACCATGCTCGGAGATGCAGTCTACCTCTGTCACACACTGGAGGTGACTTCATCAAACACAAGGTGCCGGGGGCTACTGTCCGGGGAAATGTTTGATTGTCCGTGTATTCCCCGGCAATTACGCACCGTGTGTGCATTATTTAACAATCCTGTGCTGTGTCTGCCTGTGTTTTCTATGTCAATACTCATGCTGACACGTACGGAGGGAGAGGGGGAGAGAGAGGGAGGGAAGAGAGAGGGAGGGGAGAGAGAGAGGGAGGGAGGGGAGAGAGAGAGAGGAGAGAGAGAGAGAGAGAGAGAGAGAGAGAGAGAGAGAGGAGGGAGGGGGGAGAGAGGGAGAGAGAGAGAGAGGGGGGGGGGGGGGAGGAGAGGGAGAGAGAGAGAGAGAGAGAGAGAGAGGGGGGGGGGAGAGACAGAGGGGGAGAGAGAGGGGGAGAGAGAGAGGGGGGGGGAGAGAGAGAGAGAGGAGAGGGGGGGGAGGAGAGAGAGGAGAGAGAGAGAGGAGAGAGGAGAGGAGAGAGGAGAGAGAGAGAGAGAGAGAGAGAGAGAGAGAGAGAGAGAGAGAGGAGAGAGAGAGGGAATATGTTAACCCTTAGATAAATATTTTGAAATCATCAACAAGCTGAATGAAACGTTAGAAACAACCCCCCCCCCCTCCCCCCTGCAAAACAAAAATGTTCAACGCCAAAGAATTCTTAAAATAAAAATTGTTACAAATGAGTATGATTTTAAATACATTTTTTATGTGATACGTACACAGACCGACAAAATATATGTATACTCTATGATCATTTAAGTATACAACAAGAAGAATATACTAAATACATTGGTTACTACCACACACACACCAATTACGGACTGGTCACAATTGTGTGCGCAAATACAGGACTACAGTTAAGGATTAAAAGCATGAAATTTCCATCAGAACTGATCTTACTCTACGCTAAATTAACCGTTACACAGTAGGTTTAATATCATTCTCGCATGGTTCACACAAATCGTGTAATCGTGTTTTGTAGTTTACCACTTAAAAGATGTAAGAAGTGGAAGTAAATTAAGTCAAAATTTGGGTTAACATAAAGCTGTAAAATTCCACTTTCTAATGCTCACAAAAATGAAACACATCATTGCACAACATAAACTCTATTATGACAAATTAACAGTAAAGTTCAAGAATGAAAAAAGAAAAAAAAAGAAACCCGAAACCCAACCCTTACGCATATGTTTTACTTGTACATAATCCATTGTATAATGATAATCATGCAACACATAACTTTTGATATTTTTCTTTCTTTTTTTCTTTAGTGAGGTAGAAATATAACAGTATTTTGAGGAAATTTCAAAGAGTTATATAAAAAAAAGAAAAGAAAAAAGGAATGAATGAGATGGCACAAGATCTTTACTGGAAGTGAACATGCGTGTTATCGCTCATGCGCGCATGCGCGCGCGCGCGTGCGTGTGCGGGAGAGACGGGGGCAGGATTCCGATCAACACACAGATTACGGAATCAAAGGACAACGCATCACATTCAGCATGCAGTGGAGGATGTGACCAAATTTCAGTGATTTACATTTACCCACCCACCAAACACCATGCAATGCCATGCAGGGAATGATCCAGATTAGGCAATACTACATGATGCAAAAACGCCCTAGACACCATTGAACTCCTGCTGTCATAACAATAAAGTACCAGTGGTGAATCTATACTCTAGGTTATGGGGGTAAAGAAACCATCATGCATGGACTATTAATTTGTCCTTACCTACTATAGCTAATAACATACAAGCAGCTGTGTGATCATACTATCTATTCTGACGAATTCGAAACGTGTAAAAGACCACCCTCCACCCACCCACCCCCCAAAAAGAAAAGAAAGGATGGCTCCCCCCCCGAAAACAACAACAACAACAAAAACAACAAACAAAACCCACACAAAACAAAACAACTCTGGTAACACGTAACACATATCGGGCAATTCAAATGCCACAGAAGGTACACCAAAGCTCTACAACCTGATGACGTGCACATCAACGCAACGGTGACGCCGCAGCTTGAAAATGACGTCAAAACATGCAGAAGGTCCTTCATGACGTGCAAACAACAATAAAATATTTAAAAAATCACAATCTCGATGCCAAGAAAGCCGCCATGCCATGCGAGGGAAGGAAGCATGCATGCATGCAGTGGAGGTCAACAGTGAGAAGGTGGGTGGGTGGGGCGGGTGGGGGGTACCTTTATATGTCCGGCCATTGGCAAAGCGCGGGAATTTGGATTTCTTGGGCTTGCAGGTCTTGGGTCTGGTGGCTCTGCAGGCCATGGTGAAGGGGACCTCGATGAAGTCACCGTCATCAGGCGTCACTGAGTCAACGTCACCAGGCGTCACTGAGTCACCGTCATCAGGAACCACCGAGTTACCGTCAGGGGCCTCTGAATTACTGTCAGGTGCCACTGAGTCTGCTTCTGCATTAGTCCTTACTTTCTCTTCCTCCTCCTCTTCCTCTTCACCACTCCCTTCTTCCCGCTCATCTTCTTCTTCCTCTTCTGTTGGTCTTTCTTCACCATCCTCTTGTTCGTGTTCAGTTTCGTCTTCGGGTTCTTTCTCTTCTGTTCCCACTTCTTCCTCTTCTTTCCTCGCTTCTTCTTCTCTCTCTTCTTCGTTTTCTTCTTCCCTCTCTTTTTCTTCGTTTCCTCCCTCATCCTTTTCTTCTTTTTTTTCTCCTTCTCTTACTTCTTCTCTCTCCTCCTCATCTTCACTGTATTCAGACCCATTCCTTTCTGGTTCAGAGTCGGGATCGTCTTCATCTTCCAGTTCGTATTGTGTTCCCACGCATCGAAAAGCTGACAAATTCAACACATTTTCTGAAGTCCTCTTAAAATCAACATATAACAGTACATGTAACGCTATCGAAAACTACACTCCAGTTCCCCCCCCCCAAAAAAAAAAAAGAAAAAAAAAAAGAAAAAAAAGAAAAGAAAAAGAGAAAACGAACAGCAAAAACACACAAAACAACCCCTCTCCCCCGCCCCCCCCCCCCCCCCCCCCTTCCAACAAAACCCACCCAAACCAACACTTGTCAAAATGAGAATGTGAACTTGTAACAATCATAATCATTATTATTGTGTTTGAAACACTATCAATCGACACAAAAGAACACATAGTGTTCTAACTTATAACAATACATTGGTGATTTTCTTTTAGCTTAAAGTCAACATAAAAGAAGGATTAAGCGGCGGATTAACCCTAAACATGAAAATATGAATCTAGCCAAATACTTTTATCTAGATAGATTGATAGTTTATCAAAAAGAGCAAAAGAGTTCTGGTTAAGAAAAAAAACCCGATTCATTTTGAAATAACTCGTGCTGGTAATAAAGTTTAAAAAAAAAAACCCAACTCCACCACACTTTCAATCAAAGAGTTTAAAAAATTGCAATAACAAAACTGTAAATTACCAGCTTGACTGGAGTATTCTCGGATGATGGTAACAATTTCGTAAAACAAAAAAAATCATTTTCCGATTGATGAAGGCAGAAAACTGGTTTTTGCCCTGTTTGTTTACACGAGTGCTTTCACATCCCGAGTGAATTTCTGTAGCTTATTTTCCCCATTAACAACAACGACAAAAAAACCCAAACCAAAAACCCAAACCTATCAAACAATCGAACCAAAGCCAACAATAATAAAACAAAACAAAAACAACATTTACCCCCATTCGCTAGACCTCAAGTGGTGGTTTGGATACTAGTCTTTCAGATACCCCCCCCCTCCCGAAAAAAACCAACAAAAACCAAACAAACACAAAAACAAGGGTCTGTGTTTTAAACACATTTAGCTCACGTGAAAGAACCCTCAGGAACAAAACAGCTGTCCCTGGCAAAATACTGCAGAGAAAGCTATTTTTCGTAGGGAAATTAAAACAAAAAAAACAGGGAAAAAAAAATTGATGGGTGATTAAAAAACCCCGGGGCTGCTGTTTCTGTGGCAAAGCAATCTCCGGGGGAAAAAAAGCCCCGCTTTTTACACAGAAAATCTGCCATGACTTAAAGTTTTATCATTAAAAATACAACTAAAAAGAGTATAATAAAAGTACAATACAGTATATACCCGAATAATTTTGTAGTCTAGGGGGGGGGCAAAAAATTTCCCCGGGGGAAAAAATTAAAAAAAACTAGTAATGATGGGGTTTTTGGGATGGCATGGAGTAATTGACAGTAAAAAAAAAAACCAACAACGTTCTGTTTTGACACATACATTCAGTTAAAACATTCAGTATGGTTTTTATTTGTTTTACTTGTTAAAAAAAAGCCAGCGGGGTTTATATCATACGCCCGTTTCCCCTTTTTTCCCCTTCCTTCATTCTTTTTTAAAAATTGGGCACCCCCAAACCCCCCTTTCTTCCCCCCCCTCTCTCTCTCTCTCTCTCTCTCTCCCCTTCCTCACACACACACACACACCACAACACCCACACACACCACCCCACCACACACACACACACACGTGTACATTTAAAGATAAACAAAACCGTTTGTTATTCTAAAACCCGCATGTGATGCAAAAATTTGCGTTTTGGGGGGAAATTTTTTTTAAAGTGTAGTGCGCACTTCAGCATGCACGTAAATTGGCCAAACAAACACCCCACACACACACACCAAACCCCACACACCCCCGCCGCACGCACACGCACGCACCCACACACACACACACCAACCCCGGCCCCAAAAACCACACACACCAAAAACACGCACGCAAAAGACGCAAAGCACACCCCAAAACACAACACAAAAAAACGCACCCCGCGGCGCGCGCGGGGGGCACATACACATGCCCGCGACCAACAAAAATGCTGTAAATTTTTACTCCCCCTTTTTTCAAACTCCAAAAAGACCTGATTGAAAAAAACCACA
>CM060323.1:12879839-12892339 GCA_030674155.1 Stramonita haemastoma
CACAGGCACACACACACACACAGGCACACAACACACCACACACACACCACACAACACACACACACACACACACACACACACACACACAGAGGCTGATATTTGTCTTTGATTGTTTTAGAAGTCAATTTTCTTGATTTTTGTTGTTGTTGAGGGCAGGATGAAAAAAAGTTGTGTAAATTTAATCTTTTACCCTCAATAACGGTCATTTTGACTTCACACACACACACACACACACACACACACTACACACCACACACACACACTACACACACACACACACACACGCACATACACACACAGAGTACACACCTTTCCCATTTGGACCCTCAGGATCTGTTTCAAGTTCAGCTTTTTCCGTTGACCCCCAGGGGAGACAAACCGGAGGTGCGCCACAACCGAGGCCGAAGCCCGGAGCAGTGAGGCCCCCTTGTTGGTCAGCAGATGGACCTGGCGCCCCGCGTCATCGCAATACAGCTGTGTGGAGGTCAGACTGCAGGCGCCCGCTGAAAAGGTGGGACAGGGCATGAGGAAGACGGCCATAACAGAACCCTCCACACATTCTGAGATCATTTTGCTGTGGTATCATACTTATGGAATCACTGAAAAAAAAGATGGGGGGAAAAAACAGATCTTTAATATCTCTTTGATAGTTTTGATTTTGATGTCATTGAAAAGGGTAAAAAGGTGTCCCATGATCTTGGCGGTTGTAGGGAAGCGAGGTGTCAGAGACCTCAGCTTCTCTAGGGGCCAACGTGTTGAGGGTGGTGCCCATCTCCTTTCCCTTGCTGCTTTACCTTTCCTGACCTTAAAGAAGGCAGGTACCCATTTACAGCTGGGTGAACTGGGGAATTGTACTGAAGCCAAGGTGTGCACATGGTCACCCATCCAACTGGTAACTACGCTCGACGCTGCTTAACTTGACTGGGGGAAGCAAGCGCTCTGATCACTGAGCTATCCTGGCGCCCATTTGAACGTCGATATTCATCAGTGGTGGAAAATCAAGTTTAAAGTGCTCACATTTTAAAAAGATTTAAAAAATCAACCAGTTCTTAAAATTGTCTAAACATACACTGAAAGTAATCAAATTTTAACACTAAGGCTTTGTTTATCTATAGAAAAGTCCTTACAAAGTGTAAAAATGGAAAAAAAACCCAGAAATGTTCTGTTTCAAGGGTTGGTGATGATTTTGTACTGTAGCTCTGAATCATGCTGTGCAAGTCATGTTTGTTTTTCTCCTGCACTATCATAAATGAGAAATGTTGGGAATTTGGCTGAAGGGGAATAAGAAATGTAAAAGAAATTTCATTCATGTTTACTTTTACTTTTGTAAAATTTCATTTGTACATTTTTGGTTTTTTTTTTTGTTTAGATCCTTCAATAGAGCTCCAAGGTTCACCAATGGTAAGATTTTGCATATGCCACCATTTTTACCCACACCGTTAAGGTAGCCGCATTCTGAATTCAGGGAAATTTACATAGTATGTTTTTTCTTCTATGCCGCCTTTATCTTTTTAATCTCCTCTGTCTTTGGATCCGTCAAATCATCTTTCTATAACTCTGTTGTCTGATATATGTCCCTTCCACTCTCTCCTCTTCTGGGCTTTGAACCTGCAACATTCCAGCCTGTAACCCAAGGTGCTAACCACTGAGCCATGGTGGCTGGTGAAGCTTGAGCCTGACTCACTCGAATACTGAAAGACTGTCGGGTCTGGGGCGTTGTAATTGCGTTCTGGATGACAGCTGTTGAACACAGTCCTCTGCACATGGGCATGGCCAGGTCTGGATGGGAGAAGCAGTTTTCTGCAGGAGGAAACAGACAGACATCCTTTAAACAACAGAGGAAATAACTGCAATCAGTTCACACAGGCTACATGATAAGGTAAAGGTAAGGTAAAGGTGTCTCACAACCTGTGTGGTCGTAGGGGAGTGAGGCATCAGAGACCTCAGCTTCTCCAGAAGCCAGCATATTGAGGGTGGCGCCTATCTCCTCTCCCTCGCTGCTTTACCGTCCCTGACCTTGAAGAGGGAAAGTACTCATTCACTACATGATAAAGATACAAGGAAATAAAATTCTTCTTCAAACGCTCAGACGGCAACTTTTCTTGTCTGTCATATGAGCGAGAATGTGTTGCACTGCCGTAAGGTGCCTGACAACTCAGGCCCTGCATGCCTGACTTCAGCGTGAGAAGATAAAATGAAATAACCATTGATAAAGAGGATTTATTAAAAAAAACAACAACAACACTCATAACACACAGAGACATACACACAGTCTACATGGTAGATGCAAAGAAAAAAAACAACAACAAAGAAACAAAACCAAAAACCACCAAAGCTTTGAAATCCCAAAGGAAAAAAAGATGATGCAGTACCTACATTCATTCATTCAGTTCAAACAATTATCATGGAAAATTAACAAGTTGGAAAATTTACAACAAAGAATGTTACACTGTGACAACAACAAAATCTCCTCTCTCTCTCTCTCTCTCTCTCTCTCTCTCTCTCTCTCTCTCTCTCTCTCCATATATTGGCTATGTACAGTATGTCTAACTATCAAACAACAATAAATCTACACACGTACAAGACAAAATAAAACTCTTCATTTTACTTCCTTACCCAAGCTGCTTGTGGAACTGATCATACGGCTCTATTGGGAAATACTACTCTAGATCAGTCAAATTTCCACAGGTCAGAAATTAGTTTTCTCATTTCCTCAGACTGCAGATTTTTTCAGTATAGTGAAGAAGTTTGGCGGTTTTTTTTTGTTTTGTTTCATTGCTTGATCAAACCATTGATAACTAAAAGACACCAAGACAGAGCTGGGGGGATGGGATAGCCTAGTGGTCAGAACAATGCGCTCGTAATTTTACGACCCGAGTTCGATTCCCAGTCAAGGGGATTTTTCCCCTGGAGTTAACATCAGTGCTGACTCCACTCTTCCCAAAAGTCTTTTGGATGAGACTGTAAACCAAGGCCCTGTGTGCAAAAGCACGCAGAACATCTTGCGCACACATTAAATCCTGTTCCACTTTTCGTGAGTAGGCCATCGAGTGCCAGTGGGAACAGATGTCAATATTGACAATACTGTATACACACAGGACTGGATGAAAAAAAGCACATGAGTGCTTATTCCATTATCCTCGATATAAAAGAAAAAAAAAAGCTATTCAAACTCAACTCAAATATCTCCATCACTGCTGTCGCTGGTTGGAGCTCCACACAATGCCACCAGGGTTTACCATCTTTCTCTGCTGAGTTCTACAATCTCCTGTACCCCTCCCAGACCACTGACCTCAGTGATAGTGGCAATGTAGGACGTTGGTGGTCTGCCTCTTTTTCTTTCTGCCTTCAACCTTACCTTGGAGAACTGTCATATTCAGTTGCATGACCAACATATATCAGTCTGCACTTATCAACCTTTTTGCTGCTATCATATTTTGCTCATGCACATGCTGGACGAAACAGAGAGAGCGTTGAATCATGACGAACAGCGATCGTCAACTGAGCATTGCTGGTGATGGTTTCTATGACGAACGCTGTTCAACAACAGTGCAGTAAAGAGGCTAATTTCAGCCAACAGTTGTCTTTGCACTGAGAGTTATCAAAATTGCTTTCATTTGGTCTTCTGTCTGACCATTTGACTCTTAAAAGTCACCAGTAGAACCACAGATCTGCTGCATTTCTTTTGTCTCTCTTTCCAATTTCCTTAGTGCCCTGGCTTCTGACCCATACAGTAATACGGGCCAGAATAGTGTTTGGACAAATATGATTTTGAAATTTTTGGGTCTGCCTCTGTCTTTCCAAATGTTCTTTGACTTTATCCTATTTTGCTTGGCATTACCAATTCAGACAAAACTACAACAAGCCAAAAAAAATAACCCATTAGATTTTGCTGAAAACTACAGCTTTACCTGGTTAAAAAGTAAAATACCAGTCAAAATATATTCCTGATTTTTTTCCAAAGAAAATAACAATGGGAACATTTGTTGTAATCTACCGATTCAATGGTTAAGAAAACTTTAAACTGTATTCTTTCTCACCCTGTATAGAGGTCAAGGTTGACTGCTTGGATGGGAGGTAAGACAAGGTGAAGGTCATCTGTCAAGTGACCTTCAGGCGACAATCGCAGTCCAGGGTACAACCCCTGCATCTGACCATAGAAAGCATCACTGCAACAAACGACAGGATCCACTGTCAGAAAATATACCTTGGTGTGTGAGACATAGTGTGAGTGTGTGTGTGTGTGTGTGTGCGAGCGTGCATGCATGTGTGTGCACGTGCGTGTGCACGTGCGTGCGTACGTGCATGCACACTTCTGCCCTGGGGGGGTGGGGGCGAGGGTTGTCTATGTACCTAAAATGGAGAAAAAATGTCAACATATTTTTTTGTATGTAAACTGGTACAAAAAGACCTACTAAAAAAGCGGAGCATATTTTCGACATGTGCACAAGGTGTTCTGCGTGTATTTGCACACGAGATCTAGTTTCATCTGAAAGATTACAGTGTTGATTCTAGGATTTCAAAAAAGGGGGCCCAAGGGCCCCTGAAATGAAAAAAAGGGGGCATTTGCCCCCCTCCCCCCTTTTCTCTTCATAAAAAAGGGGACAAGTAGTAAGTAGTATTTGCTCATTAATACCGTTAGTACTCTGATTTCTGCTATTTTTCAAGAACGAGAAACAAAACAAATAGGGTGGTATGTAGGCAGACAGGATTTAATATATACACCTTATGTATTGCAGCTGGTCTGTAAAATGATTTTCTTACAAAGAAAAGAGGGGAGAGAGTTGGGGGGGGGGGGGGAGAAGGGAGGGGGAAGATAGTGGTACATTCAGATGTGGAGGGATACATACTACATAGATACAGGAGATGCATTGTTTGTATACAAGAGAGAGAGGGAGGGGGGAGGGGGGGAGGGAAGGAGAGAGAGAGAGAGAGAGAGAGGGGGGGGGGGAGGAAGGAGAGAGTGAGTCAAAGTCATATTTGTATTTCCTCATTTTGAGTTGGAGAGCTAGATCTAGATGAAAAAAGAGGCAAGAGCCAAAATCAGTCTTACCCCCCCCCCCCCACTCACAATATATGAGAGAGAGAGAGGGGGGGAGGTGGGGGGGGGGGAGGGAGGAAGGGATGTCAAAAGTCCATTTTGTATTTCCATTCATAATTGGAGGGAGAACTAGATTTAGATCTAGATGAGAAAAGGGGGTTAAAGCCAATGTCTAAGTCTTATCTTTTCCTCCCATATGGGAGAGTGAGAGAGAGAGAGAGAGAGACAGAGAGAGAGAGACAGAGACAGAGACAGACAGAGACAGATAGACAGAGAGAGAGAGAGAGAGAGAGACAGAGACAGATAGACAGAGAGAGAGAGAGAGAGACAGAGAGAAAAGGGGGGGGGGGGTCAAAGTCAATTTTGTATTTCCACTTTCAGAGTTATAGAGAGATCTAGATGTAGATGAGAAGAAAGGTGAAAGCAAATATCAAAGTCTTGCCCCTCCCCCCTCCCCATGAGGGAGGGGAGAGAGAGAGAGAGAGAGAGAGAGAGAGAGAGAGAGAGAGAGAGAGAGAGAGAGAGAGAGAGAGAGAGAGAAGAGAGAGAGAGAGAGAGAGAGAGAGAGATTTTCTGTTAGAGAGATCTGGATCTAGAAGAGAAGAGAGGTGAAAGCAAATATCAAAGTCTTTTTCCTCCCATGCACAGAGAGAGAGGGGGGGAGAGGGGGGGGGAAGATAGAGAGAGAGAGAGAGAGAGAGAGAGAGAGAGAGAGAGAGAGAGGAGAGAGAGAGAGAGAGAGAGAGAGAGAGAGAGAGAGAGAGAGGGGGGGGGGGGTCAAAGTCACTTTTGATATCCAGCCGATAGTCTACCCTATGCCATCATTATTGTTGCCAAGTACGGGCTACTTGTCTAGCCAGATCTGAAAAACAGCCTTGAAAACTCTAAGGTCTATCAGCTTTGAACCCTGCTGGGACTCCGCTTCTTCCACTAACACCACTAACGATCTCTGTCACAATGACGTCACTTGTTTCAGGAGTCACGGCCCCCTTGAAAAAATGACGTAATGACGTAAATGAGTAGGGAAATGACGTCAAACCAGCCGCTTTGTGATGGTTTGTGACGACTGTAGGCGCTAATCAGTGCTATCAACGTAATGACCAACGCATGTAGCGCTATTTTGAAACTATACAAATGGCAGTTGCGGGGGCGCACTGTTTGTTCAAATATGCGCTATCCACAGTTTTTTTGCGTCCGTTAGGGCGCACTGGTCACATTATTTTGCGGCAAAGTTGAAAAAAATGCGGGAATCCCGCAAGGGCGCACCCTAGAATCAACACTGGATTATCAGGAGGGTGAAGTCAGTGTTGATGATTAACACCACAGAGAAATACTTTTGAAAGGGTGCCTCCATGGAGACTTGAACCTGGGCCATCAGATCACGAGCTCAATGCCCTAACCACTCGGCTATCCCACCCCCCACCTCCCTTCCCCAGTACGGGTATGGTTTTCCATCACTACTACTTTAAGGGTTGCAAGGCAATTCTGATCAATTAAAAGATGTACCCTTTAAGTTTTTACAAAAATGACCACATTTACCATACAATAAAGCACAACTTGCACAATTATCATAAGGAAAACTTTTTTTTTTCTAAAAAAGAAAACCAGCACTTTCATTCATGCACATTTCTGTGCACTAGACACCAGACATGCTGGGAAACAAACAACAGTGATATATATATATATATACTCACAAACTTGACACAATCCTGAAAAATCCCAGCTGGGTTCTCCATACCACATTCAGGGGTTTCACAGGATTTCCACTTGTGACAGCATCGCACACAACCAGCCATGGGCTAAACTCGGTGTTCTTCATGGTCTCAGGTTTGAAGTCTTGCCCGGGTATGTTTTCCCCAATAAGCATCCTGTAACAGACCCCAGGGCCCATGAGTACAATGCACATATGTGGGTACATGGGAACAGGGGTGTGTGTGTGTGTGTGTGTGTGTGTGTGTGTGTGTGTGTGTGTGTGTGTGTGTGTGTGTGTGTGTGTGTGTGTTTGTGTGTGTGTGTGTGTGTGTGTGTGTGTGTGAACCAACACTCAGAGAAAAACAGGTATAAACACATAACCACACAGGAATATAACCACACAGGAACATACACATTTTCTTACACACAAAGATATGAACAGACGGACACAGACAGACAGACAGACAGACAGACAGACAGACAGACACACACACACACACACACTCACAGACACAGACACACGCACACCTCTTATGAATGCAAACAATGCAAACACACTAACATAGGAATACAATGTATGTTATTAAGACCAGTGACTAGAAAAGAATATAAACTTATTATTTATGCATGCGCACACACACACATGCATGCATGCACAAACACACACACACACGCACACTCATACACCAATGTAGAATACAATGTTATAAGACCATTGACTAGAGAAGATTCATAAACTTATCATATACAAAACAATGAAAAATATCAATAAACCCCAAAACAAGACATCCTTATTTCATGAGCATGCATATGTGTGCACATACACTCCCCCCCCCCCTACACACACACACACAGAGAAAAAGTTTCTTCAAGTCAACATATGCATAATGAGGATGAATGGGAAAATTAAAAAAAGGTTATCACAATGCAAACACATCTATTTTCTCTCTGTAGCTCACTCTTTCCCTCTCTCTCTATCCCCCTCATTTCTTTGTTTGTCTGTCTCTCACTCTCTTTCCTCATATTTTTTAATGTAAGTTGCTCTTTGTCATATACAATATGTTATACACACATATCCAAGGTCTTTCTCTCTCCCTCTCTCTCTCTTTCTCCCTCTCCTCATCTGTCTCTCACTCTCATTTTTCAAATTTTTTATTTTTGGAGTCCAAGTTGCTCTTGGTCTTTACAGTATCCATTTTTTTATATTCTATTTATTTATTTATTATTTATTTATTCTTTTATATTGAGGATAATGGAATAAGCACTCATGTGTTTTTTACATCCAGTCCCCGTGTGTATGCAGTTTTGTAAATGTCATCTGTTCCCACCGGCACACAATGGCCTACTCTTACAAAAAGTGGAACAGGATTTAATGTGTGTGCAAGATGTTCTGTGTGCGTTAGCATGTTTGGGAAAAGTGGAGTCAACACTGATGTTAACTCCAGGAGAAAAATCTCGACTGGGAATCGAACCCGGGTCGTCAAATTGCGAGCGCAATGTTCTGACCACTAGGCCATCCCGTCCGACAAGCCCATGTGGGAACACCAACCTGCGGTACATGTTGATGGACTCGAACCTATCCCCCAGCCAGGCGTGCAGAAGTGACAGGTGGAGGAGAACCCTCCAGCATGAGCCAACGCACACCTTGATGTGATTCAGCACATGCCGGATTTTCTCACGCATGTTTCTACCTGCACAGAAAGAAAGAAAGAAAGAAATAGAAAAAAAAGATTGACTGTTGTATCTTTTTTTTTCATTTTCCGAATCAACAGAATGTGAAAAAGTCTGTATTAAAACAGGATGAAGGGGGAAGGGACTGTTGTATCTGTTTTTTAATTCTCTAAATCAACAGAATGTGGAAAAAGTCTGCATTTAAAACAGAATGAAGGGGGAAGGGAATGTTGTATCTTTTTAAAATTTTTTTAAATCAACAGAATGTGGAAAAAGTCTGCATTAAAACAGGATGAAGGGGGAAGTGACTGTTGTATCGTTTTTTTCATTTTCTAAATCAACAGAATGTGGAAAAAGTCTGCATTAAAACGGGATGAAGGGGGAAGTGACTGTTGTATCGTTTTTTTAATTTTCTAAATCAACAGCATGTGGAAAAAGTCTTTATTAAAGCAGGATGGAAGGGGAAGGAGGAGGAGGGGGGGTATCCTGGTGGTTAGAGTGTCGCCCTCACAGATCAAGCCTGGGTCTGAGCCACCACTGAGACACCTGTAAAGAGGTTTTTTCCCCTCTGGACTTAACATCAGTGTTGACTGCAAAATCCTTCAGATGAGACTATAAACAAAGGCAAACACATGCAGAACATCTTACGCATATATAACAGTTTCCAATGGGTAACATGGCAGATGCATGGGAGGGGGTTAAAAACACTGACAGGACAAACTAGTAGGAAATTTTCAGTTCATTGACAACAGAGAAACAACAAATATTTTCAGATAAACTTAATTCTTTCTATTGCGGTCACGAATTTACCTTTCCCGCCTCCCCCATACCCCCTCCCCCCCCCCCCCCCCCCCCCCCCCCCCCCCACCCCCCCCCCCCCCCCCCCCCCCCCCCCCCCCCCCTCCCCCCCCATCTACACATTCTTAAAAAGACTCACTTCATCCTCGCATTGCACCCTGCCCCCCTCACCCCCCACCACACACACACACACATACACACACACACACACACACACACACACACAGTAGTAGGCACTCATCAGTCTCGGAAGACTATGGAGTTGCGCTCTAGTCTTCAGAGCGCAAAGCCTGGGCAAGTATGTATGGAGGGCAAGCTGTTACCCATGCAGCAGACCCCCCCTCTCCACGGCACTGGAATGATCCATTGGAAAGGCAATGACCGATACGAATGGTTCCAGTACTGTCGCAGGAGCCACCAGAACGTTGCCATATACCTACAGCCCCGAGCTGCTCTGGGACTCCAACTCCCCGATTTTTCCTCAGGGATGGTGTCTAAACACGACACCTGTGTGCATGCTGGTTTGCTATAATTTTGTCATCCGCTCCTACCAGCACACGATGGCCTACTCTTCCGAAAGGTGGAACGGGGTTTTAACGTGTGCGCAAGATGTTCTGCGTGCATTCGCACACGGGGCCTCGGTTTCGAGTCTCATCCGAATGACTCTGACATTCAGTTCGATTTTTTTGTCAAACTGGGAAGAAAGGGCGAGGCTGGGTACAAACCCAGAAACTCACGATTTACGTATTGGCAGGCGAACGTCTTAACCATCCTGCCACCGTCCACACACACACACAAACACACATAATCCACCAAAACACCCCTCACACACACACATATATGCACTACACACACCCTTTACACACACACAGAATCACTCCTCCTTTCCCCCCACCCCCACTCAACACACAATCTACTGACACCCTTACACACACACAATCACTACACACACACACACACACACACACACAACACACACACACACACACACACACACACACACAACACACACATACCCCCTACCCCCCCCACACAAACCCACACAACCACTACACCACACACACACCCCCACACACCCCCTCCCAACAACAACAACAAAAAAAAAACGTTTTAAAAAGTCAGCCTGCACAGAAAACAGTAGCTGAGTTCTTTAATTCTTCACCTGGCAGGTGACTGAGGTGGAAGCAGAGGAGGGATTCAGCCGCCGCCTGTGCCGACATGTGCCCACACGGCACCGTCAGCAGAAACTGCCACACACTCAGAGACTGCAGGGCTTTCTCCTCTGTCAGCACACTACACCATCACACATACACGCACACACAGGACAACACATTAGCACACGTAAAAAGAAAACTCAGCAACAAAAGAGATGATCGTGGTCAAATTTTGTTGGGAAAAAAAAAGTCATTTTTGTAGGGAAACTATTTTACACGCAGGCACAAAAATGTCAGAGGCACTGCATTCTGAACGCTAGCTTTCCATGGGGACAGCGTCCCAAATTTCAGACAGAGAAACAAGAAGGACAGTGGCAGGACGGTTCAGATGTTCACCTGCCTAATAAGCAAACCACGAGATTTTGGGTTTGATTCCCCCCAGCCTTGTCCTTTCTTCCCAGTTTGATGCGAAAATTGAACTGAATGTCAAGGTCTTTTGGAGGAGACTATAAACCAAGGCCCCATGTGTCCATAGAGTCATGAGTTCAAATCTCGGCAGTGGTGTTACATAATCAGTGGGGATTTTTATAATCCCCTACATCATCTTAAAGTAGACCTGCCAGTGCCTGAATTCCCTTCATGTACAGACAGGGGGGGCAGGATAGCTAAGTGGTCAGAGCGCTCGCTTTCCCCAAGTCAAGTTAAGCAACGTTGAGCGTGGTTATCAGTTGGATGGGTGACCGTTTGTGCACCTTGGCTTCAGTACAGTCCCCCCAGTTCACCCAGCTGTAAATGGGTACCTGGCCTCTTTAGGGTCAGGGAAGGTAAAGCAGCGAGGGAGAAGAGATGGGCGCCGCCCTCAATATGCTGGCCCCTAGAGAAACTGAGGTCTCTGATGCCTTGCTCCCCTACGACCGCCTAAGTTATGGGACACCTTTAACTTTTACCTTACATATAGACACATGCAGAAGATCAAATACACATGTTAAGAGATTCTGTAACTTATGTCAGCATTACATGAGCTACAGAAACACAATCAATATGCAGAGGAATCTGTTATGACTTTAGCAAGGGTACAAAACCTAGTGTAAATGCATGCAGTTGCATCACAAGCAACCCAAATATGGATATGTTG
Organism: Stramonita haemastoma; assembly: GCA_030674155.1. NCBI lineage: Eukaryota > Metazoa > Mollusca > Gastropoda > Neogastropoda > Muricidae > Stramonita > Stramonita haemastoma. The sequence continues at coordinate 12,891,331 of CM060323.1, forward strand.
GCACAGGCACGTAACTTTATGCCACTAACATATATATGACATATCAACACATGCACAAGATGATTTATATGCAGTCAATATGCATACATTATGAATTTATACACTATCTGCCTGCCTGCCTGCGTGTGTGTGTGTGTGTGTGTGTGTGTGTGTGTGTGTGTGTGTGTGTGTGTGTGTGTGTGTGTGTGTGTGTGTGTGTGTGTGTGTGTTTGTGTGTGTGTGAAAGGAGATGAGAAAGAAGAAGAAAACTAGGATGAAGAAGTAGCAGTAGAAAAAGAAGAAGACAAAGAATGAAACAAAGAAGAAGAAAAGAAGAAGTAGAAAAAAAACACAAGAAAATGAAGAAGAAGAAGAAGAAGAAGAAGAAGTAGAAAAAGAAGGATGAAGAGGAGGAGCAGAAGAAGAAGAAAAAGAAAAAGAAGATGACGATGACAATGACAATGACAATGACAAAGACAAAGAAGAAGAAGAAGAAGAAGAAGAAGAAGAAGAAGAAGAAGAAGAAAGAAAATGAAGAATAAGAAGGAGAAAACAACAACAACAACAACAATATCAACAAGATGATAACAAAAAAGAAGAAGAAAAAGACGACGACAGGGGAAAAAAAAAGACAACGAATACCCCTGATCGTAAGTGTTGGCACACAGAGCCACTTCTTGTTCTTGGACTTCCTGTCTGTTTCCAATATGGCATCTGGCCAATGGCGTGTCAGCAAGCAGGTCATGTGACTGTCGGAACAGCTTTCGTGCCAAGTCGGGCTGTTGCTGTAGCTGACACAGAAAGGCAGCCTCCAAAAGCAAGAAGATCTTTTCCCTCACATCTGAGACACAACAGAAGAGGGGGAGGGAAACACAAATAAATGACTTTTTTTTTCTTTACCCCAAAAAAGAAAAGAAAAGAAAAAAAAGACCATGTTCTACAAAGATAAGAGTTTAGTTTGTGTTTATTTTTTTTCTGTGCCTCGGCTAGAGCTCAAGGTTTACCAAGGGTGAGATTTTGCAAATGAGTT
>CM060323.1:12897339-12903935 GCA_030674155.1 Stramonita haemastoma
CGCATTATTTGATAAAATTTAACATAGGAACACTGCACTGGTAACTTTTCTAAATAGAAAGTTAGGCACTACTTTCACGCACGCGCCGTTTGTTTTCGGTAACCATTTACACAAGGGACGTCTTTTCTCTTGATTATTCACTTGCAGTCAAAGGCCACAGCCTGTCCAAAAATTAATATAGATTTCAGTCCAATTTCCTTACCATCACTCCCCCGTTAACTCAAACTAACATTTCCAGGGGTAATTTTCTCCCTTTGAAAGCAAAATCATCATAAGTAATATTGTATCTTCTTGCAGGGGGAACAACGCAATCATCATGTTGATTATTCTGTCACTTTTCGATGAGGTCGGAAGCGAAAGGGGAAACGAAAAAGAAAAACAAACCAATAACCCCCCCCCCCCCCCACCACCACCACCCATGGTTCAGCTAGTCTGGAGGCCCTTGACACAAAGGTGTCGATAATTGTGGCCCTCTCTCCACGACGTCTGTGACAGGTTGTTCCAGTCTCGAATGGTTCTTGGAAATAAGGAGGACTGTTGCTGCTGATACTGTTTTATGGCATCTTGGTTGGGTAAACGTGGCATTTCCTCTTTTTTGTCGGTTACAGGAGTCTCTAGCTTTTGTTCAAAACTGTTCATGCATACCATTTCATGTTGAATTTTGTATAGCATGGCGAGACGAGCAGTAGGTCTTATGCCCTGGAGCAAGGCCCATGAACCATTTTTGAGACCCTGGAGGTGTTGTAGGTTGTGTGATAGCGCCTCCTACATTTATTGACTTCTGGTGTTGATATAAGTCCAGAATCACTTTCTTTTCCTGTCCTGTGGGAAGCCTCTTTCTTCAAACATTTTGCTTAGTTCTAGTAGGCTCTTTAAAGTGTTGTTAACTTCTCAGCATAGCAGCTTGTTCTGCTGCTTCAGTTCCTCTGTGCCCAGTATGGCATTTTCTTGAAGGTCCTGACTCTCTTCTTGATGAGGTGACTAAGTTTTTGGACGACCCATGGCTTGTTTTCCCCTGACTCTGGCCCGTTTGGTTGGGGGAAAGGCCCTTTGTTGTTGCGCATAGTTGGTCTTGAAGAGGCCTTAGTTTCTCTGTACTGGCAGTGGGCTTTTGTGCTTTCATCTTCTTATGCAGGTTGGCCATAGGTGTCATGATTTCTTTCCCTCAGCCTTGTCATATTTGTCCTGGAGTCTGTTCTTTATTTGGGGAGTCTACATTTATTTTTCAGAAAACTGCGTCATGGTCAGAAAGTCCAGGCAGCACTTCGATGAGGGGATGTGTGAACAGATGGAGATGATGAAAATCTAGCGCGTTTTCCTCTCGTGTGGGTTCTTCCATCGGCTGTACCAGGCCAGTCTTTCAGTGTACATATTAATAAAGTCTTGATGGAGCTCCCGCAAGAAGGATCATTTGGTTTTGAGTTGCATTCCTTCCAACCCCCGCAGGGAGATTTAGGTCTCCTGTGATCACTAGGGCCTATGCATGCATTTGTAATGGCTGCTGCTCTACTCAGGGAACTTCGGAAGAGTTGTCGGCTGATTTAAAAAATTTTTTTTTATCTAGTCTCTAATCGCATTTACGAGGGTTTTTCTTCCCCAAAGCCCACAGTCCTCTTGGAGTTCAGTCATCTCAAAACATTACAGCCCCTTCCCCACAGCTGTGAGCACCCCACCACCATTGCCATTCCTGTCTTTGTGGGTTTTTTTTTTTTTTTTAATGTCTGGGACTAGTTAGCCAATGTTTCTGTGGCAACAATGGGCACTGGTTTGGGGCTGTATGTCGGTTGTGTATTTTGGCTTTTTTTTCCTTTGACAGGGGTGGCAGTTGATGTTTGTTAGTTGAAGTTTTTAAAAAAATTTTTTTTGTTTGTCTTCTGATGGAAAGAGTAGGTGTGTTTGGAGCTGTGAAGTGGTCTACAGGGCTTGTGCTGCCTTGCTGGTGGTGGTTGCAGCCCTCTGGTGGCTCAGTCTCAGCCTCATGAGCTAGCATTCAACTGTTTTTGCAGAGTCACCAGCATAGAACTAGCCGCCCGCTGTGGCCTAGTGGTTTAGGGCGTTGTGTAATCTAAAGGTTGGGGTTCGATCCCAGCTATTCGCCCATGGGGTTGTGCCCTTGGGAAAAAAGGGACTTTACGGCTATTTTCTCACCCCACCCAGGTGTAAAAGGGGGGGACCAACCTTGTGTTGGGGGTTAACCCCCGATAGCTGGGCCTATCCAGGGGGGGGGTCTATGACTCTCAGTCGCTTAACGCCCAGAAAAACGGGATAAGCCCGGCCTGTGAAACCTTATGGCTCGGGACAGACTTTAACTTTAACTTTTAACCAGCATAGAACCCACACTTGAGATAATTTTTTCAATCTTTCTTGTTGATTTCTGGCCGTTGTATATTTCATGAGTCCCCAAGAGAAACCCTTCTTTAACTATTACTATCTATTTGACAATGATTTTGAAAGAATGAGGGAGACGGTTTTCTGAAGAACCCAAAATAAGACACTAGGCCTATCTTGACTTTAAAAAAAGGGGGGGCCTTTCCAAATTTAAAAAAAAAAAAATTTGGGAAAGAGAGAGGCGTGAATGTTTCTTATCTTTACTGGGAGCAGGAGGCTGATGTTTAGTTTTCCCCGGGAGTGAGGGAGGGTGGGGGGGGGGTGGGGGGTTCAATGCTTTTTGAATAGGCCTCCACAGTCCCTAAGACAGACCCCTATGCTGTGACCATACTATAATCTACTTTTTTCAGTTAAAGTGAAAGTACCTGCACTTTCCTGCATTTCTTTCCTTTTTTTTGTATTGTGTTGTTTTTATGCTTCAAGGGGTTTGCTCTCTTTCTACCAAAAGTATAAGACTTTCAAAATTTTTTATCATTTATTGTGAAGGGTTTGAATGAAGTCTGCTTTTTTTGGGGTCTTTTTAAGCTACGGAGAAAAACTTTGTTTTCAATTTTATGCTATTTGCTATCATTATGGCTAGAGCTCTGAATTCACCGTGACGAGATTTTTTTGTGTACAGCCGATTGTTTTCCTCACCATTAAGGTAGTGCATTCCGGCTTTGGGGGGATACGTTAGGACTTGAACTCGCCAATTTTGCCGGACAGTTAGAAGTACCTTTCTTGCGCTTTGTGATTTTCAACAGTTTTGGTTCTTTTGACATGCCAAATCGAATTCAACACACGGGTCAAATGGTTTGGAGTCTCCCCTAAAAAGACTTGATATTCAGTTTCATTTTGCTGTCAAACTGGAAAAAAAAGGGCAAGGCTGGAATTGAACCCAGAAAACCCCATGTTTCTTTGTTAGGCAGGTAAATGTCTGGACTATCCTGCCACCAAAATTGCACGCAGAACATCTTGCCTTGCACGTAAAAACCCATTCTGCCGTTCGGGAGGTGTTCATTTATGGTGCAAGAATGGATGACAAAATTTGAAAAAGCATTTCACACAGTTAGAATGGATGACAAAATTTGAAAGCGCATGCAACAAGTTAGAATGGATGACAAAATTTGAAAGCGCATGCACACAGTTAGAAAGGTGACAAATTTTGAAAGCGCATTTCACACAGTTAGAATGGATGGGCAAAATTTGAAAGCGCATGCACCACATTTTGAATGGATGACAAAATTTGAAAGCGCATGCACACAGTTAGAATGGATGACAAATTTGAAAGCGCATGCACACATTTTGAATGGATGACAAAATTTGAAAGCGCATGCACACAGTTAGAATGGATGACAAAATTTGAAAGCGCATGCACACAGTTAGAATGGATGACAAAATTTGAAAGCGCATGCACACAGTTAGAATGGATGACAAAATTTGAAAGCGCTTTCACACAGTTAGAAGGGATGACAAAATTTGAAAGCGCATGCACACATTTTGAATGGATGACAAAATTTGAAAGCGAAAGGGCACACAGTTAGAAGGGGTGAAAAAAATTGAAAGCGCATGCCCCACGTTGAATGGATGACAAAATTGAAGGGGCATGCACACAGTTAGAAGGGATGAAAAAATTTTGAAAGCCCCATGAACACAGTTAGAATGGATGACAAAATTTGAAAGCGCATGCACACAGTTAGAATGGATGAAAAAATTTGAAAGCGCATGCACACAGTTAGAATGGAGAAAAAAATTTGAAAGCGCATGCACACAGTTAGAATGGAGGGACAAATTTGAAAGCGCTTCCCACACGTTAGAAGGATGACAAATTTGAAAGCGCATGCACACAGTTAAATGGATGCAAAATTGGAAGCCATGAAAACACAGTTTAGAATGGATAAAAAAATTTGAAAGCGCATGCACACAGTTGGGAATGGATGAAAAAATTTTGAAGCGCAGCACAACGTTAGAATGGATGACAAATATAAAGCGCATGCACAAAATTAGAATGGATGACAATTTTGAAAGCGCAGGGCACACGTTAAAGGATAAACCAAAATTGAAAGCGCATGCACACAGTTAGAATGGATAAAAAAATTTGAAAGCGCATGACAAAGTTAGAATGGATGACAAATTTGAAAGCGAATGCACACATTTTGAAGGGATGAAAAAAATTTTTGAAGCGCATGCACACATTAAATGGATACAAATTTGAAAGCGAATGCACACATTTTGAAGGGTGACAAAATTTGAAGCGCATGAACAAAAGTTAGAAGGATGACAAAATTTGAAAGCGCTTTTTTCACACAGTTAGAATGGATACAAAATTTGAAAGCGCTGCACCAGTTAGATTGGATGACAAAATTTAAAAGCGCATGCACCAGTTAGAAGGGAGGGACAAAATTTAAAGCGCAGGGCCACAGTTAGATGGATGACAAAATTTGAAAAGCGCATGCACAAAGTTAAATGGATACAAATTTTAAAACGCATGCAACACCGTTAAAGGGATGACAAAATTTGAAAGCGCATGCAAAAAGTTAAATGGATAAACAAAATTTGAAAGCGATCCACAGTTAAATGATAAAAAAAAATTTTAAAAAAAAAAAGGGCCCCAATGCACAAGTTAAGGGGATGCCCAAAATTTGAAAGCGCATAAAACCCAGTTAGAATGGAGACAAAATTTGAAAGCGCATGCACACAGTTAAATGGATGCAAAATTTGAAAGCGCATGCACAAGTAGAATGGTGACAAATTTGAAAGCGCAATGCACCAGTTAGAATGGATGACAAATTTGAAAGCGAAAGCACACAGTTAGAGGGATAAACAAAATTTGAAAGCGCATGAACCATTTAGAAGGATGACAAAATTTGAAAGCGCATGCACAAAAGTTAGAATGGATGACAAAATTAAAAGGGCATGCACACAGTTAGAATGGATGGACAAAATTTGAAGCCATGCACAACAGTTAGAATGGATGACAAATTTGAAGGCGCATGCACCAGTTAGAAGGGAGACAAAATTGAAAGCGCATGACACATTTTAGAGTATCCAATTGGATGGGGTATCCCCCCCAGAAAAAAAGACCTAATAGCAGTGAAAACAGTAACAAAAGGGGAAAATCTCCTATTGGTAAACCCCTTGGGCTCGAGTCAAAAAAAAAAAACCCAACAAACCATTTTCCAAATCATCTAAAGGTGGGTTTTCCCAAGGGTTTTGCGCATGCAAAATTTAAATTTCAATTTGTGTAGAATGGCAAAATCACCATCTTATTGTGTGCCACTTAAGATAAATATATGTGGGTCCAAATCTGCTCATGGAGAAAGACAGGATACAAATGATAAAGGAAATAAATTTTCTGTCACATTTTGTATGCATTGGCTTTTTCACTTCAGATTTAAAAAAAAATCAACAAAAAAAACCCCAACAAAACCTGATAACTTGATAACAAATATCTAAATAAAATATAATTACTTAACCATCATGTGTTTTGTTTTGTCTGTTGTTTTGTGTGTGTGTTTAAAGTGTGTGTACACGTGTGTTTATTTTTTATTATACATACAACTGTGTTTTATATTTTAATAAGTTTCACATTGCATGACTGTAAGTCCATCATATCAAAATACTTGTTTGATTCAAAGACATTTTTATAAAAAAAAAAAAAAACACCCACAACCCCCCCCCCCCCAAAAAAAAAAAACGCAAAGTTCAGGTTTGAAAGCGGGCGAAAATCATAACAGAAATGAAAAAAAGAAAAACCCAAAAAACAAAACAACCCCAAAAAAAAAGACAAAACCCTCTGGTGAAGTAAAACACAGGCTGTCCCATTTTTATTCCTGAGATTGTCATGTCAAAGTAGGGGATTTTGTGATGAAAATCACCCAAATTTACAAAACAGAAAAATAGAAAAATTTAGGAAAATTTTCTTTCTCTCCCTCTCCTCTCTCGCAAAAACACACACACACACCCCAAACAACACACACACCACACAAACCACACTTTAAAAAATCACAGATATGTAATTCAAATCTTTAAATGCTGTACATAACATAAAAGATTAAAAAACCCCAAAAAAAGTGGCATACAGAGAGAGGACAGAAAGACAGAGAGAGATAAAGACAAGAGAGGATTTAGAGACGGGCACATAAGAGAGAGAGAGAGAGTGAAGGAAAGAAAAATTTCAGAAAAAACATTTTAAAGTTCCCCAATTCTTGTTTACTGTACAATTTTGT
>CM060323.1:12904035-12906535 GCA_030674155.1 Stramonita haemastoma
TGTAAATTTGTCTTCACTTGTACACACCTTCTCGCTCCCCCCGCTGTGGGCAGATACTTTGTCCTTAAGAAAAACCCGGGATTCAACCTATCAACCTTTGGCCCGCCCCTTTTTTTTTCTGGTCCATCAATCGGGAAAACCCCTTCCCTCTCTCCCTCCGGAAAAAACCCCTACTTATGACACTTTTAAACCCAAACCTCAAGACATTTTTTTTTCCAAACCTAAGTTTTTCTCCCTTTTTTTTTTCCATCTCAAAACCTTTTCCCCGCCTTCAACACCCACCTGCCATTCTCTTTTGGCTGGTCTGCCAGCATCATCCATCCACTCCCTTCAACGTATACAAAACTCTGCTGCTCGTCTTGTCCTCAGAAAGAAAAAATCTGAGCACATTACCCCTCTCTTGAAATCTCTCCATTGGCTGCCTGTACCACAGAGAGTAAACTACAAGATCAATACCCTCTGTTACAAATGTCTCCACAATACTGCACCCTCCTACCTCTGTGAATGTCTTCACTTGTACACACCTTCTCGCTCCCTCCGCTCGTCGGCAGATACTTTGTCCTTAAGAATACCCAGATTCAACCTATCTACCGTTGGCCGCCGCTCTTTCTCTGTTTCTGGTCCATCGATCTGGAACGACCTTCCTCTCTCCCTCCGGCAAAAACCTACTTATGACACTTTTAAATCCAACCTCAAGACACACTTATTCCAAACCTAAGTTTTCTCCATTCCGCTTCCATCTCTTACCTGTTCCTGCCTTCAACATCCACCTGCCAAAGTGCATAACGTTTGTAGGTGTGTGTGCCCGCGCGCGTGTTGCGTGCTTGCGTGCGTGCGTGCGTGAGTGTGTGTGTGTACATTCGAATTTGTTAAAACTGTAAATTGTTGTTAATTGTGTGTTGTGTTGGTCGAATGCAAGCGCTTTGATTTGTTTTTACAAGATATAGCGCTATACAAATTCCATGTATTATTATTATTATTAAAAAGATTTTTCTCAAAAGATGTATCATAATGTCTGTATCATAACTCAAGTGTTAGCTTTGACCCCTGTGGATGCAGGTTACTATGGAAAGAATAAAATGATGACCAAACAATAAATTAAAGTTAACAACTGCAGTTTGTATCTTAAAGCTGCTGACAAAAAAAATTAATATTTGAAAACATAGAAAGCCAGGAAAATGTTAAGAACTACACCTTTACTTACTTCTGGGCAAACTCAAGTTTAGTTTGGGCATAATATTGTAAAAGTACAAGTGTGAGAAAAAGCAAATACCCCCCAAAAAACCCAAACAAACAAACAAACACATTGTCTTAAAAGCACAGAATGTAACTGAGGTTGACAACATTTTTTTCAATATTAATGAATTTTTTTTTTATATCTAAACATTTGTACACAAGATAAAATAGATACTAAAGGTTAACATTTCACCAAAAACCCAAACTGTAAAAAAAATCAACATTCTGACACTTTGACTGAAATGTCTGGCCTTCAAAAAATGGTGGCAGCTAACAATGGACAGGTCTATGATATATTTGCCTAAAATGTCAACGCTTAAGTTTGTACATATATAATATGCATGAATGCTTGTGTGCGATTAACCTGGCAACACTTGTCACCATTTGATTAAACATGCATTTACATGCATACATACATGCATGCACAAAAATGTAGGTATGCATGTGTATGCATGTACAGGTGTAAGCCTACACACACACACACACAGAGACTCACACTTACATTCCTTTACTGGCTGATTTTTCTCGAATGCTTTCAGCAAGGAAGCAAATTTCTTGGATCAGTCGATCTCGGACATGAGGAGGCTCTGCTAAAGGACAAGGGTTGGGTTGTTCTTCTTTTGTGTCTTCCCTGTAGGCCTGCCATATCTCCAACAGCATCTGGATCTGAAGCACATAATGTGTATCATGCATTCAGGTTATATGCACACAGAGACAGTCACTGAGACAGACATAGACACAGATACACACACACTTTATAGCATTAGCATTCATAAACAAGAGAGAGAGAGAGAGAGAGAGAGAGAGAGAGAGAGAGAGAGAGAGAGAGAGAGAGAGAGAGAGAAGAGAGAGAGAGAGAGAGAGTATACAATGTGGAAACTATGTCAACTCACTAGTACAAATAACAAACATTTTCAAGCGATTCTGCTCGTATTCTGAATCATAAACATGAATTGTGCTTGTTGACCTTTCATTTGGGTTTATTTCTCTTTCTATTTTTGTTCATTTACTTTTTTGTGAAGGGGTTTGTGGTGGTAGCAGTTTTAACTAAACTTTTTTGTCATTTTCTGTGGTTTTGCAGGGGGAAAAAAATGAACCTGTTTATTTTCATCACAGTCATCATATTCCTTTTCAAGGTTTCCCATTAATCCCATTCATGTAACTTGTCAGCAATAAGTTTGACTGTTTACTAATTTTTTTTTTTCAATTTAGTTGTTAATTATTCCTTCATAATGTTCAACAAGAACATCACATCATTGCACTT
>CM060323.1:12911535-12916535 GCA_030674155.1 Stramonita haemastoma
GCAGCTTTCTTGTCACTGATTCATGCATGTTCCCCAATAGTGGCTCGATAAATAGATAGCGTGTGTGAGTTTTTACCCTGTAACGAGTTATATCCCTGTATTCAATGGAGGGAGCTGGTTGCAAAGTCTTCATTGGTGCCCCTATGGACCAAGGGACTACGTGATAATTGTGGGTAAAGGAATCTTTTGTGACACTTCATAGGCAGGTACACGGTCCACATGATGGATCAGGTATCACAGGTAGCTGGGATAAATAACACTGGCAGGAGGCGAGGGGGGTGGGGGGGTGGGGGTAAGGTTGGGGTTGGGGGTATGGGTGGGATGGTAAGGAATAAAAGGTGGGGGTGGCTGAAACAGAGAGAGGCAGATGTCTGAAAACCAGGGGAAATGGATGTGAATTTACTGCCGGTGCTGGGTGAAATATTTGAGCAAGAACACTTCCAAAATTAATTAATGGTCTTAGGTTTCTCTTCAACTGACATGTTACTAGTGTTAGCCCTCTGAACGCACATTTAGGTGTCTAAACAGGCCTTTATTACTGCACATCTCATCCTCTGAAACTGGAGATATTCTGAGTGAGCTGTCAGGATAGCCCGCTGCTTCACTTCGTGGATGGTCCACCACTCGCTGTTTGTCAGGAAATCTTGATGATGTGGACATCCTGCAGCTGTGAACAGCACACCAGTCCTGCTTTGTTCTCCAGTTTGAGACGATGGGGGAAACTTGTTCGTCTGGTGGTAACTCTTGCTATAGAACGTCTTGACACAGAGAAGGGTCACGATGTTCTCTAGCAGTCTCCATTCTGCTGATTCAACATTAGGTTCAGGGACTGGAAGTCTACAGAAGACACCTAGAACTTTCTCGAACTCGAGGCTATGCTAGCTAGCATAAAACATTGCATCAGTGAGGGTCAGGACAATGAGTTTGTGTTGTTCTGTTTTGCTGTGGTTTGATTTGAAAAGTTATCCAAAGGTGATCAAAAGAATGCATTTTAGCATGTAGTAACTGTTGCTATTTCATTGTTTTATCATTCCATTCCATCTTGCGGCACAAAACTAGATAAATTGCACTCTCACACAGTATGAACATATGGAAGATAACACAAGTAAATGTGGTGTTGGACTGAACTTAGATGCTTACTCTGAATAATAAAGAGCTTCCACTTGTGTTGAGCGACAGTTACACAGCTTTAAGCTTTGACCTTTTTCAGCCATGATGTATCGTCAGCTTTTGGCTAGTGTGATTTCCCTTCATCTTCACGCTGATTTCAATGGTTTACTTCCATTATTTTTCATTTTGCACTCTGCACAAAACTCAACTATAAAATGTCGATTTTGTTTTGATTATGCTCTCTGTGGGGAGCTTGATTAGGCTTACAAGTCATATAGGTTAAACGAATTGAACAACATGAATTGCAAGTCTGTCCTGGCAAGAGTTTTGTTCCCCCGCCCCCCACTTATTTTCTCATTACACCTCAGCTTTCAAGTAAGTTCATTTTGACATTTATGAAAGGTCCATTTTGGTCAGAGCTCTGTGCATGCTAGTGCGGAAACGCACTGCTCTCTTTTCTGAGTATTATGTGAATGTTGACACCACCTTTGTCCCCATCATTTTTATGTCTCTGCATAGAAAAAAAGATACAGATTTTTTCTTCCTTGGCTAGAGCTCCGAGGTTCACTAATGGTGAGATTTTTGTGTATGCATTCGGTTTTACCTACCATCAAGGTAACTTTAATTCGACTTTGGGATATGAGATTAAAGAAAAAAAAGCAACTGGCAAGCATAATCAATACTGATTTGATAAAAACATGGACGGAATGTCGTATATAATAATAAGTTAAGAAAAAAAGACAACTGATCAATGACAAGCTTTAAAGTTAAACTGGTCATTTTCTGGTCAATAATTTTTCCCTGTACCGTTCTAGTCCCATTATAATGTTGTGATTTTTAACACTGATATGACAGCGCCCCTGGAAAACAGTTAAAGAGTTTGCATGATAATGTCATTACAAGCATCAAGAGGTATGATAGACAGAATCCTAGTATAATATACTAGTGATGTGGGGGGAAAATGGCAAGCTTGTTTAAGAAGCGTATGTATGTAATAATTTGTGCCACTTTTTGGAAGAAGCTGAATCATATCTGACATCTTATGTGTCATGATCTTGAAGACTTCAAGATCTAACATTTACTTTTGAAGAAATGTTTTCAAAAGTCTTTTTATTTTCAAGTTTTACATAAATTCTTCCAAACACATCACATAACAAATGCGATTTTAACAGTCAACAAGAAATTTCATAAAAATTCTGTCTGTGTAAATGACATGAAAAAGATGGAAACACACTCAGTAACATAATGATTATACACAGAACGTCTGTTAATGATTTGAAGCATGAATGATATGAAACAACATTTTGATATTTGCACAAGTGATAATTGAAAAAAAAAGACAAAAAATGACATTATAAACCTTAATTAACATTGTATACATTAATTAATAGGTGGTGTCTGTATATCGATTTTCCATGTGCTTTTAAAAAAATTTGATTCGTTTTGTTAGAAGCTCTACAACTTTACATTGAGAATCAATATAAGGCAATTTCATCCGTAGATTCAACAAACTGTGGACACAATTTCAACCAATTTTTTTTTTACAAATCAAAAATAGGGAGTGGGGTGAGAGTCAAGTCTTGACAAAGAACATCACAAAAACAAAACTTTATACAGGGGCAAGAACAAGTACAGGGAACAGGGGAGGGAAATCTGACAATCACTGGGAAACAGGACGCAGAGAGGAGGCTGGGGTAAGGGGACGCTAACAAGCTACATTCCAGGACAGACAATAAAGATGACGGCCCTGGTACGTCCATCACAAGTGTCTTTGCAGTGGAAAATGCACGAGGTTTTTGAGCAGAGGACAGACAGACAGACAGAAAGAGAGCAGGCTGCCTGGGAGGGAGCAACACTTGGGTGTTCACTTCTGAAGGCGAAGCTGGTCTGCTTGCTCTGCTCCCCCGTAACTTTCCACTTCTTCGATCATGCCTTGAGCCTGCAACAAGGATACGAAAACAGTTTAAATAAACACATTTTGGAAAAAACAACAACACAGAACTGTATTAGAAGTGGCTAAAATGTTTAAAAAGAAAGGTGATCATGCACACAGACAGATACACAGACACACACACACACATATGCGCGCGCACGCACCCATGCAAGAACTGTCTCTTTGCCAATGGGCTTGAAAGCTTACCACAATAAACCATTCTCTCTCTCTCTCTCTCTCTCTCTCTCTCTCTCTCTCCACACACACACACACACACACACACACACACACACACACACACACACACACACACACACACACACACACACACTAAAGTTCTAACAATTTATGTTCTAATACCAAAATGATTCATATTCATAAATCTCTTTCCATGTGCTTTCTATTATTTTTAATTGCTACCTGTCTTTCTTTTTTTTCTTCTCGTCTAATATCACTTATAGTGAACAGACGTTAAATACAGGAACGAACACAGACACAGACACACACACAACACCCCCACCCACCCACCCACATTCACCCCCCTTACACCCCCACCACCCCTCCCAAAAAACAAACACACACACACATCTTCCACACAAACACACCCACACCATTCTAACTCCCCTCCCACCACCCCACCCCCTCCCCCAACCGGCAACACGCCCTAAGACAAGCATCAGCTGACCCAGATGTAGAAGGTGGCGGCCCCGGCACTGGCGTCACGGATCTGGTCAGTGGTGTAAGCCTTGGACACTCTGCGGGCCTGTTCCGCCACCTTCATGGGCACGGCCCGGGGATCGAACTGCGAGATCTTCCGCATCATGGACTCACGGCCCGTCTTGGCCATCAGCGCTTGGCACGTCCTCCACACCTGCCCACGCACATAACACACTTAACTTGCATCACTGAGGCCACAGTGTACAAATCCAACATCACCCAGTCCTGAGTGCTATTATTTAGTGTGGCCTTTCCTTTTACCTAGTCCAAGTGTGTGGTCAGTTCCTGCTATAAATAGCACCAGCTGCCCCCCCCCCCCCAATCTGGATAGGAAGGATAGGATAGGATGGATTAATTAGTAGCTGAGAGGAGCTGAAAGTGGGGGAAAATGACCGCTGTGAGGCCAGTGTTTTCTGTTTTTTTTCAAACTTTTTTTTTATTCGGCTTTTTTTTGGTTACATAGTTATACCAAAATAAATTTTAAAAAACATATAATAAACGGTTTTGTTGACACAGAAAGGAAAATGAGAGAGAGAGAGAGAGAGAGAGAGAGAGAGAGAGAGAGAGAGAGAGAGAGAGAGAGAGAGAGAGAGAGAGAGAGAGAGAGAGAGAGAGAGAGAGAGAGAGAGAGAGAGAGAGAGAGAGAGAGAAGAGAGAGAGAGGAGTAGCCTATCTGGCAGGCAGACTGACTGTCACAGAGAGAAAGAGACAGCTTGAGAGGTCTCATAGGGGCATTGAGTTTAAGGCCAGTGGTTTTAATTAAAGATATAATCTGTCTCCGAAGTTGGAATGCGGCTACTTTTATGAATTGGGGGAGGAGGGCGGGGATGGAGAGGGGAACGGTCGCATATGCAAAAAACAAATTATCATTTGGTGAAGTTGGGAGCTGTAGACGAGGAACAAACAAGAGATAACTATCACCCCCTCCCCCCTCCAACCCAAAATACAATAGGTCGGGGTGGCTTAGTGGTTAGAGCCTTGCGCTCGTGATCTGACGGATCGGGAGGCGTCTGTTTGAGAAAACTTTACCCTGGAGTTAACATCAGTGATTTACTGCACTCCAAACCCCTCCCAAAGTTCTTTCGAGTTCACACCTCTCTCTGTCTCTCCCTTTCTCTTCCTCCCCCCCCCCTCTCTCTCTCTATACACACACACACGCACG
Source organism: Stramonita haemastoma (assembly GCA_030674155.1). Lineage (NCBI taxonomy): Eukaryota > Metazoa > Mollusca > Gastropoda > Neogastropoda > Muricidae > Stramonita > Stramonita haemastoma. Next base: position 12,916,458 of record CM060323.1, read on the forward strand.
CACGCACGCACGGACGCACGCACGCACGCACGCACGCACACACACACACACACACACACACACACACTCCCTCCCAAG
>CM060323.1:12921535-12924544 GCA_030674155.1 Stramonita haemastoma
GGGGAGAGAGGAGAGGGGGGGGAGGGGAGAGAGAGGGGGGGGGGGGAGGAGAGAGGGGGGGAGGGGAGAGAGGGGAGGGAGGGGAGGGAGGGAGGGAGAGAGAGAGGGAGAGAGAGAGAGAGAGGAGAGAGAGAGAGAGAGAGAGAGAGAGAGAGAGAGAGAGAGAGAGAGAGAGAGAGAGAGAGAGAATGTTAATATATTTTGATTCCATAAACAAGCTGAATGAATCATTAAAAACATCTTTCCCCTCCACCCCCCCCCCCCCTGCAAAACAAAAACTTTCAACGCCAAAGAATTCTGTAAAGTAAAAATTGATACAAATGAGTATGATTTTAAACACATTTTTTATGTGATATGTACGCCGACCGGAAAAAAATATATGTACAAGCCCATTCTATAATAATCTAGGTACACAACAAGAAGAATATAATTATATTGAATACATTCGTTACCACTCACAATATGTGCATAAATAAAGGGCTATAGTTAACGATTAAAAGCATGAAATTTGCATTAGAGCTCATCTTAATCTACGCTAAATGAAACCGTTATAGGGCAGGTTTTATAATATTTTTGTGTGATTCACACGAATCATGTTTTGTACTTGCAGTTTACCACATCAAAAATGTAAGAAATTGAATTAAACTGTGTAAAAATTTGGGTTAACATAAAGCTGTAAAATTCCACTTTCTAATGCTCACAAAAATGAAACACATCATTGCACAACATAAACTCTATTACGAAAAATTAACATTAAAGTTTAAGAATGAAAAACAGAAACCAACCGAAACGCACATGTTATACGTGTACATGATTGTACAATGATAATTATGCCACACATAACTTTGATATTTTTCTTTCTTCTTTTTTTTAGTGAGGTAGAAATATAACAGTATTTTGAGAAAATTTCAAAGAGATTGAAAAAAAAAAGAAATTAGGAACGGATGAGAAGGCACAAGATGAATCTCTTTACTGGAAGTGAACATGCGCGCATGCACGTGTGCGAAGAGACGGGGGCAGGATTCCGATCAACACACAGATTAGGGAATCAAAAGACAACGCATCACATTCAGCATGCAGTGGAGAAGGTGACCCAATTTCAGTGATTTTCATGTACCCACCCACCAAATACCATGCAAAGCCATGCAGGGAATGATCCAGATTAGGCAATACTAAATGATGCCAATACGCTCTAGACACCATTGAACTCCTGCTGTCATAACAATAAAGTACCAGTGGTGAATCTATACTATAGGTTATGGATTAGAGAAACCATCATGCATTAACTATTAATTTATTCTTGCCTCGTATAAACTAATAACATACAAGCAGCTGTGGGATCACACTGTCTATTCTGACTAATTCGAAACGTGTAAAAGACCACCCTCCAACCCCCCCAAAAGAAAAGAAAGGATGGCTCCCCCCCAAAACAAACAAACAAACAAACAAACAAAAAACAACCAACAAAAAACAACAAACAAACCAATAAAGCAATAACTCTAAGAACATGTAACAGATATCGGGCAATTCAAATACCACAGAAGGTACACCAAAGCTCTACAACTTAATGACGTGCATGGAAACGCAACGGTGACGCCGCAGCTTGAAAATGACGTCAAAACATGCAGAAGATCCTTCATGACGTGCAAACAACAATAATTAAAAAAAAATCACAATCTCGATGCCAAGAAAGCCGCCATGCCATGCGAAGGAAGGAAGGAAGCATGCATGCAATTGAGGTCAACAGTGAGAGGGTGGGTGGGTGGGGGGGTACCTTTGTATGTCCGGCCATTGGCAAAGCGCGGGAATTTGGATTTCTTGGGCTTGCAGGTCTTGGGTCTGGTGGCTCTGCAGGCCATGGTGAAGGGGACCTCGATGAAGTCACCGTCATCTGGCGTCACTGAGTCAACGTCACCAGGCGTCACTGAGTCAACGTCATCAGGAACCACCGAGTTACTGTCAGGGGCCTCTGAGTTACTGCCAGGTGCCACCGAGTCTGCTTCTGCATTAGTCCTTACTTTCTCCTCTTCCTCCTCCTCTTCCTCTTCACCACTCCCTTCTTCCTGCTCCTCTTCCAGTCCTCCTTCTTCCTCTTCTGCCGGTTTTTCTTCACCATCCTCTTGTTCGTTTTCAGTTTCGTCTTCGGGTTCTTTCTCTTCTGTTCCCTCTTCTTCTTCTTTCTCTTTTTCTGCTTCTATCCTCGCTGCTTCTTCTTGTCTCTCTTCTTCTTCGTTTTCTTCTTCCCTCTCTTTTTCTTCGTTTCCTCCCTCATTGTCTTCTTCTTCTTCTTCTTCCTCCTCCTCATCTTCACTGTATTCAGACCCATTCCTTTCTCGTTCGGAGTCGGGATCGTCTTCATCTTCCAGTTCGTATTGTGTTCCCACGCATCGAAAAGCTGACAAATTCAACACACTTTCTGAAGTCCTCTTAAAATCAACATATAACAGTACAATATGTAACTTTAACGACAGTTACCCTCGATCCCCCCTACCCCCCAAAAAAACAACCACCCCAAACAAAACAACCCCCCAAAAAAACAACAACAACAAAACAAACCTCAAACCAAACCAACAACCAAAAACCGAACAGCAAAACAACCCCCCCCCCCCCTCTTCCAACAAAACCCACCCAAACCAATGATGTGAACTTGTAACAATCAATTATTGTTTCAAACACTATCAACCGACACAAAAGGACACATATTATTCTAACTTACGAATACACACCGGTGGGTTTTCTTTTAGCTTAAGGTCAACAAGAGAAGGATTAAGCGGTCAGTTACTCCTAAGCATATGAAAATACAAACAGAAAGACTAACAGTTTATTAAATGTTTCCCTTTCAAAAAGAGTTCTGGGTAAGAAAAAAACCCGATTCATTTTTAAATAACTCGTGCTCATAATAAAGTTTTTAAAAAAGCCTCCCTCACACTTTCAATAAAAGAGTTTTTAAAAATTAAATCTAAAATACTGTAAATTACCAGACAAATTTAAAATACTGTAAATTACAAG
>CM060323.1:12929644-12932144 GCA_030674155.1 Stramonita haemastoma
TAGTTTGGAAGTTGTTCCCTTTATTGTTCATTCCTGTTAATCTAGCTGTTTTCAGTGTTTCTTTTTCTTTTCTTATCTTATTTATTTATAGATTGTTTTTCTTGTTTGTTTGTTTGTCTGTTGTTGTTGTTGTTTTTTTAGAGAGGGCATTTCCTTCTTCTTAGTCTATAATCACATTATTTCAGTCTTTTATTTTATTTTATTTTATTTTATTTATTTATTTATTTATCTTTTTTTTTTTTTTTTACACTCCTCTTTAGGAATTAAACATAAACAGGTTTGTTTGTTTGGTTTTTGCTTGTTTTTATGGTTGCATTATTACTAATTTTTTTTTGTCAATGAAGAATCATAATAACATTGCAATTTTGCAATGGAATTGTCGATCTATTTTAAGAAATCTACATTTTCTTGTTCAACATCTTTCAAAAAATAAGTATCATTTGTTACTTCTGCAGTCATTGAATATAAGTAGAAGTAAACTTCCCAGACTAACAGGTTATTACTATCCACCTGTCTTTCAGTCTGAAGATGACAAAGGAAAAATTAACACAGCTATCTATATCCAGGAAAACTTAGATTATAATCACATTCCTCCACCTTACAAAACGGCAAGGAATATCAATGCATGTGCAGCCAGAGTTAAGTTTGATGAATCACTCATAATAAATGTAATTTCCGTATACCTGCCAAAAGGTCCTGATAATGAAAACATGGAGTGGCTACCTTTGTTACAAGACCAAAATGAAAAATGGCTAGTGGGTGGCGACTTTAATGCCCACTCACCATTCTGGGACAGGGATTGTACAGTAAATATAAATAACCATTTCGTTGATAACATTGTGGATTCAACTTTATTTTTATTAAACGATGGGAGTGTAACACGAATCCCTGATTCTGCAAACCACAGAGCATCTGCTATTGACCTCTCTTTAGTATCTCCTGTAATTGCTCCTAACTGTGAATGGAAAACCATTAAAGATACTTTAGGCAGCGATCACTTACCTATTGTAATTACTATAAACAACAGACAGGTCTCTAGCAGTGTTTCTGAGGATAAAATACCCAAATTCAATTATCGTAATGCTAATTGGAATGCTTTTCACAGTATTCTCTCTCAATGTAATACTGATGAATTTATAGCTAGTAATATAGATGAAGCATATGCTAAATTTGTTGAAGCTGTTATAAATGCAGCAAATAAATCCATTTCGAAATGTAGCTTAGTAAAGTCAAATAAACAATTTGGCAATGTTTGGTGGAATGAGTCGTGTGAAATAGCAAGGCAATACAAAAAGAAAACATTTAATATCTATCTTAAAGACAGGACTAATATAAGTAAAATTTTTAGAAATGAAAAAAAGCAAAAAATTATTGCAATAAAGTAATAGCACAAGCTAAGCTTCAGCACTGGTCAACCTTTTGTAAAAATGACATATTAGGCTCAAAAGATCAACAAAAGTTATGGAAAAAACTGAAAGAGATGAAAAACGGTATACATTTACCAGATTATCCCATAAAATTAGAGAAAAAGGAATTCCCAACCCCCTTTGAAAAGGCTGAAGCTTTTGTAGACATGTTTTCTGAGACAAGTCGTTCAGAGGGGTTAGCTGAAAAAGACAGAGTTTATAGAGCAAAGGAAGCATGCCTAGGAAAATATACAGATCCGAAAGAAGATAAAGACCATTATACAAATGCCCCCATTACTTTCCAAGAATTAAAGGATGCCATTTCTTCCCTTAGCTCCAAGAGATCTTCAGTGGGTATTGATGCTATTTCTAATGAAATGATAAAACACTTGCCTGAAAATTGTACTATATTTCTTCATAAATTTTTCCAAAACTGTTGGTCAGAAGGGACTATGCCATCATTATGGAAGCAATCTGTAGTTGTACCTATTCATAAACAAGGTAAACAAAGATCCGATTTAAGTAGTTATAGACCTATTTCACTGACCTCTCATGTAGGAAAGTTAATGGAAAGAATAATATTGAATAGACTTGTTCATTACTGTGAGAAAAAGAATATTATTCCTGTATGCCAAGCAGGTTTTAGGAAAAATAGATCAACAGTAGATCATCTTATTAAACTTACTACTCAAATAAAGCATCAATTTGCCAGACGAAAAAATGTACTTGCTACTTTCTTTGATATCAGGAAAGCATATGATCAAGTATGGCACTTACGATTACTGCATAAGCTTAAAATGATTGGTCTGTCTGGATGCATGTATAATTATTTTAAAACGTTTTTGAGTAATAGATCTATTCAAACAAAAATTGGACACACTTACTCAAGTCCAAGGTTTATAGATATGGGGATCCCACAAGGATCAGTAGTGGCACCAATGCTTTTCAATATTTTAACATACGATCTTCCCAATGCAGTGTCCAGCAATATTGAACTGGTTCAGTACGCAGATGACTTATGCGTATGGATGAAAGTTACCATGAAAAGACACACTCAATTACGATCTCTTAACTACATTAAAAAGGCTTATCAA
>CM060323.1:12937144-12939644 GCA_030674155.1 Stramonita haemastoma
TATATATATATATATATATATATATATATATATATATATATATATATATATATATATATATATATATACCCAGAACATCCACGCGCGATATTTTCTTGTAGACAATTCCTGAAAAAGTTTTAACACTAAACTGGGTAGTTTCTTGGATACAAATAATTCTCAAAATGAGAGAGACTGAAAGGAAGGACATGTGGAACAATGAAAAAAATGTTCGTGCTGCCCTGTCAGTTTGGTTCTGTTTTGTGTTTGCTGGGGTGGTGTTTATATTTATTTTATTTTTTTTTTATTTTTTTTTTGGGGAAGGGATGGGGGGGGGGGGGTTGGGATTTTTTGTGATGATGTTTTCTTGTTTTCGTTAGAAATTCTTCAACGAAAGGAGGAGCATTATCTATCAATTGGGTCACTCGTATTTGGATATAATCAATGATTGTGTTTCACAGATAGCCAAGTGTCACAGTAGAATAGATGGGAAAAGGTATGGTACTCAGTCTCTGTTATGATATCGACCGCCAAAAGCAAACACGCACTGACACTTCGAGAAAGAGTTAGGGGTAAAGAAAGAAGGAAATAATGGAAAAACTCTGTCGACGCATGTTCACAAATACAGGAAGGATAATGGAATACGGAAGCAACGATAGAGAAAAAAAATGAAGTAGATCGAAAAAAAAATACATGCCCAGGAAAAGATTTCTGGACGGAAGAAGAAGAAGAAAGTGTCATGTTAGTGTGGAGGGGTAGGGGGGAGGTAAGAGACGGGAAAAGAGAAGAAGAGGAGATCGTGTAGTGGTGTGTGTGTGTGTGTGTGTGTGTGTGTGTGTGGTGGTGGTGCGTGTGTCGTGGTGGTGTGGTGTGTGTGTGTGAGTGAGGGGTGGTAGAGAGAGGGGTGAGAGAGAGAGAGAGAGAGAGAGAGAGAGAGAGAGAGAGAGAGAGAGAGAGAGAGAGAGAGAGAGAGAGAGAGACAGAGACAGAGAGAGAGAAGAGAAGAGACAGACAGATAGACAGGCAGAGAGAAGAAGACTGACTGACAGACAGACAGACAAACAGAGAAACAGACACAGGGAGACAGAGAATATCATTTTGCTGTAAAGAACCCCCGGCATTCCCATTAGGATAAATATAATTATTCAAGATTGCATGTCGAGGAAAACCAGTAAAAACGTAGTGAACGTGAGGCTAAAATCCATACGTGTTGAACAGTAAGGAAAAGAACAAGGTGGAGACCAGAGAGGGAGAACAGGAACAGAGAGAGAGAGAGGAGGGGGAGGTGAGAGAGAGAGAGAGAGAGAGAGAGAAGGGAGAGGGAGAAGAGAGAGAGAAGGGGGGGGAGAAGGCAGAGAGGGCGAGGGGAAGAAGAAAAGAAACAGAAAAAAAAGGAGAAGGAAGGAGGCCAAGAGAGAAGAGAAGAAGAGAGAAGAAGAAGAGGAAGGAGGGGAGGAGGAGGGGAGGAGGAGAGGAGAGAGGGCGAGGGGAAGAAAAAAAGAAGAAGAAGAAGAAGAAGAAGAAGAAGAAGAAGAAGAAGAGGAGGAGGAGGAGGAGGAGGAGGAGAGGAGGTAGGTGTGGAGGAGGAGGAGGAGGAGGGAGAGGTGGTAGGTGTGGAGGAGGAGGAGGAGGAGGAGAGGAGGAGGAGAGGAGGAGGAAAGAGAAGAAGAAGAAGGAGAAGAAGAAGAAGAAGAAGAAGAAGAAGAAGAAGAAAAGAAGAAGAAGAAGAAAAAGAAGAAGAAGAAGAAGAAAAAGAAGAAAGAACAAATAACTCAAAAAGAGAGAAAGCAAAACAAAGGAGAAAAGGAGCTCTTCTCTCTCTCTCTCTCTCTCTTCTCTCTCCTCTACTCTCTCTCTCTCTTCTCCTACTTCTCTCTTCTGTCATGTCTTTCTGTCTCCTCTTCTTCTGATATAACCTGTAACCAACTTCAATGCCTCTTCCCAGCCCCTCAAAACCACAGAGGTTTTCAAGCGACAGGAAATACTTAAAATACTTCAAGCTTTCCCTCTCCGTTTGAGCATTTCGTCTCCCTCCTTCTCTTTCTCTTCATTGTAACCATTCATTCTTCCTCTTACATAAAGCCTTCTGTCTTTTTCTATCCCCCCCCCTCCCCTTCCTTTTTTTTTTTTTTTTTTTTTTTCACAAACACTTACCCAGTTCCTTCAGCCAGGCAGCCATGGCATATTTTTCAGAGATAAGAATAGCATACAAAGAAATTCCTTCGATCTCAGTATCCAAAACAGCAGCAGCAGCAGGGAAGTTATCAACTTTTCAACAGCACAGCTGCTGTGTCTATAACAACGAACAGACTTGTGTACATGCACTCCAAGAAAAAAAAAAAACCAGCTTGGAAAAACACCAGCTTGGGTCCCGAGGTTATTTACACAACTTCCCCCCCCCAACCCTGCGCCGCTGCTGTATCAATAACAACACCGTCACTTCCGCCACAACGAGTTAAGACCTATAAATGCAGCATTTTGGAAGTTACTAGGTTTTGATGTTTACGTTTCACTGCCAAAT
>CM060323.1:12952144-12962144 GCA_030674155.1 Stramonita haemastoma
GTTGGTTGAGGGTACAGTCCCTACTTTGGATAGCTCCGCTGGGATTCTAATCGTATGAAACCAAGCAGCAAAATTCAACAACTTTGATAAAAAAAACAGTCTCCAGGTAACAGTTAGGGAGAGGAGATGGGGAACTAAGCAGCAGTTTAGAATGGATATCAAAATAATTTGCTAACCCCAGAATTTAATGCACAAAGTGACATATATGGGGGAATCTGGTGAATAGCTCCTCAGTGCAGCGCCATAATGATTCCTCAGCAACTAAAGGAAAGATGAAATGGAAGACTACTTAAAGGGGAGAACGACGAAAAAGAATTTTTGAGAGAGAGAGAGAGAGAGAGAGAGAGAGAGAGAGAGAGAGAGAGAGAGAGAGAGAGAGAGAGAGAGAGAGAGAGAGAGAGAGAGAGAGAACCCTTAAAGACAAAAAATTAAACTAGGAGGGGAAGAAGAAAAAGACCTTAATATTAAAGAAGAAGAAGAAGAAGAAGAAGAGAGAAGAAGAAGAAGAAGAAGAGAAGAAGAAGGGGAGAAGAAAGAAGAAAAGAAGAACGAAGGAATAAAAGGAGAAATAAACGAAAAACAAGGGAAAGAAAAGAATTTCTAAAAGGTTATCATAAACTGAGTTTCCTCTCATCAAGAGAAATCTTTTTTGAAACGAGGTTCTTTTCCCCTTCCTCACTGTCAGTTTGGACCTACTGCAAAAGAATGTTTCAGATAACCTAGGAGGTTCCTTGTCATCGGCTGCTGATGTCATACGTTCAGTTGTCATGTAAATTCAAAGACAAACGTAAAGTTCAGATCTAATCCCCTTAGATACTAATCACTATGGCACCTGCAGAGGAAAATCACTACTTCAAACACACCTACCTGTCCAATACTCCTGTCAAAGTCACCAACACGCACACAGGCTCGCGCGCGCACAGCACGCACGCACGCACACCTCTCGCTCATCCACACACACACACCCACACACACCTCTCTCTCTCTCTCTCTCTCTCTCTCTCTCTCTCTGTTCTATTCATTATCCTCGAAATAAAAGATTTGATTTTAATTAATTTTATTCTGATTTATTTATCTCTCTCTCTCTCTCTCTCTTCTCTCTCTCTCAATCTCTCTGTCTCTCTCTCTATCTCTCTGTCTCTCTCTCTCTCTGTCTCTCTCTCTCTCTGTGTCTCTCTCTCTCCTCTCTCTCTCTCTCATCTCTCCCGGATCCTCAGTGCTATTTCTCAACCTTCCAGCAAATATCAGCGTCATATCATCATTCGGGACCAAAATAATCTGTCAATGTCGTGTTTACTTTTGGAATGAATAGCGTACCATTTTCTCACCTGGTATATATACACAGTGCCTTTGAAAAAGAGTCAGTTGTGTCTCCGTTCTGTCTCCATTCTAAATCCATTGGTCTTTGCCAAACGACACCCAGTGTGTTTGTTTGTTTTGTTTACTTCGTTTTTGTTATTTCAAATGAAATGTTAATAAAATGCCCCACCCACCACCCACTTCGTTTGAAGAAAAAAAAGTATGTTAGATAACTAGGACTGAACGGATTGACTCGTGTGTGTGTGTGTGTGTGTGTGTGTGTGTGTGTGTGTGTGTGTGTGTGTGTGTGTGTGTGTGGTGTGTGTGTGTGTGTGTTGTGTGGTAGAAGTAGTAGTAGTAGTAGTAGTAGTAGTAGTAATAGTAGTAGTAGTATAGTAGTAGTAGTAGTAGTAGTAGTAGTAGAAGTAGTAGTAGTAGTAGAAGTAGTAGTAGTAGTAGTAGTAGTAGTAGTAGTAGTAGTAGTAGTAGTAGTAGTAGTAGCTGTTGTTGTTTTCAGTATTGTCTTTCCACATAAAAGTAACACCAAACGGGGGGGGGGAGAGAGAGAGAGAGAGAGAGAGAGAGAGAGAGAGAGAGAGAGAGAGAGAGAGAGAGAGAGAGAGAGAGAGAGAGAGAGAGAGAGAGAGAGAGAGAGACAGACAGACAGACAGACAGACAGACAGACAGAGACTGAGACAGAGACAGACACAGAGTGGTGTGTGTGTGCGCGCGCACGTGCGTGTTTATGTCTGTCCTGCGTTTTGCATATGTGCCTGCGTGTGTGTTGTTGAGTACCTGAGAGGAGAGAAGTTCTAAATGTTCCATACATCTTTCCACAGCGAGTCGCTTTGATAGGGGCGATAAACCGTATTGGATTGTCGTTTACTCTTGCAGTGAAACCAGCTCGTCTTATCGCCTGGTGTCGAAACAGTTTCCCGTCCCCTCCCCCCCCTGACCCATTCAGCCATAAACTACCCGACTTCATGCCACCGTTGCCATTTCAAAACACCATCGTTGACATTTTCATTTTCTCAATACAGTAGGTCTGACTAGCATCCAAAGAGAGTTCCTGACAAGAACGAGATCATCAAGATTAGTGGGACGGCATGGGTTGGGGTTTAACTGCCAGGTTATTTGCAAAAGTTTCCGTGAAGACTCAAGAAGCTTTATGGGAACCATGCCAGAAAAGTCTTCATGCTGGACAACAGAAACAGAGACAACAGGGATAGACCAGGGTTCCGTGTGCAACACGTATTCAGTGCAGGTAAAAGAACCTACAGCGACAAGAGAGTAGTCTCTAGCAAAGTTCTGTGGAAAATTTAAAAAAATCCACGCTCATCGGAAACAGGATTATACTGTAACATAAGGTGGACACCCCTGTGAGAAAAATATTTATAATATATCGAGGAATGGAATATAGCCAGACCTTTTGTTGGTCGATGCACTGTTTCGAAGCGAAGGAAATGTGTGAGCGGCGCGTGCAACAAAGCCTTTTCACGCAGAAGAGAAGTGGTCTGCACATGAAAGGGGTATAATGCCATACAATCAAATGACCGATTTTTATTTGGAATTCAGAAAATCTTTTACTATGGTTTCAAAAGTGAAGTGGAACTTTGTCACAGCTTGAACACGTTGAGCACAGAATTGACAACCCAGTCCTGTTGGTCGTAACAGGAACAGCAATGCATGACCAAACATTTTCCAATTCAAACGGGAATCGAACCGTGACTTCTCGCTTTGTAGACAGCTCGTGGACCTCTAGACCACCGAACCACACCTGACGAGGTTCCAGTTAACTACCAGCCATTTCTTGGTCAAGCATGACATGGTAAAGTACTAGACCGTGCCTGACCAGAAAAAAAGCCCTTCCCCTTAAAGGTAACAATTAAAACCAATCAACCAAGATAGCATCGATCGATTGATTGATCTTTTCTAAACGATGTGGGAACATGAATGGAACGCGATCGACCGACACAGCTGATAATTCTCCGCCATGTTTCAGCATTGAGGTTGCCCTTCTTCCCCTCTATCGGAAACGATCAGATTCCAGTCTTAGGTCTTGATGGGAGGAGTTTTATCTATAAGACGGGAAAGCATTTGACTCTCACGTCTGTCATGGATGAATGGGCTTCAGTCGGTCATACAGCCATGTTTATGAATACGTTTACAAAATAATTGATCTTCCTCCCCCCCCCCCCCCCCCAGAAGATCCCAACTCTCTCTCTTCCTTTACCTAAATCTTCCATGTTGCCACAATACTTTTTTTTTAGCTTTTTAAATTTTTTTTTCTCTCGCTGCATGACTGACTAGAGACAGAGAGAACTAGTAGACCCTGTGTGAGCTGGGTCAATGGAAACAGGCAATTTCAAAAGGCACTGATCCGTCATCGTTTTCTGATGCATCTCACCACCCACGTCTTCTCCAGCCAAGCGTTACACCAGCAAGCAGGCACGGAGTGTAGCAACACAGGGCGTTTTTGTTTCCAGTCTGGTGGAGGCTAGGCAGGTTTGACGACGTGGTTAGAACAACTTACACATATCTGAAAGGAGCTGAGGACTGGGGTTTGAGTCTAAGTGTCCATTGGAAAGAATCTTCCCCTAAATACCAAGAAGTAAGAATTGTTATATCTGTTCTACAGGCAGTCTTTGGATGACGCAACTAACCCAGGTTCTGTTTGTTGTTAAAATCCCGCTCACGGCTCGTAGAAGAGTAGGCCAGCTCTGGCCTGATGGGAGGAGGACATGAATGTACCTAGCATGCACCATGTCACTTGGAGAGGGATGGCTCCGCCAGGTACAGGTTGAACATGATAGACAACACAAACAGCTTTAATGAAATAGTAATAATAATGTATGGAATCTATAATATAGCGCTGAATCTTATGAAGCAAACAAATCAGTGTAGCGCCTCAACGACTACTCAAGAATTGAAGACACGAGTCAAAGTCAAGCTTTATGAATGCTCTGGATTTACCACAGAATCCTGAAGGTTCCAGACACTGGGAAATTAGAAAAATATCCGCCCCAAGCCATCACAGATAATCAAACATGCCATCTTTTGATAAGTTATAGGAAATGAGCAGTTTTCCTGTTTTGCGTCAGACATTCCTCGATGTTCCTCCAACATGACATTCTGCTAAACATAGGCATACTTTTGACTTAGTTACCATGTCGCTGACAATATGTCACTGTGGTCAGTAAAAAGCTTATTCTGATTATGAAAAAAACAACACGACAGCACAACACGATTAACTCTTAAAAATCTACCACGGTTTGCTCAAAAGGTCAATTAGGAAAGTAAACATAGCTCAAAGATACTATCAATCCTAAAGTACCCACATATCTTACACTGAACTTGAAACAAACAATACGAACAATAATACCACAAAGTACCTTGAACTTAAACAACTCACATGGAAAAAATCCCTAAATACCAAACTTCTACACATGGATTTTAACGAACCTGGCACCTTTCCAAATGAACAATCAGCCCCTGTTACGAAATTCGACAATGTAATATTGCTCACTAACGGCCTTGGGAAAATATTTTCCCACCCCGGGCCGCTTTGATATGGGCGATCGAGCACGTTCGACTGGCAATCATTCTGCAATAAAGGATCGTGCGTCTTCTGCTGGTCTGCGAGGAAACCCCCCCCCCCTTCTCTCTCCCCCACCCCCTCACTCATAATGACTCATTCAGTCATAAAACACCCAGAAACACGCCACTAATGCCCCCCTAAAATCGACCCTGGGTCTTTTCTGTTGATCAAAAAACAGGGTTTTAAAACACAAAGGTTTTATTTGAAGAAAGAAAGAGTTAATTCGTGCTGTTTATAGACGGATTATCTCGACCTTTCTTCAACTAAAACGCGCGCGACACAACACACAACAGACACAAACACACACACAACACACACACACACACACACACACACACACACACACACACACACACACACACACAACACACACACACAGCAACAACAGTAACAACACAACAACAGTAACAACAACAAACTTGGCTGCTTTAAGACCTGGGCAGAAAGGGCGTTAACTTTACGTGAAACATGGTTTAGAGTTTAACAGAGAATAATTTTGTGTGTCGAGAAAGGTATGAAAACACTATGTTATTGCATATTTGAACTATTTGGTGTCTTTTTTTTTCCTCCTAAAAGATCTAGGTTTACTCTCAATCAGAAGGCGACAGTCCATTTTCTCAGTATACATGACCAAATATGTTTAACTGGTTCCTATTCTGTTGATATTTTTGTTAGTAAATAGTACCGTTAGACAAAAGCCTTCATGAGCCTTAAACATATTTCCCTGAATATTTCCCCCCTGGGGCCATATACCGTTATAAAAGTGAGAGCTAATAGTATCCTTAATTGACAAAAACAGAGCGGGTGCAAACAAAGCAGGTTTCATTTTAATGGCTTGTGTTGACTACACTCACAGCAAGAATATTTCTGTCAAAGTTTGCCCATTCTTGTTAAAAACAACAACAAAACAGACTAAAACTACAGAGTATTATCAAACGTTTACACACACACACACACACACACACACACACACACACACACACACACACACACACACACACACACACACACATTTCTCTGGCACAGTCATACAAGACAATTGTTACAACTTCATCAGGTTTTATGATTTTGTTGTTTGTTTATAAATCGTTCCTCTTGCTTTGCAAAGTTTCTTTTTTTTATATAATGTAAACTATTCCCCCTCCCCCTGCACATATTTCAGTAGGACCTCCGCTGCCATCTCAAATCCATGCACCTTTCCCCCCCCTCTAATATCACTGATAGTGAACAGACGTAAAACCGAAGACAAAAAATAAAGAACAACAACGACACACACACACACACACAATATTATATATATATATATATAATATATATATATATATATATGTATGTGTGTGTGTGTGTGTGTGTGTGTGTGTGTGTGTGTGTGTGTGTGTGTGTGTGTGTGTGTGTGTGTGTGTGGTGTGTGTACAGAGAGAAAAGAGAGAGAGAGACGAGAGAGAGAGAGACAGAGACAGAACAGACACAGCCCAGAAAAAGACAAGACAAGACAGACAACAGACAGACACACAACACACAGAGTTTACATTCCTGTCACAATCTTTACACAAAACCTTTCAACAATAACGAAAGAAACTTCAACTCCTAAAACATCAGAACCTGCCACGAATTCCCCCCCCCCCACCCCGTCCTACCCCCCACCCCCACTCCCCCACGACGAAAAATCTACCAACAACAAAGGCTATACACCTCGCCGATGAAACGTTTTGTTGTTGATGGTTTTTTGTCTAGAATCAGTGATGTATATACATACAGTCCCAACGGAGAGAGACTTTAGGCCTAGCGGCAGCCGTTAATGAAAGTGTTAGGTCAGTCAGGGCTGTTGCTTTGCCATCATGCATGACAAAATCGTCCAGGAGAGACTTTGCTGCGGCGCCGTATAATGATGTACGGTCAGCACGGCCGTTGCTTTGCCAAACCCTGACAAATGTTCTGACTTTGACTGCTGTGCTGTTCTCATCTAATCACCTTAACAACATCAGTTTAGAAGTTCCTAAATGAATGTGTTTTTTTTTGTAGTGTGTGTGTAGTTCTAATATATACAAATCAAAATGAATGGGTGAAGAATCTTAGGAATGAAATGTGTGTGGTGTGTGTGTGTGTGTGTGTGTGTTGTGTGTGTGTGTGTGTGTGTGTGTGTGTGTGAGTGAGTGGTGAGTGAGTGAGTGAGTGAGGAGTGAGTGTGTGTGTGGTGTGTGAGATGAGGAAGAGAGAGCGAGGCAGAGGTGAGCGCAGACGAGAGAGAGAGAGAGCGCAGAGAGAGAGAGAGAAGGAGAGGATGAGAGAGAGGAGGTGGGAGAGGGAGAGAGTGAGGGTGTTTTGAGATGCTGATGTAGGGTGTGTGTTTCGTTGCTGTTTTTCCGCGCCGCCAGCCCCTTTTAACACGTAGATAACCAAAGTCATGAAGATGGTTTTCAATGCCTACACTTAGGGCTGATCTCTTTACTTCCCCCTCCCCTACCCCTTCCCAAAAAAGAGTGTTGCCACATTTCAGCTTCGCTCAACCAAGTTTTTGTTAGCTTATTGTCGTCTGTTCACTTACGTGTGCTTAATGCACACAGAATCCACACAAGACCTCTGTTCTTCTTTTCAAACAACCAACAACGAGCTCCTGACGATCATTCAAGCTTCACTGGAATAAATGATACCCTTTGATTGGGGAAAAAAACCCAAGTCCTGTTATTTATGGTTAAAACATTTATCTGTTAAAAAAAAACGCGTTTAACTCAAAGCGCACATAGAAAGAAGTATAGTGGTTAGTTTTCCACACCGTGGGTAACGCCTAGCTATGCCAGAAACAAACAAATAAACAGACAGTATAATGCGACAGTCCCAGAACCCTCATCCAGCTACTGTTAAGTTAACCCACACAATGTCAGCCCACTGACAATTTACTACCTCCTTTCAGCTTTTAAGACACAGTCATTGGCCTTGCTCCCAAATAAACACCTTTAAGCACTTCAACACACACACACCCGGGATCTACTGACACAGAGCTACTGGCAGAAAAAGAGCCTATGAAAGAAATGCCCTTTGATCGCCGTTAAGAGAGAAAGAAGGCTCTCTTTCAAACAAGGTTGTCAGTGTGGAATCGGGGATTAAGGACTGCGCTTGTTGACTTAGGCATAAAATCCCTGACATGGTTTTTCAACGTTTACTGCAGGATCGGCCACTCACTGTCAAGTCAGTGAGGTGATCTTGGAGGTAGAGGGTTAAGGTTGCTGATGTTAGTATGTTGTTTTCACAGGTCCAGTTCAGGGACACATTTTATGTGGGATTTACACAAAGTGTATCCTGTGGCACTACAAGGTCACTGGTAGTAACTCTGTTACTTCATACCACTTGACTCGTTTGAAAGCGGGGAAAAAAAGTAATACGCGTTGTTTTTGCGCTGTGGGGTTTAGTAGCTCCCTGGAGTTTCGCCCTTGGGAGAGTCAGTTCCGGGGAACTTAGCCGTGCATTGCATAGCATCACACTGCACTACACTTTAGCACATTGCGTGGCTAAACACTTTGCTTTGCATGGCTTCTTTGCATTGCATTGCATTGTTAACTTCAGATTCTTTAATTCTTGTCATCTCGTTCGGGATATTGGGATATGAAAAATTATACAACTAAACCAGGAAATAAAAAATACGACTTAGCATCTTTAAATTGCCATGCCACATTTGATGATAACAAGTATGTCAACAACGTGTTTAGAACAAAAACAATGGCGATTCGCCTTCCTTGCCTGTTTAAGGTTCTTAGGATATGTTTAAGGTATTATTTCTTACATAATAATGATAATAACACTAACACTACCACTACTACTACTACTCACTCACTCACTCTACTCAGTCCCATGTCCCAAAGGACGTAGGGGGGACATGAGAGAAGACGCAACAGAGATCTTTTTCCATGCTTCACGATCCTGTGTGGCTAGTAGGAGGTGTTTGCAGGGGTTGGGCGGTCCAGTCTTTGATGTTGTCAACCCATGATTTCTTTTGGCGGCCTCTTCTTCTCTTGCCCTCGACTGTTCCTTGCAGGATGGTTTTTGCTAGGGTTTGTGTCTTGTGGTGTGACCAAACCACATCAGCTTTCTCCTCTTTCTACTACTACTGATAATAATAATAATAAACTGAATAACAGTTTGAACAGTTTTTGTGTTTGCCAAACAAAAGCTGTGGGTTACATTCTAAAGCATTTGGACATTTAGCTTAACTGTTTGGATCAGTTGAAAAAAAAAAGATTCATCGAAGATTACAGGAGACTGGAGAAGAACACATGGCTTCAGTGCAAAACCATCCATTCCCCTGTCTTCTTGTATATTTGTCTATGAGAATGATGTTTTACCGCTGCTTTTTTTCTACATAACTTTTGTTCCTGCCACGGGGTCTTTTACTTGCGCTAAATTTTGTTCTTTTTGATATCACTAAATCTTTGTGCGATCTGCTGTGGATGGAATGGATATTTAAGGAGAACCAATGGTCATATTCATTCATAATCTACCAAAACAACTTTTGATGGAAAAAATCTGTTGAACACCACACACACGCACTCGCGCACGCATACACACACACACGCGCGCGTGCGCGTCGGTGATAACAGATGACAAGATGTACAAAACTGCATACACACGGGACTGGATGCAAAAGCTCATTAGTGCTTATTCCATTATCCTCGATATTAAAGAATAGGTAGATAGATAAATAAATGAATAAATAATAAATAATAAAATTAAAGAATGAAGGGGTAGGTGGAGCAATAACAGCCACCTAAAAACCCCAACCAACAGCAAAATCCAGATAACACGGATTCGCTTTCACAACACAAGAGAGTACAGGAGAAATCTGCTCAATATTGTAGTATAATGCCGGGGCCAAAACCTGTGATACCCGTAGATTTCTTCCGGGTTACGTCACGCACCTACCCCTTGCTGTGATAACAGCTGCAGCACAATCGACTTTCGTGAGGCCTATGTTCTTAGTGCTTTAGACACGATCCCAGATTGATAACCTACTCTGCGGCTTTCTGCGCAGTTAACTGCTTTGTCTGTCTGCTATTGGGAGGTAATGTACACAATAGTTGTTTCTTTTTCTTATAACTACGTGCTTCTTGA
>CM060323.1:12974644-12975789 GCA_030674155.1 Stramonita haemastoma
GTGTATGGTCTGGACATGAAGACTTTTTCTTTATGTAGCTTTTTAATATTTCGTTTTGTACTTTGAAATATCATTAGTTTTTCTTTCCAATAATTCTTTAAAAATGTTGTGTTTTGTTTTATTAAGTGCGTATAATTCCTCAAATCACTAGAAGTCGTAATGGGAGGCCTATCATTGACATAGTGATATGTGTATGGAGAATTTCTTCAAAACTTTTTTAGAGATATTCTGATTTAAGGCAAGTTTCCAACAGGATTGTAGTTGTTTTTTTTTTCTTAAGCACCTTTCCTACTCTTCACACATGACTGTTGCATCACCAACTGGTTACAGTACCAAATCAACAATAAAAGCAAACACAAAAAGTTACATACCTTCTGCTACACTGACTGAGATTACCGCAGTGGTTACAGCATTCAACTGTGGACTAACAGTAACTGAGGGTGCAGGTTCCAGTCTCCATACAGCTGTCGTTCACTGAAAGTTTTCTGTGTAGTTAACCTGGTACTGATACTACCTCTGAAAGTCCTTCAGATGAGACTATAAACTGAGGTCCTGTGTGCCAACACTCCACCATCTTTTGAAGTAAGACAAGGATATAACACCCGATAGGTAGATGAACTGAACATACCCAGCATGCATTAGGGAGAGATGGGCTTCCTGGGTTCAAATTGCCCACAACACACTGCCTTAAAAGGAAAAAACACCTTTGTGCACTGCTTCCACGATAGTTTGAGGGTTTTAAGCGAAGTGGTCACCCTGGTTAAAGGTATAGGCCTTTCTTGTCTAGTGATAACACGCTGAAGACTAGAGGGTTTGTTTGAGACATTCATCGATGTTACATGTATGAGTCACTTGCAAATCTCTCTCTCTCTCTCTCTCTCTCTCTCTCTCTCTCTCTCTCTCTCTCTCTCTGAGACACAATATGTTTTTTTCCCTTAATAAAAGTTTCAATGTTTCAAGTTACTCTCTTGAAAAATGCCCTTTTACTTTTTATGTACTGGGGATTCAGGCCTGGTACTCATATTAAATTTTCTTCAAGATTTTACGGTATAGTTTGTGTTTGTTTCTGTGGTTTAAGGTTTATCTATTTGTTTGTCTGTTTGTTTAAGCCTGTCTGCTTGCTGGTTTGCCAGTTTCTATGATGT
>CM060323.1:12975889-12983389 GCA_030674155.1 Stramonita haemastoma
AAAATTCGCACTGAGCGCAATGTTGAAGAAAAACAGGCCCTGAAATGCAGCCCCCTTCCCCCCACTCGGCAATGTGGTGTGTTTTTGTGGTGTGGTGGTGTGTGTTGTGTGTGTGTGGGGTGTGTGTGTGTGTTGGGGGGTGTGAGGTGCGCGTTATAAAAAAGAAAAAGAAATACCCCCCCCCCCCCCTTTCAAAATAGTTTTTTCTTCTTTTTAGAAAAGGGTGTAATTTACTTTGTACATATATTTTTTATAATAATTTTTTATTATGTGCTTTTTATATTTATTATAATAAAAATTTATGGAAAAGTACATACTATGTATATTTATAAAATAAAATTTTAAGTTATAAAGTATAGGTGTATAGGGAGTGAGTAAAAACTTGTATAGTTTTGTATAGGATGGGGATGGATTGGGATGGACAACTGTATAGTTGGATAGGATAGGTTGGTTGGATAGGATAGGTACTTCCCCATAGTACAGCATAGTAGATGCTTAGCATAGCAAGATAGCTAGCTGCTGCATGTTTGTTTTGCATAGGTGCTAGGTGCTTTGTCTAACGTAGGCTTCTTTGGGGGGAAAAATGGCGTTCCTGGCCCACATCCTTGTTTGAGCAATGTCTGGGGGGTACGTCTGAACAGTCAGTGTTTGGTATTCATTGAGCTGAGCTGGCGGGAATTATTTATTAGTTAAGTTGGTTTCTGTTTTTTTGTTTGCCCCCCCCCCCCCCCAAAGAAAGCATTGCTGCGTATGAAAATACCCCAAAAAATGGCCCATCACACTGTGAAGCGTTCTTTTTAAAATTCATGCTGCACCAAACACTAAGCTTATATTTATTTTTTTACTCTTCATCTATTTATTTATCTATTTTTTTCTTTCTTTATTTATTTATTCTTTTATTTCGAGGATAAAGGGAATAAGCACTCATGTGTTTTTTTTTTACACCCAGTCCGTGTGTGTGTATTTTAGTTTTGTTTAAATTCGGTCATCCGTTCCACCGCCACACAATAGCCTACTTTCCAAAAGCAGAACGGGTTTTAACGTTTAGCAAGATGTTCTGCGTGCGTTCGCACTGGGACCTGGGTTTATTTTTCATTCGAAGGGGACTTTCCAGAGAAAAAATTCCTCTCTTAACGAGATTCGAACCCTGGTCAGCAGAACACGAGCGCATCACTCAAACCCACCAAGGCTAGTACCCTGCCCCTGGCCGGTTTAATGGGGCCCTTTTCACTGTGCTTGCTTATTTCACAACGTTCTCCCATTACCGCAACCTCCCCATCCCACCCATCACTGACCACCGCTGCAACAAATAATACCTCAACTTTGCTTCCCATAAACACAACACCTTCAAAAATCCCCCCCCCCACACACACACAAACGAGATAGTTCATCACCAAACTCCATCAACAACAGATCACAACTTCACTATACCTCTTGCTCATCGGAAGAACAGCTCAAAATCCTACAATACAAAACGGAAACAGTATCAGCCTTGTTTTTTTTATCTTCTCGCGTCTTCTTCTTCTTCTTCTTGCTCTCCTTTTCCAGACAGGTGTGCGGTGTTTGGAGTTCGATTCGTGCGTTTGCTGGTTGTTGTGGGTCAGCCGCTGTGCCAAGGACGTAACGAAGGGCCCCGTAACTCCCCAGGGAACTTCAGACTGGTTACCTTCTGCTTCAGTGGTAGTGTAGTGAACTGGTACCGCGTGGTTGCGTGCAGTGTATAGTCCGTTTGCACAAAACCCCACGCTCCATTTTTAGGCTTAAGTAAGTCAGGTCGGGGGAAAAATGGTTCTGCGTGTATGGTCTGGGGCATGAAGACTTCTTTCTTGTATGTAGCTTTTTAATATTTTTGTTTTTTACTTGACGTTATGTAGTTTTTCTTTCCAATATATTCTTTTAAAAAACTGTTATTTTGATAGTTTTAATCTAAGTGCGTATAATATCCTGCAACACTCTATAGCCAAACTGGATCGTGAAGCTGGAAAAAGTCTTGTTGGTTTCTCTATGTCCCCCCTACCTTTGGGACTGGGGCTGAGTGAGTGAGTGAGTGTATGGATATCGAGATTTTGTCAATTTTTCACTTTTCAGAGTATTTGATTTAAGGCAAATTTCTCAACTTTTTTTTGTTGTTTTAGTGGTTGGGTTTTTTTTTTTCAAGACCTTTCCCTAACCCCTCACACATGACTGTTGCATCACCAAATGGTTACAGCTACCAAATCACCCAAAAAAAACCAAACAAAAAAAATGTTACTACTTTGCTACACTGACGAGATTCCCAAGGTTACAGCATTCCCAAATGTGGCTTTAACAGTAACTGAGGGGCACGTTCCAGTCTCCTACAGCTGGTCGTTCCCGAAGTTTTCTGTGCAGTTAACACTGGTACTGATACTACTCTGAACGTCCTTCAGATGAGACTATAAACTGAGGTCCTGTGTGCCAACACTCCATCCATCTTTTGAAGTAAGACAAGGACATACACACCCGATAAGGTAGATGAACTGAACATACCCAGCATGCATTAGGGAGAGATGGGCTTCGCTGGGTTCAAATTGCCCACAACACACTGCCTTAAAAAAAAAAAAACCTTTGTGCACTGCTTCCACGATAGTTTGAGGGTTAGCGAAAAGTGGTCACCCTGGTTAAAGGTATAGGCCTTTCTTGTCTAGTGATAACACGCTGAAGACTAGAGGGTTTGTTTGAGACATTACATCGATGTTAATGTATGAGTCACTTGCAAATCTCTCTCTCTCTCTCTCTCTCTCTCTCTCTCTCTCTCTCTCTCTCTCTCTCTCTCTGAGACACAATATGTTTTTTTCCCTTAATAAAAGTTTCAATGTTTCAAGTTACTCTCTTGAAAAATGCCCTTTTACTTTTTATGTACTGGGGATTCAGGCCTGGTACTCATATTAAATTTTCTTCAAGAGTTTACGGTATAGTTTGTGTTTGTTTCTGTGGTTTAAGGTTTATCTATTTGTTTGTCTGTTTGTTTAAGCCTGTCTGCTTGCTGGTTTGCCAGTTTCTATGATGTCTAATGAAAAGAGTGGTTCATATACCAAGATTTCTCGGGACTGACTGCTCTCATCTCGAGTTGGAATCAACTCGGGTCACCAACCTCGACAGAACAAACTATACTTGACATCCACGCACTAATGTTGATCTCCCTTATCGAAACACCCCCACCCACCCCACCCCCTCACACCCTCTTCCCTTTTCCCGAAACTTGCCACTTCCCTTTCACTATACCGGGTTCTATGACTTCAGCTCCCCCCCATCCCACTTCGTATTTCACACACACACACACACACCCAACACACACAACACACACACACCACACACACACAAACACACACACAACACACACACACACACACACACACACACACACACGCACCACACACACACACACACACACACACACACACACACGTGCACCACACACACCCACCACCGCCACCACCATGACCACCACCACCCTTCCCCCCCCTCAAATCCTGCCACCCCCCCCTCCTCCTTGCTTGACCGTTGTTAATAATGGCCCGATCGATTGTCGCTCAGAGAGCCGTTATCGTCTTTAATAGGCTTAACGACTTGAGCGCCACGTTGGGGCACAGCCAATCCCGCTATCCCCCCCCCCCACCCCAACAGTGGTGCACACACACACACACACACACACACACACACACACACACACACACACACACCACACGCACCACACACACACACACCACACACAGACACAGACACACATACACACCACACACACATACCCCACAAACCACACACACACACACACGCACACACACCACACACACACACACACACACAACACCACACACACACACACACACACACACACACACACACACACACACCACACACACACCACACACACACACACACAACATCTATCACCTGTATACCTACCCACACCACCACCGCCGCCAAATGAGGTGCAAACTTGTATGCATGTATGCACATTAAGGTGTATACGTACTCAGGAACGCACTCAGGACACGCACGCACACACTCACGCACGCATGCACCACACACGCACGCGCGCACATGTATTATTACTGCGTTTTTCTGAAAGGATAAAATTTTGTCTTGACAAGCAAAAAAACAAAACAAAAAAGGACCCCCCCCTCAAAAATAAAAAGAATGAAAAGAATAAAATCCAGTTCTACATCATAATCTTTCTTTTTTTGTTTGTTTGTTTTTACTCTGTTTTTGTAGATACATTCTTAGCAACATTTTAGTGACCGGTCTCTCTTTCCTTTCTATTTGACATATTTGGGGTTTTTTTTTTTATCCTTCCTCGACTAGACCTCTGAGGTTCACCAATGGTGATATATTTGCATATGCGACGGTTTACTCTGCATTAAGTTAGTCACATTTTGACTCTGAGGACGATTTCTAAGCATGACACCAGTGTGCACAGTTTTGTAAACTTTGTCATCCATTCCAACTAGCAGGTGACAGCCTACTCTTCTGAAAAAGACAAACTGTTCTCAATGCATTCGAACACGGGAATTGGATTTTTAGTCTTAGCCGAAGAAATTTCGTGGGAGCGAAGTTGGCGCCGATGTTAACTCCAGGGGAAAACTCCGGACTTAAACAGGCGTCTTATAACATAATAATAATAATAATAATAATAATAATAATTAATAATAATAATAATAATGATAATAATAATAATAATAATATGATAATGATGATGATGATGATGATGATGATGATGTGCGGATTTACAGCACTAAATCTCGTAAAGTAACAAAATCAAAACCGCTTGCATTCATCATTTACACGCATGTAAACGTCCACGATCGAGATGCACATATCTATATCAAACTTTACCCACACAAAGGGTTGTGGTTTGAACCTGGGCCATCAAACCGAGACCTCAACGCTCTAACCACTGAGCGAGCTATCCCCCTACCCCCCCCCCCCCCCCCCATTTTTAAAACATGGTTGATACAAGGTTTCGTTTTACATTACAGAACATAGCTCCGTTGACAGTTTTTTGGGGGGATTTGGGCAGTGCTGGTCTTAAGCCAATAATCTCTCGGGCGACTAATTTACACATACACTCTTTTTTGTTTTTGTGTTGTCGAAACTTTGCACCAATATATAACAAACACCAGATCGTTAGCGGCAGGACGTTACCCTGTGGTTACTTACAGCTATGGTCAGGGGCAAAGGCCTGAGCGGATCACTCGCTCAACCATAGGTCACGCATGAACTGGTACTGGTGGCTTCGAGACGTCCGGCAATAACAGGTCATTATTTTAACAGGTGGGGATTAAACGGCACGGGTCGTGTGGCAGGTAGTCTATAATATAGTTTGTTTCCCCGAAAAAGGGTGGGGACTGGATGTAAAAAAAAAAACCCACAAAAACCCAACACACAAAAAATGTGTGCACGTGAATAGTTATGTAAAACACCCTATACTTAAAATGAATAATTTGCCCTGCCATCCTCGCCATACCTCCCCCTCCCCCGTCCGTCCGTCCCTCTCTCTCTCTCTCTCTCTCTCCTTCTCTCTTCTCTCTCTTCTTCTTGTTTCCTTATTTTTAATGCTAAATGTATGTATTTTGAAAGGCATAGAATTGTATTTTCATCAATAAGGAAACAAGAAATCTAGGAAGTCAGATAAAAATGTTTATTGTAAGATTATGTCAAAATGATCCTATATTATTTCTCTGTGAGTGTGTGTGTGTGTGTGTGTGTGTGTGTGTGTGTGTGTGTGTGTGTGTGTGTGTGTGTGTGTGTGTGTGTGTGTGAAATAATTGATTCCATTCTTGTTTTTCGATTATCCCCTTGTCTAAGGGCTGTAATGCTATAGACAATAAAATATTGTCATTGTTTCTCTCTCTCTCTCTCTCTCTCTCTCTCTCTCTCTCTCTCTCTCTCTCTCTCCTCCTCCCTCCCTCCCTCTCCCTCCCTCCCTCTCTCTCCTCCCTCCCTCCCTCCCTCTCTCTCTCCTCCCTCCCTCCCTCCCCCCCTCTCTCCCTCACCCTTTCTGCGCTGACGTAAAAAAACAGACGGTTTCAACATCAGAATCGGGGTTGGTTGCACAAAAACCATTACCTCTTCCATAACACAACACGGCGTGAGAGCAAATACTCGTAATCCTATCTAAGAAGGGGTCACCGAGGACCAAAGAGCAGAGGGTACCTAATTACTCCCCTTACATCGCTTGGAAAAGAAAAAACAGAAAACAAAAGGGTAAAAAAAAAATATATATATATAAAACCCCACACCCCACGATCTATCTATTTTGTGTTGATCGGTGCTGCTAAGCAACCGAGCGAGGAGAATCTTTCGGCAGAGACAAAAAAAACGTTCGGCTCTACAATGAAAGTTTCAGGGGACAGGTTTTTGAGAGGAGGAGGAGGAGAAGGAAGGAGGAGGAGGAAAAGGAGGGAGGAGGAGAGGAGGGGAGGAGGAGGAAGGAGGAGGAAGGAGGAGGAGGAGGAGGAGGAAAGAAGGAGGAGGAGGAGGAGGAGGGAAGGAGGAGGAGGAGGAGGAAGAGAAGAAGGAGGAGGAGAGAAGGAGGAGGAGGAGAGAAGGAGGAGGAGGAAGAGAAGAAGGAGGAGGAGGAGGAGGAGGAGGAGGAGGAGGAGGAGGAGAGGAGGAGGAGGAGGAGGAGGAGGAGGAGGAGAGGAGGAGGAGGAGGAGGAGGAGGAGGAGGAGAGGAGGAGGAAGGAGGAGGAGAGGAGGAGGAGGAGAAGGAGGAGGAGAGGAGGAAGAAGAGGAGGAGAGGGAAGGGAGGGAAACAAAGAACAAAAGAAAAGCGAAAAATTGCATCACACAAAAAAGACAGACAGAAAGGAAGAAAGCATAAGGAGGGAGGAAGACAAAAACAAAAAAAAACAACAAAACAGAAATAGAAGAGAAGAAAAGAGCATGGAGAGAGAGTGTGGGGAGGGGGAGGGGGGAGTGAGATCTGCACTATTGAGTCCAGGTTTCCATTCAGTTGATTCAATAATTCAATAAGTTTCAAAATTTTGCGTGCCAAGCATTGTGAAGGAGGAGGTGTTTTGTGCTTTGTTTATGTGTTATTTTAGTGACCCGTCAACTCTCAAACACACACACACATACACACACACACACGCGCGCGCGCGCACGCGCACACACACACACACGCGCACACACACACGCGCATACACACACACAAACATATCAAACACACACACAAACACACACAAACAAAAGGAAACGCACACGCACGCACGCACGCGCGCGCACGCGCGCACACCACACACACACACACACACACACACACACCACTACTCTCCTCTCTCTCTCTCTCACATACAAACACACACAAACATATCAAACACACACACACAACACACACACACACACACACACACACACACACACACACAGAGAACATCGTTGTAGAAAGTTTACGATCAATATAAATTACTTTTCCATCAACGCATACAGCAAAGACAGGAACAAAAGACACCCCCCCCAAAAAAAAAAAAGAAAAAA
>CM060323.1:12988389-12990889 GCA_030674155.1 Stramonita haemastoma
CATCTTATAAGATCTAAAAGGTAGTCTGTTCTTATCCATATGCAAAATCTTAATCCAGTATCTTACACATCTTACAGCAGCATTAACAGAGAGAGGGTATCTGTTAGTTTCACTATACACAAGATCATTTGGTGTACGTCTATCTAAGCCTAAAAACTGCTTTAAAGCAAAGAGGTGCACTGATTCACAATGTGTTACAGCTGCATCCAAGCCCCAAATTTCTGCACCATATAATACAGTGGGTTGTATTTGCGCATCATCTTAATGAGCAAGTCAAAAGAATTATTATTCAACATTCGTAACCTTCTCAAAACCAATAACAATCTTCGTTTACCTCGACTTGCCAGATCTTTACATGCAGCTGTGAAACTAAGCTTTGTAGAAAAGCAAATACCTAAGTATTTATATACATTAATCACAGGCATGACTTTTCCATTGTACAACCATTTTTCATGAGCAGCTTAATAACCACCTTTTCTGAATACAACAATTTATTACTCTTATTCAGATTAACCTTAAGATCAAGCGCTGATGCAGCACTGCTCAAGCTATTCAACTGCTTTTGTAAGCCGACAACTGTTTCAGATAGCAGGATAACATCATCAGCAAGTAGAAGAATAAACAATTCTGTGAAATCTTGGGGGAAAGTGGCACCATGTTTACCATTATTGATGACTTCTCTAGCTAACTCATTAATGAAAACAGAAAACAATAACGGGCTACATACATCGCCCTGTTTAACGCCAGTGGTACAGTATATTTTGTCAGTCAGTTTTGTACCACATCTTATTCTACTTCTGACATTCTGGTACATGGCTCTCAAACATCGTAATAATTTACCCTTCACACCATTTTTCAGGAGAATAGGCCACAACAAATTTCTATTAACAGAATCAAATGCCTTTTCAAAGTCAATAAATGCCACATACAGCTTACGGTTATGAGCAAACTGTTTCTGTACAAACGCAAGCAGAGTAAACATGTGATCTATAGTGGAGTATCCTCTCTTAAAACCAGCTTGGTGTTCACCTGTGATATAATTTTTCATAACCCATTCCTGTAATCTGTTATTAATGATAGTACTATACAACTTACTACTTATGAGAGAGAGAGAGAGAAAACACAGAAAGAGAAACACACAGAGAGAAACACACAGAGAGAGAACAGACACAGAGAGAGACAGAGAGGGTGGGTGAGAGAGACAGACAAAGAGGGATAGAGACTGATAGACAGAAGACAGAGACGGCAGAGAAAGAGAAGACAGACAGGACAGTCAGACAGACTGGCAGAGAATAGGGAAGAGATACACCGCTCTCAATTTCACTGATATCTAACCTGACAGCTTTCGCTCCTCCATGATCCCACAAAGCTGCTTTTCTTCTTATCTTTTGTCTGACTCTATCGTCAGAAAAGACACAAAGAGAGGGGTGTGTGTGTGTGTGTGTGTGTGTGTGTGTGTGTGTGTGTGTGTGTGTGTGTGTGTGTGTGTGTGTGTGTGTGTGTTGTGTGTGTGTGTGTGGTTGGTGTGTGTGTGAGAGAGAGAGGAGAGAGAGAGAGAGAGAAGAGAGAGAGAGAGAGAGAGAGAGAGAGAGAGAGAGAGAGAGAGAGAGAGAGAGAGATTGTGTGTGTGTGCGTGCTTACGTGCGTGAGTGCGTGCGTGTGTGTGTGTTTGTGCGTGCGTCCGTGTGTGTGTGTTTGTGTGTGCGTGCGTGCGTGCGTGCGTGCGTGTGTGTGTGTGTGTTTGTGTGTGGTTGATTTAGTTTTTCCATCCCGGTTTCTGTTGCATGCAACACTCTTCCATCCTCTTCTCAAGCAGTCACAGAAACAGATGTCTCTCCTACTCCCAATGTTAGTTGCCTGCCTTTTAACTTCCATATATTTTAATACTGTTCTGCGCTGTTTCAGTATTGTTATCTTCAGACCAACGTCGTCTGCTATCTTTGATGAGGAAAGCCCAGTTGAGTTTACAACAGATTCAGTTCGTTCTTTGCTATTGAAGAACATCCAAATCCAAATTATTTCTCGATATCCCTGACGTCGGGACACGGGTACCTTAATGGTTGGCATTAAAGGTCTAAAAAAAAAAGTGCAAAAAGTGGTATGGGCACGTCGCAAGGTCAACAGGGCTTGCCAAGACGATTCTGCAGGGAACTGTGCAAGGCGGGAGAAGAGAGAGGCAGGCAGAGAAAGAGATGGGAGGACAACATCCGAGAGTGGACGGGCCTCAGGCTGAGTGACACCCTGAGAAAGGTCGAGGACAGAGGGAAATGGAGAAGAGCTGTTGCGAGGTCTTCCGTGGCGCCCCTACGGTCTAAATAGACTACGGGATAGAAGAAGAAAGATAAAAGGTCGCATACGTAAAATCTTTCTCTACGATTGAAGAATATCCAAATCCAAATTATTTCTCGATATCCCTAAAGTCGGAACCGGGTACCTTAATGGTAGGCATAAACGGTCGCATACATAAAATCTCACAATTCGTGAACCTCGGAGTTCTAGC
>CM060323.1:12998389-13040889 GCA_030674155.1 Stramonita haemastoma
ACACAAAGATTTTGTCAGAAAAGACACAACACTTGTCGTTGATCAGTTAGAGCCCTTCACTTGGTTCGTTTAATTAAAGGCACATACACCCGCTTGATTAAACAACCCAACTGCTGTGTAAAAAAGAAAAAGTTAGTATATATGGATACACAGTCATTACTCTAGAGGCCTGCTCCGCAAGAATTCCAGTGCTCGCAGACAAGCCTGCTTATTCTTTCATCTGCTGTGGTACGCAGGTACACCTTGAAAACGAAACAGTCGCTTTCCATCACGGAAAGCCTCTCCGCTTCTCCGCATCTCCCTTCTGAAATGGACCCAGCGGAAAATTTGGGGACAATGTCCATAATACAGTAATGATCGCTGACGATAATAAACAACATCCATAACAACAGTAATGAAACTATAAAAAAATGAAACACAAAATCATAAAAAATTAATAACTAAACAACAATGAAACTGATAATAATATAAAAAGATGTTAACAAGAAACATACGCTCCGCAAGCCTGCTTCAAACGTCACCAGGCAGCCTCTTGACTGGAATCCACAAGGGAAGCAGAGAGTAGGCCGACCAAAACAGACCTGGCACAGAAGCATTGAAGCAGAGACGAAGGCAACCAGAACGACATGGGCCGAGCTGAAGAGGATCTCCCAGAACCCAGTCCGTTGGAGGAGTGTTGTTGTGTTGTTGCAGCCCTATGTTCCCAAGGGAACAGGCATAAGTCAAGTAAGTCAACAAGAAAAGGAATAATTTTATGCCGAAGAGCTGTGAACTCAGGTCATCATTCTTTACAAGCTTTTTGTGTCGTTACAGTTTTATATTTTTGGTTATTGTTTGTTTGTTTTTGGTTTGTTTGTTTTTTAGCTGTTGCCAACAAACAGTTAATATGTTCCTAAATATTGGATGATAGTGATTCTTATAAATCATACGAAGAATATGAAAAAAGTGCTAACAACAATACTGATAACAGACTCCAAGGAGATATGTAACTTTTCAAATATTGTGCAAATACATCTAGAGTATTGTTTCTGTCTGCAACTGTATTTGTTTCCCTATCAGACTGGCTTTTTTCAACAGAATTTTGCCAGGGACTATTCTCTTGTTGCCATGGGTTCATTTACGTGCGTAAATAGTTTGTGTCAACACGGGGCCCGCTCTATCGTCTCGTTCGAAAGACTAGCACCCAGACCACCACTCATGGTCTCATGGATGGTGAAAAAGTAAGGCTCAAACGGGTATCAAACCACAGTACACTTCCGACCCGGAATTTTCGCTTTCTAGGCAGGTTCGTTACCTCTAGACCCCGATCCACATGATGTATGTATGATGTATGTATGATGGTATGTATATGTATGTATGTATGTATGTATATGTAATGTATGTATGTAATGTATATGTATGTATGTATGTATGTATGTATGTATGTATGTATGTATGTATGTATGTATGTATGTATGTATGTATGTATGTATGTATGTATGTATATAGTATGTATGTTAATGTATGTATGTATGTATGTAAGTATGTATGATGATGTATGTATGTATGTAGGTGTATGATGAAATGATATGTATGTAAGCGAAATGTATTATGTATGTATGTATGTATGGATTATGTATGTTGATGTATTTGTATGATATGTATGTATGTATGTATGTATGTATGTATGTATGTATGTATGTTGTGTTGTATATATCACTCACACAGTATGTGTGTGTGTGTGTAAATTTATTTATCTATCCATGCTACCCATGTAACCATGCACGCACGCACGCGCACGCACGCACGCACGCACGCTCTCTCTCTCTCTCTCTCTCCACACACACACACACAAACATCTTGCGCACGCGTTAAATCATGTTCCGCTTTTCGTAAGAGTAGGCCATTGCGTGCCAGTGGGAACAGATGACATGATTTACAAAACTGAATACACACGGGGACTGAATGTTAAAAACCACATGTGGCTTATTCCATTATCCTCGAAATAAAGAATAAAACAGAAAAACACACACACACACACGCACAAAACCTACCAGGGTAAAACTTTTCAGGCAAACACCACCCATCCTAACCCCTACACCGGTAACAACAGATGCCTTCGCTGCGCTGACCTATTTATATCCCGCACGTGCTGTCCGTATATGAAAGACCTACAAACGGGCGAGAAGGGGAGAAAAAGCCTGCGTGTGCACGGCAAATTGTGTAAGTAACTAAGGAACCAAGAATGACTACCTTCTGACCTTTGGGGGGTCTGTAACGGTAAAAAAAACAACACCAGGTGATGGGAATAAAAACACCTGCTTGGTGTGGTAACTACTCAGCTTGTTTGCGGTCACCACAGGTTACAGGTAAAGTACACAAAGAATAAAAAATCGTATCTGTTGTTGGCCATGGATGTTGTTTCAAGTATGCAATTTTTTTTTGAACGATTTTTGAATGGTTTTTAATCCTTACTGAGTTTCAAATTAGTATTGATTCTAATATAACCATATTTTTCGTTCCTCCCAGGCTCACCAATGGTGATATATTTTTTTTTTTCGTATGCGACCCCCCCCCCCCCCCCTTCTCTCCCCACCCACCCACACCATTCAGGTAGCCGCATTCCGACTTCCGGGAGGGTTTCTAAACACGACACCTGTGTGCATGCGGGTTTTAAAAAAAATTATCATCTGTTCTTACCGGCACGAAATGGCCTAATCTTCCGGAAGGCGAAAGGGTTTTTAACGTGCAGGCAAGATGTTCTGCGTGCAGTTCGTACACGGGGCTTAAGTTTCATCAAACTGGGAAGAAAAGGCAAGGCTGGAAATCGAACCCAGAACCTCACCGTTTACCTCGTTAGGCAGGCGAACGTCTTAACCGTCCTGCTACCTTCCTTCTTATAATGATATAAATCTATTGTGTTTTACTTGAGTACGTGTATAGGTGTTCAGTTGTTGGGGTTAATTTGTTTGGATTTGTTGTTGTTGTTGTTTGTTGTTGTTGTTGTTGTTGTTGTGTTGTTGTATGATGATGATGATGATGATGATGATGATGATGGCGTTGTTGTTGTTTTTATAGAGTTGGTTAAAATCAAATGTTTAATCAGCAAATTCTACCTGTATCTTGTTTTGCCTGTTAAAAGCTCAGCGGCCACAGACAACATATCTCTTCTTCTCTCGTTCGCTTTACACTGTCAGATGTGTCTGGGAAAAAGAATGGCATGTCCTTTCCAGCTCCTCTCGTGGGCCGTACAGCTTGGTCTGTAGGGCTTAGCAACACATCTAATTACCACCTTACAGAAAAGTAGCAAACATCAGGTAGTACATTTCATAATACCATTAATCTTTCCGTGGTTTGAAACTTTCAAGTCATGGTTAAAAACAGCTCCTAAACGTCTGCTGAGGAAGATTTAGGCAACAGAAAGGAAATGCTGAAAAAATAAGGACAGATTAAAAAAAAGAAAGAAGAAAGAAAGAAAGAAAAAGAGAGAAGAGAGAGAGAGAGAGAGAGAGAGAGAGAGAGAGAGAGAGAGAGAGAGAGGAGAGAGAGAGAGGATGGGGAGAGATGGATGGATGGATGGAGGATGGATGGATGGA
The DNA here is from genome assembly GCA_030674155.1 of Stramonita haemastoma. Classification (NCBI taxonomy): domain Eukaryota; kingdom Metazoa; phylum Mollusca; class Gastropoda; order Neogastropoda; family Muricidae; genus Stramonita; species Stramonita haemastoma. Next base: position 13,001,965 of record CM060323.1, read on the forward strand.
TAGATGGATGGGGAGATAGAGAGAGAGAGAGAGATACAGACAGACAGAGAAGGAGAGCAGAGAGAGAGCGAGACGACAGCGAGCGAGCAGACAGACAGACAGAAAAAGAGAGAGAGCAGAGAGAGAGAAGAGGAGGAGGAGGAGAGAGGAGGAGAAGACGACGACAGAGAGAGCACAGAAGAGCAGACAGACAGAGACAGGAACAGAGAGAAGCAGGACAGACAAGAGCCTAGCATTTAGGACATGGTAACAAATCATGAATGGGGAATTAAAAAAAAATATATATATATAAAAGGTTGGGCAATCACCCACTGACTCATATAAGTCAAAAACACGATAAATCCTGTCCCAACTGAATGGGTCCCCTATCCACTAGGATGTGAGTAAGTGTCTAAATGCTAGCATCATTCTGTATAACTATGCTGTTAAACCAGGGCCTCTAGTGCAATACACATTTTTACCTCACCTTCACCTATTCCGTAAGTTTGGTAGACCGTTGGGGCACCACTGAAGATTTTGCAACAAGCAAAACAGGTTTTCAGCTGTCCGTAGCATGTCGTCCTCTCTCCTCTCCCTCTCCCTCTCTGATGCCGTCTCCCTATCGTTTTCTCTGTACCTCTTCGTCTCTCTCCTTGTACTGTCCCCTGTACGAACAAAGAAAAGCCATGGTAACAGGACAACTATTCCTGGACAAATTCTGTAGAAATTCCAATTTTACACACGCATACACGCAGATAGGGAAATATAGTTCTGGATACTGAAATGCATGCACTCTTCCCAGGGAGATCAACGCGATTTCCCATAACTTGGCTGCAATACACTGTATTCAGCAAATATGGTGTAATGCAATGCAATTAAAAATGGCACACTGCAGTGTTGCTGTGAGGTTGTATTATCAAGGAGATAGCTGGGTTCTTGTTCAATTGTTGCATGATGAGCTTCATGAACAAAAACAAGAAAATGTTGAAAGATGCTTTGTTAGGTCTTGTTCTCTGTGACTAAAGGAAACGTTTAAAGACGTCGTCCAGCCCGTTCTTGGGTTCTTCATGGTTAAAGTAAAGCTTCAAAGATCCTTAGCTAGGCGTGGGGTTCCCGTGATTGAAAAAAAGATGTAAAGATCTTAGCTAGGCCTGAGTTCCTCGTGATGCTCGGTTTTGTGGCCTTGGGTTCTCTGTGATTGAAATAAACGTTTAATAAAAGATAATCAACTAGGTCTTGTGTTCTCTATGATTGAAATAAACATTTAATTAAAGATGATCAGTTAGGTCTTGGGTTCTCCATAACTGAAATCAAGTTTTAAAGATGCTTAGCTCTCTATTAGGTTCTGTGTTACTGAAGGTCCAAGGTTTTCAGCTTGGTATCGGATTCTCCATACTGGAAGATTAATATGAAAAGATACCTAGTATTATTCTTGAGTTCTCCGTACTGAAGCCAGTGTGACATGACTATCAGACTTTCACACAGGCAGTAGTCATTGCAGAAAATACAACTGCTAGACTTGTTGTTGCACTTAAAGAAATCAGTCTCACCAACAAAAGATGGATCGACAAGGGTTTCCAGTAACTAAACATTCATCTGAAGTGGTAGTGAGTGAAACGGATTACTACCGACCGATTCCCGCTAATCTCAGTAACTTTCCACTGATATTCTGGGCTTTTGTTGGTATGAATACACACCGGTGGCACAGCCGGAGATGGCTTGCTCTTGGTTATTAGCCCAGTAAGTGGGCAGCAAAAATGTCGGAGTGCAGAATCATGTTACACACAGATCAATATCTCTTTTTATGTGCCTGCGTTTTTCCCCAACATTAATCATAGTCCATATGCATACAGCACACAAACTTGCTTGTGTGCACACACGCACTCTCCTCCTGCTTATGACGCTCTTTCTCTTTCTCATATATATAAGCATGTAGGCATGATTTGTTACACATAGGAATTGGTAAGGGGAGAGGAGGTGGAAGGTATCAGTGTAAGAATAGCAATAACCAAAAAATGTTCTACAAATTAATTTTCACGGACTTTTACAGAAATCTTTTGATTTTTTTCCTGCATGCTAAATGTCACAGACTTTTACAGATATCTTTAGGTTATTCTTACTAAGTTTGAAAGACTTTTAGAGACATCCAGATTCTGACCAAAAGTTTCACAGACTTTTACATAATTAGATCTTCACATTTTTCTTGGTAATTTCTACAGACGTCTACATATATCTTTTCCATCCAGTTTTCTTCTTAGGACTATAACAAGTAGCCTATTTGACAGAAGAGGTACAGGCTCCGTCAGGCTTACAATGCCCAAGATACGTTAACCTGAACAATTAGGTGCATCGTGCTGTTTCCTAACTCTGAAGCAGTCAAAGCAATAGTCCAGTCATGGAATAGATACCAGCATGTAGGCAAACTAGAGTTTGGTTTTAAATAGATTTTTATTCAAAAAACAACTTACACCCACAGTACTATACAGACGCATACTGAGAGTAATAAGTAAATAATTCATAACTGCTGAAGACAAAAATATATAAATAATATATATATATATATATATATATATATATATATATATATATATATATATATATATATATATATATATATATATATATAATATTTGTCTCCTTACTTTGGCAGCTAATAAGCGTCATCAACATCAAAAGTGCTTTCCCAGACATAATTTTAAATCAAAGACGGACGCTACAGCCGAGTGAGTGGTTCGAACGACTTAAACCCCTTGGCCGTAGCGTCCGTCTTTGAACCCATGAAGTCGTGGGTTTGAATCTCGGCGGCGTTTGGTGAATTAAGTAAGGTGTGGATGTTTACGATCTCCCAGGTCAGTTCAGTGCAGATCTGCCAGTGCTATTATTCTCTCCGTGTATACAGCCATCCCAAAGATCAAAATAAAAATTTAGTATGCACATTTAAAGATCCCGCCGTTCATGTCAGCGTTCGGAGGGTTACGGAAACACGAACATACCCAGCATACATCCCAGAAGTCGAAATGCGGCTACCTTCGCAAAAAACAAAAACAGTCGCATACACAAAATTTCACCATTGGTAAAACTTAAGAGGTCTAACAAAGGGAAAAAAATCAAAGAGTGAAGATCCTTCAGGCTTCTGGTGTTTATGTGCGCGCAAACTCCTATGTGTGTGCACACTTCAAGAGAGGAGAAAAGGGGGGGGGGGGGGGGGGGGAGTTGAGAGAGGAGAGGCCGGTGGGTGGGGGGTGGGGTAGATGTTTTGTCCTTGGATCAAAACGACTGTCTAAGGCATGGCTGGCATCCATCGATCAACTCATCCCCAGCCATGACTTCGATCTGTGTTTACTTCAGTCAATACACGTAGCGAAGCAGCGTGAGAGACAGTCCATGGTGCCGTTGCTAAGCTAATCCAGGCCGACCTATGCCTCTCTCTCTCTGTCTGTCTGCTCTGTCTGTCTGTCGTCTGTCTGCTCTGTCTGTCTGTCTGTCTCTCTCTGACAGATCAGCTCTCTTCTATGTCCCTATAATGTTTATGGAGAAAATTGAAGAAGTAAATTTCCACAAAGTGCTAGGAATCACTATTGTCATAATCTTTCATGGCAAGACCACGCCGTCAATCTAAGTAAAATTGTATCTCAAAAAGTGTTTCAGTTGTCCAAAATAACATTTCCTTAATCTTAGCACTAGAAAACAGTTTTTCCATGCACACATTAATTCTGTTATAGAATATGCATCAACTTTGTGGGATTCTGCAAGTGCAAATACATTAAAATCTCTGACTAGATTATATAAGCGTGCCATTAAGCTTATTCTATTGAAATCAAGTTCATTAACTTCCTTGGATTATAAATCAGTTGGTATTTTACCATTTAATTTGCAATTGGAATACAACAAAGCTTTAATGATGCATAGGATAGTATATGGTAATGCACCGCCCACTCTGACGAAACGTTTTCAAATAAACACATATAGTCATTCGCACAAATTTACTGTGCCAAAACCAAGAATTGATTTGTTTAAAAGTAGTCTTATTTATAGCGGTGGCACTTACTGGAATAACCTGCCTGCATCCTTAAAAAGCATAACCTCTATGCAAAACTTTAAAAATCATTGAAACATTTTCTTATGAATGAAAGGCTGCCAGTGATTTGCTGATGATCTTGTCAATTTTTTTTTCTTTTTTTCTTGTTGGTGAGACAAAATGTCAGTGATGTTTGCCATGACTTTATTCAATCATGTTTTTCATATGTCTCACTCTTTGCTGTCTGTCATTCGCTGTCGTCTGTCATGTCTGTCTGTCTGTCCTGCCTGTAGAAATTTATGTCTTGTCCGCCATCATGTTATATTTATCCTTCTCTGTCTGTCTACCCTTACTATCTTTACTCCTCTAGTTTACTTACTTTACTCTATTCTATTTACAACTCTACCTACTCTTCGTAGTCAATCTCTTTTTTTCTCTATTTCTAATCTGATTTGTAGATTTTGTACATTTGTTTTGTAAAAGATAACGATAAAAGCGTTAGAAAAGTTTCTTGCATTTGGATGAGTCATGGATACTATATTATTATTGTTATTATTATTAATATTGTTTTTAAATTAAATTATTTATTATTTTATTGGTTGTTGTATGTTGTTTTTTCTTTGTCTTCACAATATAATGTAATGTGCAGTTTGTTCGCTATTGGCTATGCCTTTTTTTTATTTTTATTTTTTAATAATTTATTCAGTTTGTTGTTTTTTGGGTGTGTCTTCTTTCTCTTCTTTTTTTGGCCCAGAGGGGGTTGTAAAAGAGGCATGTTTGCTTTTATGCCTTAACCTCTTTAAAGAAATTTGTTCATTGTTCATGTTCATGTTTTCTCTCTCTCTTTTCTCAGTCAATCTGCCCTACTCCATGTCCTTCTTCGCTCCTATCCTCTCTCTCTCTCTCTCTCTTCTTGGCTCTCACCCTTTTCTCAATTATCTATATGCTTTGTGTGTCCTGTCTTGTTCATTTATCGAAATGCTTATTCGTTTTGAGCAATTTCCTCCCCCCCTCTTTTATGTGTAGAGTCCATTGTTCTGTGTTTGTGTGTGTGTGTGTGTGTGTGTGTGTGTGTGTGTGTGGTGTGTTGTGTGTTGTGGTGCACGCGTGGTGTTGTGTGTGTGTGTGTGTTGTGTGTGTGTGTGTGTGTGTGTGTGTGTGGTGTGTGTGTGTGTGTGTGTGGTGGTGCGTGCGTGCGTGCGGTGCGTGTGGTGTGTGGATTTAGAGTTCACTTTAAAGCACATTTTTCTCGAAGTCTCGAACGCGGCTACCTTATGGTTGGGTTAAAAAACGGTCACATTGCGCAAAAATCCTATTCATGGTAAACATCTGGATCAAGCTAAGGAACGGAAAAAGAAAGCGTATTCACCAGTAAAGCTATCACTTTATCACACAAAGCCACTTACACTACACACACATCACTCACACACACACACACACACACACCACACACACACACACACATCAAAACACACACACACACACACACACACACAACACACAACCACACTGTCATGTCATTAAACCATTGTCTTTTAAAATTCTTCACTCTCAACCTTAACACCTCATAAAGGTAGGAGTATGTCAAGATATCGGATATGAAAGTACTTTATAACCTTTGCAGAGCGTGTAGATAAGAGTTTTTATTACATTGTTAACACCTGTATTAGCCAATCAACTCTTTTTCCTGCACAACACCCCACACACTCCGCCAAACACACACACAACGCACACCACAACACACACACACACACAGTGCTGACTCAACTCCACCAAAAGTCCTTCGATGAAGCTTGAGAACTTAAACCGAGGCCCCGTGTGCGAACGCACGCAGAACATCTTGCGCGCAACACGTTAACTTTCCTTCCCTTTTCGTAAGAGTAGGCCATCGTGTGCCGGTGGGAACAGATGACAAGATTAACAAAACTGCATACACACGGGGACCGATAAAAAAAAGCACATGATTGCTTATTCTGTTATCCTCGATATAAAAGAATAAATAAATAAATAAATAAAATAAACACACACACGCACGCACGCACGCACGCGCGCACGCGGGCGCACGCTCGCATGCACGTACGTACATCCTTCACAGGCACAGGCAGACTTACAAAAAGGAGGAGAAAGAGGGGGGGGGGGGTTGCAAACACCTAGAAATGTTCTCACGAAGCAAGCAAGCGCACATGCGCTCGAGTGACGCGCGCGACACACACACACACACACACACACACACACACACACACACACGCATACACACACATACACACACATACACACACACACAACACACACACACACACACACACACACACACACACAACACACCATCTCGGAAGTCTGATACCTACATGATTGTAGGTAAAACACCTTGCCTGGCTTGTTCGTTCATCAGAGAGAAGTTGCTGGAGGTGAAAATTTCATCAACACCTTGTCAGCAACACGTAACGAATGGGGGACAGGTGGTCTGTGCCATCGTGCGTATCCGCGCCCTACCTGCATATTCTTCCAAGGTAAAGCCTGATCAATAATACGTCTGGAAAAAAATGTGATAGATGAAAAAAAAACACAACAGATTTTATAGATATCTTATTTTGATTGTGTCTATTTTTGTTTTCGTTCCTCGGCTAGAACTCCAAGGTTCACCAATGGTGAGATTTGGCGTATACGACCTTTGTTACACCATAAGGGTAGCTGCATTCCGACTATGGGGATATACATGTGAAGGGGTATGGAGAAGATTAGTGGCTTCTTCTTTTCCACGTTTCTATTAGAGTCATCAGTTGTTGGTTCTATAAGCTCCTGCTTCTTGACCCTGTTTCATACAGGCCTACCTAACTTGGGACTTGTAACACACCACACACACACACACACACACACACACACACACACGCCGCCGTACAAGCTCACACACACACACGCGCGCGCACGCACCACACATTACATATATTATATATATATATATATATATAGGAGAGAGAGAGAGAGAGAGAGAGAGAGAGAGAGAGAGAGAGAGAGAGAGAGAGAGAGAGGAGAGAGAGAGTAGTTAGTTAGTTAGTTGGTTGTCTTTATATCGAGGGATAATGGAATAAGCACTGAAGTGCTTTTTTTTTTACATCCAGTCCCCGTGTGTAGGCCTATCAGTTTTGTAAATTCATCTGTTCCCACCGGCGCATGATGGCCTTCTCTTTCGAAAGCGGAACAGGATTTAATGTGTGCGTAAGATGTTCTCATGCGTCCTCACACATCGGGTCTCGGTTATAGTCTCATCGAAGGACGTGGGGAAGAGTGGAGTCAGCATTGATGTTAACTCAGGAGAAAATCCCTCGTTTCCGTCCCAGGAAGAGAGAGAGAGAGAGAGAGAGAGAGGAGATTAGATCTCAATACAAACTGTCCGGATGTTTAAATTATTTCGAGTTTGACACCATGTTGGAACCCAAATTACAAAATACGTTTGTTTTTACCACCCGTTTTCGCTGTCGTCTTGTTTTCGAATACTAACACAAAACAAAGATGAACAAATCCCATAACAACATACCTTCATTTTTAGTCAGTTGCTTTAACATCGAAGTTAATGACAGCGCATGAATAGGTAAACAACTGTCGTCTGCTGATCCTCAGCTCAACACATGCAAATGAAGGTTTTTGAAAAAACTCAACTGGGAAAATGGTGGGATTTTCTTAGTGCCACAATGACCACTTCTTCTCACTATCAATACGCAATTAAATAACGTGCATTATGTGCGTGCATATGCAATTATGAGTGTGTTTATTTCAATGGCTTTCACAAGGAGTCAGACAGACAGACAAACAAGACAAAAACGGGAAAATGAAAAGTTTGAAGGTGATGGGTCTAGGAGTGGGCCTGGGGTAAAAAGTATAATTATGAGTCACATAACTCACTTTGTAAGTAAAAACACAATGGTGCAACCAGTTTCAAGTATACACCACTGGGTATCTTCTTGTTTTAGATCTGTTTATTAGAGTGGCATTGTTAGATCACTTAAAAATCTTAAATGAGAGCAACAAAAAGCTCAGCGTTTATACTGGGCTCTTCTACTGAAATACATACATAACACACACATTTGAATGACGGAAAGAAAACTTTAGCTTGGAAAAAAACACGGGTAGGCTTAAATCAAACACAAAAGATTCTTCACCTGGATGTAAAAGATCAACAACTTTTTCGAGAGAAAAAAGAAAATGAAAAGAAGAAAGGTAACAGAGGGATGGCAGTGGTTGTGGGGTGGGGTGATGTGATGGCTTTCACACACACACACACACACACACACACACACACCACACACACACACACACACACTACGCACGAACGCACACTAACAAACGCACAATACACATATATATATTATATATATATATATATATATATATATATATATATATATAGTTATGTGTTTGTGATGTAGTAGTTGTGTGTGATATTATGTCTTTGTGTATATATACTTCAACAAACACACACATAGGCATAGGCCACATACACTTGCACACGAGCACAAACACTACATGTACACACACAAGCACAGCAATGCACATGAGCACTTACGCGCACACATGTACGCAAGTGGGCGCGGGCGTACACAAGCCATATAAAATATTAATTTATTTTGCTGAAAACGGTTCTGTCTCTACCATTTGTAAGTCAGAGTTTATATCTTTTCAATGTCTTAAAAGTAAGGCAGGATTCTGTCGAAAACTTGGAGAATCGACTATATAAAAGTAAAAAAAAAACCTTCTTGAAATAAAATGTTGAATTTGAATTTTGACAAGAGAATACCATTAGAAGAGGTAGGTCAGTTGTTTAACACATTTGACTGACTGACTGACTAACTGACTGACTAACAGATTGGTTAATGACAAATTTTACGAAGCCTCATCATACAGAGGACTGAATGTAAAAAACCCGCACGTGAGTGCTTATCCATTATCATCAAAATATAAACATAAAAAATAAATAAACTATCAAAAGTTGTGTTTGCTAGGATCTCTACTAAAGGCTGTATGTACTGTATATTACACACGATCAGTAGACATTCATCTTGCATCTCTTTGAACTGTTTCTGAATGTTTCGGGCAGCAGATTATTATTATTCAACATCATTTTGGTTTCGTTGAGAGTGTCTGTACAGCAGCATTGAAGATTAAAAATGGGGGAAAAGGAAGAGAAATGGACTTTAGGTAGCCTAATAATTTCGTTCTGATGAAGATTTATAAAAATCTTTTATATAAAAGTGATACTTAGATACCTACAAGAGAGAGAGAGAGAGAGAGGAGAGAGAGAGAGAGAGAGAGAGAGAGGGGAGAGAGAGAGAGAGAGAGAGAGGAGAGAGAGAGAGAGAGAAAATGAACATAATTCATTCTTCAGGCCACCAGCCCCAAGAATGGGGTCGACAAAGCATAGCAAAAGAAAGCAAAAACAACAACAACAACAAAAACAAACAAAATAAAACCTCGTGACGTTATGTGGTGACTGCCAAAACATGGCAAGTATGAACATGGGTCCTTTACATTAATCAACTGATGAATTACATATAGAAAGAAATGTACTCTATCCCCTAAGATGTTAATTTCTCGAAATCTTCTTTTCTCTCTTTCTACTTACTATTGTTCACAAGATCTACAGATTTAATTCCTTTGGCCCCTTTTCGGGTACAGAGATTACAAACATATTTAACAGGAGAATAAACCTCACAGCTATTGACTTTAATATATCAGTACCAACTGAAACTGTAAAACAAGCAGAGGGAAAACAGATTCCTACTTCAGTCGTCTACTGCTTAGCCTACAAATAGGATTTTATTGCACCATAGTTGCACAACGGAACAACTAACAATCTGGTCTCCATTCAAAAGCAACAACAACAAAGCATCTGCGAATGGCAAGATTCTTTTTAAAGCGACCTGCAGAGCAGAATCTCTTTGATCATTTTTTCTCTCTCGGCAAGAGCTCCCAGGTAGCCCTATACTAATGGTGAGATTTTGTGTATGCCACCTTTTTGCCCACCATGGAAGTAGCTGTATTTCACCTTCGGGATATATGCTGGGTATGTTTGAGTTTTTGTAATCCACCGGGTGTTGACATGATCTTTAATGTGCATATCTAATCTTCTGCATAATATTGATTATAGAGTGATTGTTGATTATAAAGATTATATAAACACACACACACACACACACACACACACAACACACACACAACACACACAACACACATCACACACACACACACACACAATGTATATATATATATATGCTTTTATTTCCATGATAATAGAATAAGCACTCGTGTGCCTTTTTTAAAAACATAATTATAGTTCCTGTGTAAGCAGTTTTGTAAATTTTGTCATCTGTTCCCACCGGCACACAATGTGTGTGTGTGTGTGTGTGTGTGTGTGTGTGTGTGTGTGTGTGTGTGTGTGTGTGTGTGAGTGTGAGTGTGTGTGTTGTGTGTGTGTGTGAGTGTGAGTGTGTGTGTGTTGTGTGTTGTGTGTGTGTGTGTGTGTGTGTGTTGTGTGCGCGCGCGCGCGTGGGTAAGCGCACATGCTACAGGACTGATAATTTTCGCTACACACACACACACACACACACACCACACACACACACACACACACACACCGCACACACACACACACACACACACACACACACACACACACACACACACACACACACACACACACACACACACACACACACACACACACACACACACACACACACACACACACACACACACACACACACACACACACACACAACCACTATACCTATAACGAGAGACCATTTCCATAGAAAACGCCGCGTGTGTCCGTGTGTGTGTCGGGGGGGGGGGGGGGGGGGGGGGGGGGGGGGGGGGGGGGGGGGGGGGGAAAGCACGCTTTATTTTTTTATATTATTTTTTTTTATATCGAGGATAACAGAATAAGCAATCATGTGCTTTTTTTCATCCGGTCCCCGTGTGTATGCAGTTTTTGTGAATATTGTAATCTGTTCCCACCGGCACACCATGGCCTACTCTTACGAAAAGCGGAACAGGATTTAACGTGTGCTCAAGATGTTCTGCGTGCGTTCACACACGGGGCCTCGGTTTAAAGTCTCATCCGAAGGACTTTTGGGGAGAGTGGAGTCGGCACTGATGTTAACTCCAGGAGAAAAATTTCCATCGACCGGACTCGAACGCTTGAGTGTGTGTGTGTGTGTGTGTGTGTGTGTGTGTGTGTGTGTGTGTGTGTGTGTGTGTGTGTGTGTGTGTGTGTGTGTGTGTGTGTGTGCTGTGTGTGTGTGTGTGTGTGTGTGTGTGTTGTGTGCTGTGTGTGTGTGTGTGTGTGTGTAATAAGCTAAGTTAGCATCACACACACACACACACAAACGCACCACAAACACACACAACACACACACACACACACACACACACACCACACACACACACACACACACACACACACACACACACACACACACACACACACACACACACAACCACACACACAACACACACAACACACACACACACACACACACACACACACACACACACACACACACACACACACACACACACACACACCGTCTGATATCACTATTTAGTGAAAGGACGTTAAACTGAAGAACTACACACACACAGCCCGGTGGGAACAGATGACAAAATTAAAATTTATAAAACTGCATACACAAGTGACTGGATGTAAAAAAAAAGCACATAGGTGCTTATTCTGTTACCATCGAAATAAAAGAAAAAAGAAAAAATAATTCTGATAAAGCACTAGGCCTAACGACGGACGGTTACTCTTAAATTTCTGTCTTGCTTACGTGCCCTTCGAAGAAAAGTCGCCGCCATTTTTGAACACCAATTTCGTGGGCAGTTGTAAGTACATAACATAAACGTATCCAAGCAGGCTAATTTTGTTTTCAGAATATTGTATTAATTTCGTTTTGAACGAGGGGCTATCATCAGGCGGTAAGCTCTCTATTCGAGGTTGTCAGTAAAATGATTACTGGTGATCGACATGGGTCGCATGTTTTGATTTAGGAAAGTATTAAAAAAAAAAAAATACTGAAGAGCGAGCGCTTCAAAAGAAAAGAAACTTAGAAAGGAAAGGAGGAAGATTGTATGAAAGAAAGATAACAAAATAAGGGAGAACGAATGTAAACTTGTAAGAACTAAAGAAAGGAACTTATGAAGGTAACTATGTATTAAACAAAATTTGCTCTGATTGTTTTGAATTTACTGATGTAATTATGGAGGCATACCATATGATATGGCCTTGACCTGGGCCCACTTAATCATTAATGAATAAAAAGGTGTGTGGTGAACGAAAAATATATTGTCATTTGATAAGATTGTGGTAAACCTTTTTAATTTTGAAGTAAAAAAGGTGATAGGGAAGTATGAAAAGCCCAAACAAAACCAAACAAATAGAAACTTTCTTTCACTTTCAGGCACAGCACCCCCCCCCCCCCCCCCCCCCCCCCCCAAAACCAAAACAACACAGCAACAAACAAACAAAAAAACCAAGAACCTCCAAACCAAGAAAAGACCCCAACAAAACAAACACAAATTACTTGCAAGTAAAGTTTCTGTGTTCGGCTTTGATTTCTTTGATCACAACAGAAGTAGTAGTGCTGCTATTTTAATCTTGTTGATTGAAATACTGCAGTAAGTTTTAATGAAATCAAAAGAAATGAATCCCTTTTTCATACCGGTGGGGATGCTGGGGGCCTGTCTATTATATACCCCACCTTCTGGAAGTTGTGTGTTAGGATTCCCTTTTTTTTTTATCCTTCTCTTTGTGCCTTCTTTTTTCTTCCTGTCACCTCCTTGTCTATATTCTGCCTTCCTGATCCATTCTCCTGCCATTTTTCCAAAAAGACTTTAAAATAATCTACAGCAATTCTCTCCCATGGCCATGCTGAAGTTGAATGCGCTGGGCCTGACTTGTCAGGTGCTTAACTGCCGCGCGACACTTCTGACTCATAGTCATATATGACAGACAACATTACAATGTGTTTCTCTGTGAATGTTAGAGGACTAAGAATACCTTTTGTAATCTGTGACTAGCCAGATCAAGTGAGTGATGATGATGATGATGATGATAAAGAAAAAGGGAAAAAAATAAAGAAGATATTTTTGGCTTTCTGTTTCTCTGAATATTTGTGTGAAGTTACAGCTGTCAGAAACATTTATTAACAGTGTCATATGATGAAAAATTAAAAAGATAAATATTTTCTTTGAAGGTGATATGTAATAACTAATATATTGTTGTTTCAGAACATGACAAGTTCTGAAAATCACAACTACCAGAAGAAAAGTACTTAACCTGCATAAAAAACCCAGACACCTCTGTTAAAATGGATGACTATTCGGCATCCCCATCCACCAGTAGATTGTCCTGTGGTCCAGGGTTTAATTCTCCAGCCCCCTCTGAAGTCTTGAAAGGTAAAGTACCTTTGTGCTTGTTGCTTTCCACTGAACCTGCTTGTTCTGGTTGTTGTCAAGGGTACTAGAGAAAAATGCTGTGAATTGATTATATGTAGACAGTACAGATGTATGTCCTTGTTTCATTTAGATTCATGGAGGTACTCTGTGTATGTGTGTGTGTGTGTGTGTGTGTGTGTGTGTGTGTGTGTGTGTGTGTGTGATTTAATTTATTTGTGTGTGTGTGTGTGACTGTGTGTGTGTGTGTGTGTGTGTGTGTGTGTGTGTGTGTGTGTGTGTGTGTGTGTGTGTGTGTGTGTGGACTATGTGTGTGTGTGTGTGTGTGTGTGTGTGTACATACATGTGTATACTATATATACTTGATTTCATTACAAGTCTTATTAAATTGTGATATTAGACAAAAGAAAATTAAGGGGGGAAGGGGTTGGGGTGGTGTTCTGGATTGGGGTTTGGGGGGTGGAAGTACACAATTTTGAATACTGGAGGACAAGTAAATAGAAATCAGCTGACTGACTTCTAATAGAAGCTAGAATTTTTTTTTATGCAACTCATGAAGTTTAATAATTCTTAAGTACAAACAAACCAACAATCCACATTTCAATATAATTATATAAATAATAACAAATTGAACAATGAAACAAAATTCTCTTCTATCTTCTGGTATCTGGTGCATATTTGTATTATATTAAAAAAGTGAACAGAAAAAAAAGATTTGAACACAGCCAAATAAATGCTTTTTTAAAAATTATTATTATCTATGAATTATCAATGTTTGCAAAATGTGTTAAATATTAGAAGTTAATTGTTGAATCACCAGTAAGTTTGTTTTTAAAAATAAAATACTAGCTACTGTTTTCTATGATTGTTTGTGAGAAATTCAATCAAAACACTCTTGTGCAATGTGCAGGTGTTGTGGCGTATGTAGAAGTAAGAACAGCAAACGACAATCGAAGTGCAGCAGTAAAATGGGTGCTGGAACGAATGGGAGCAAAAGTGGAAGAGAAATTCAGCGACAACGTGACACATGTCATCTTCAAAGAGGGGAAGAAACGTACACGAGATAAAGCCCAGAAGCTAGGAATTCATCTCGTGTCTGTGCTGTGGGTTGACAGGTAAGAGGTTTATGTCTGGCACTATACCTAACACAGACACGCACGCCCGTGCACACACACACACACACACACACACACACACACACACACACACACACACACACACACACACACACACATTGACATTTCATGGATTTTTTTTTTTTTTTTTTTTTTTTTTTAGTCTTAAATAATGGTTGGTGACATTGTATTGATATAAGCTGTTTGACACCATATGATTTTTAAAAAAAAACAGTTTTAAATGTGTGCATGCCCATATGTTTGTTATGTTATTCCACTCAGTGGTGATGGGTATTATCATATGGTATTGTTGCTTTAGTTGTTTTTTATTTTCTTCCTTCTCATATATAATCCGTGTGGATTGTTTTTTTGATGTTTTGGTCTGATTGTTTGTTTTTTGGTGGTTTTTTTTTTTTTTTTTTTTTTTTTTAAGTCTTAAATAATGGTTGGTGACATTGTATTGATATTAGCTGTTTGACACCATATGATTTAAAAAAAAAACAAACAATTTTAAATGTGTGCATGCCCATATGTTATGTTATTTCACTCAGTGGTGATGGGTATTATCATATGGTATTGTTGCTTTAGTTGTTTTTTCTTTTCTTCCTTCTTATATATAATCCGTGTGGATTGGTTTTTTGATGTTTTGGTTTGATTGTTTGTTTTTTGGTGTGTTTTTATGTGTTTTTTGTTTGTTTGTTTGTTTTTGTTTTTCTTTTGTTTGATTGTATGTTTGTTAGCGTATATGTTATTTCCTCTCAGTGATGATGGGTATTATCATAAGGTATTGTTGTGTTTGTTGTTTTTTCCTTATCTTCTTTTAAAAATATAAAGTATGAATTGAAGTATAGAGATATTGTAATCTGACATAAATTGCTTATAGATTTTTTTTATTTTACTTATTTATTTTAAAAATTTTTGTTGTTGTATTTATTCATTAAAATTTTTTATTATTATTATTATTATTATTTAGTCTTAAATAATGTTTTTTGATTACATTGTAATTGATATAAGCTGTTTTGTGTGTGTGTGTGTGTGTGTGTGTGTGTGTGTGTGTGTGTGTGTGTGTGTGTGTGTGTGTGTGTTGGTTTTTTTTGACACTATATGATTTTTAAAAAGACTTTAAATGTGTGCATGTACCTACGAGTATACGAGCTGAGTGGATGAGCGCAAACCGTGTGTGTGTGTGTGTGTGTGTGTGTGTGTGTGTGTGTGTGTGTGTGTGTGTGTGTGTGTGTGTGTGTGTGTGTAGGTGCACGGGTGTGTGTGTGTGTGTGTGTGTGTGTATGGGTGTGTGGGTGTATGTGCATATGTGTGTATGGCTTTTGAGTAGATTTTTAAAATATTTTTTATTTTTATTTATTTATTTTATTAATTTATTTTATTTATTTTATTTTCTCTTTTGGTTGTTGTTATAGTAGTTGCTTGTATTATTTATAGGCATAGTTTATTTTAAAGTTGTTGAAATCATGTTAGCAAATTAATGTTGGTGAAATGTTTGTTGTTGTTGTTTTAATTGTTTGTTTGCTTTTTCCCCTTTTCTTTCTTTCGTTGGCTTTTTTGTTTGCTAGGGATTTTCTGCTTTGTTTTTTGTTGGTTTTTTGTTTTGTTTTGGATTTGATTTTTGCTATTGTTTTGATTTTTTTCTTTTCTTTTCTTTAGATAGATGGCTTGATGGAAAAAAGCAGATCGCTGCTTACTCAATGTACCATCTGGAAATAAAAATTTGATTGATTGATTGATTGATTGACACACACACACACACACACACACACACACACACACACACACACACACACACACACACACACGCATGCATGCATGCACACATGCATACACCACACACACACCACACCACACCCACACCCACACACACAGTGACACACCCACACCCACACACACATATACACACACACACACACCAACCTAACCCAACTCAACCTAGCCCAATCCAACCAAACTCAACCTAGCCCAACCCAACTCAACCTAACCCAACTCAACCCAACCCAACCCAACCCAACCCAACCACATGTGCATATACTTGCATTCACACTCACAGCACACTCAGTAGCTCCTGGTCTTCTAGTATTGGATCACTGTTGGTAATTTATCAGTAAACTCAGAAGTCTAGTTGTTAGCCTCTCAGTTGAATGTAGATTTATAAATTAGTGCAGATATCACTATCTTTGTATTATGTATCTTCTGCTTTTAATTTGTATTATATATCTTCTGCTTTTTAATGAACGATTATATAATGCAGGCTGAAAATAGCCAACCAACTTAAGAATGTTTTAAGGAAAACCATGGGTTGTCTTTTTTTTAATTAATTTTTTTTTGCCTTTTTTAGTTTTTTGTTTTTGATTTGTTTTTTGTTCCTCAGCTAGAGCTCTGAGGTTTACCAATGGTGAGATTTTTGCATATATGTGACAGTTTTTTTTTCCTCCACCATATAGATAGCAACGTTGAGATGGAAGAGATAAGGAACAGATAGGAGAGTTGTAACATAAGCAGAGACCCCGCAGGGGAGGCAAGTGGATTGTAGATGAAGAGATTTCCTGAAGAAGGGGAGAGAATTTGAAGGAATTGAAGGAGAGCTATGAGGACTGTGAAAGTCATTATCTGATTTAATTCATGTTTAATGAGTGTAGTCAAAGAGTTTTGGCTGTTGTTCCATGGTGATTGTGGAAAGGATTTTTCTTTTTGTTTTGGCACTCTTGTACTGGAAATGAATATTGCTTTGGAATGATTCAGTAGAATAAAAGATATCCAACTTGATTCCTGAGTTCAAAACAAAGACTTTGTTCATCAAAGAACTACTTTACAATTGGAGACCATCTCTTGGCCTTTCAGTCAGGGTTCAACATCCACTAGAGTGTTTTTAAAACAGAGTTGTTCTTCAAAAGCGTACGTAACATCTGAAGGACTTTGACTTTCAGTTAGATTTTCTTGTCAAACTGGGAAGAAAGGGTGAGGTTAGGAACCGTACCCAGAACCTCACAGTTTACTTGTTAGGCAGATGAATGCCTTAAATGTCTTGCTGCCTTCCTTCTTGTCTTATTGAAGAATTCTGATTTTGAACTAAAAATCTTTGTTGTCTTAGCAGCAAGGTCATCTGATGAAATGAAAATGATTCTTTATTTTCTGTATCTGTTACACTTCTTAATGTTATATTATTTCTGTTGTACATAGTGTGGCCAGTTTGGAGTTGGCTGATGATATTTTGTGACTGTGTCATGTGCAGCTGTAAGGAGAAACAGCAGAGAGTACCAGAGCATGAGTTTTCAGCCAACACAGTGCGCTGTGGTACCCCTCCTCCTGGAATACGCTGGAAGGTAAAGTCCTTTGCTTCATTGCCTATAATCTTTTGCAAATTTCCCTTCATATGAGATTTAAAGTCAGTAAACTATTTGGATTAGGGTGTGTATGTGTGTGTCTGAGAGAGAGAGAGAGAGGAGAGAGAGAAGAGAGAGAGAGAGAGAGAGAGAGAGAGAGAGAGAGAGAGTGTGTGTGTGTGTGTACACGTGTGTACAGGTGTGTACACGTGTGTGTGTGTACACGTGTGTGTGTATGTGTGTGTGAGAGAGAGAGGGAGAGAGAGAGAGAGAGAGATGGTATGTGTGTGTGTGAGTTTTGTGTGATTGTAATTATTCTTCTTCTTCTTTTATATTGAGGATAATGGAATAAGCACTCTTGTGCTTTTTTACATCCAGTCCCTGTGTGTATGCAGTTTTGTAAATGTCATCTGTTCCCACCGGCACACAATGGCCTACTCTTACGAAAAGCGGAACAGGATTTAACATGTGTGCAAGATGTTCTGCGCGCGTTCGCACACGGGGCCTTGGTTTAAAGTCTCATCCGAATGACTTGTGGGGAGAGTGGAGTCATCACTGATGTTAAATCCAGGAGAAAAATCTAGACCGGACTCGAACCCAGGTCGTCAAATTGCCAGTGCAATGTTCTGACCACTAGGCTATTCCCCCCCCCCCCCCTGGTAAGAGTGTGTGTGTGTGTGCGCGCATGCACACACACTTGCATGCATGTTTATCTCTCACTGTAATTTTTTTTTTTTTTTAATCAAGGAACTCATCATCAGTTATAAATCTGCATAAACCTGCGCTTTCTTTTCCAGAAGTACCACAAGTCGATGCAGCCCAGAGACTTTGAGGATGAGGTGGCTCGCAGTGCGGAGAGGTGTCAGAAGCGACAACGACGGAAAGACATTTACAGGCAGCTGCTGCAAGGAGGGGGGACAGCCACTCCCTTCCACTCCCCTGCCCATGTCCTGGTTGTGGACACTCAGCCTCGCTCACCGGTGAGTAAGTCACTGTCTCAAGTTCACTTACTTGGAAAAAACATATTTGGGTTTTGTTTCTTGTACCTTTTTTTGCCTGTTGATGAATTGTCTCTATTTAATGTATATTCCAAGGGGGGGGGGGGGGGGGGGGGGGGTTGGGGTCTGAGATTGTCATACCAATTTTTAAACCAGTTATTAACACTTTTTGGGGGGTGTTTGGTAATTGTAAATGTAATTGTCTCAGATTGACAAACTATTTTTGGTGTGTTTTATACTTTTGTTGTTGTTGATGATTGTAATTGTCTCAGGTTCTGTTCAGATAACAACTTTTAACCAGCGATTTTTGTTTGTTTGTTTTTTTACTGGGGGTAGGGGTGGGTGGGGGTATGTTTGCAGATTTTGTAATTGTCTTGAATTTACATGCTATTTTCTTAACTTTTTTTAAAACATACTTTTTAGCTGTTGATGATTTCGATTGTCTCAAATTTACGTGCCATTTAAAAAAAAAAAGGTTCCTGACATGTTTTTTTTTTTGCAGTTGATAATTGTAATTCTGTAGTGAGTGTTTGTCAGGTGTAGCTTTTCAAATTGAAGTTTTTATTCCACAAAATGTGTTTAAGAAAGAATAGAAATAAAAATTGTTGGCCGAAAGAGAAGTTTGATGGAAGTGCAATGTAAAGGCTATTAAACACAATCACACTCTCCTATTTATTCCTGAAGTCAGTATGCAGCTACCTTAATGATCGGTAAAATGGTCACATGAGACATAGGCAAAATTTCACCATTGTTGAACCACAGAGCTCTAGCCAAAGATTGAACTAAAACAACTGTCCTGTTAATGCTGAATTATTGGAATATGTTTTATACAAATATTGCTTTTTTTCTGGTATCAACATTGTTTAGAGAAAAAAAAAAGTTCACATGAGCGAAAAAGGTCATAAACTTCATGGATTTTTTTTTTTTTTTTCCAGTTTTCTTCTTTGGATATTCAGACACCTGTGATCATCCCCAACACTCCGCCTAGCATGCAGGCTCGGTTGACTCAGCTGATCCGTGAAAAAGAAGGTTATGATTCATTTTTAACTGATGCTGTACGTTTTATTCTAACTGTATAGAATAGTGGTTAGCATACATGATTTCATGATATGTTTAAAAGAAAGGAAAAAAAAAAAGGGGGGGGGGGGGGGCATTGTGAATACACAGAAGCAAAGAAGCAGTCATATAAAAAAATGTATATATGCAGGTGCATACATGGCATACATGTAGTCATTTATGCAAGTATGCTTGCTCACACTCAAACATGCATGCATACACTCACAAATGCACATGTGTGTACCTGTAGGGTAGTGCATGTTTGCGGACATGTACACACATAATCACACATACACCACATATGACACACTAATACACACATGATACACACACATACACACACACATCACACCCACACCCACACCAACACCCACCCACCCACGCCCGCCCGCGGGCGCGCACGCACACACACACGCACACACACACACACACACACACACACACCACACACACACACACACACACACACACACACACACACACACACACACACACACACACACACACAGAGCATATTTGTATTATTCTAGTTTTCAAAAGCCATCAAGCCCCTAAAGGATTATTCTTATAATATGCCTACTCGACTGCAATGCATGCATGCATATATGCATGGCCACCTCCATGCGCACACACACACACACACACACACACACACACACACACACACACACACACACACACATTCTTCGGATGAGACTTTAAACCGAGGCCCTGTGTGCGAACACATGCAGAACATCTTGCGCACATGTTAAATCCTGTTCCGCTTTTTGTAAGAGAAGGCCATCGTGTGCTGGTGGGAACAGATGACAATATTTACAAAACTGCATACACACGGGGACCGGATGAAAAAAAGCACATGATTGCTTATTCTGTTATCCTCGATATAAAAGAATAAATAAATAAAATAAATAAATAAAACACACACACACACTCACACACACACACACACACACACACACACACACACACACACACACACACACACACACATCACACCACACACACACACACACACACACACACACACACACACACACACACACACACACTACACACACACACACACCACACACACACACACACACACACACACACACACACACACACGCTCTTTGAAAATTATGTACATGTCTGTGTGGATTTTATGATTATAGCAGTTTTATGACGGGAATCTTGGAGGCATAATTTGAGGCGCTGAAGTAGTTTGGTCTTTTTGATTGCAGCGAAAAGGAGGGGTGAAGCAGAGGAATCGCCTGTTGGTCCTGATGTTGGTCTGGATTTGGAGCCCCTGCAGAGAGCTTTGTTCAGTAAGTAGGTGGTTTTTTCCCTCTCTGATAGTATTTTTTGTTAGACTTTTGGGGAAACATGTAATATAGAATATCACACACACACACACACACACACACACACACACACACACACACACACACACACACACACACACACCACCACTCATCTCTCTCTCTCTCTCTCTCTCTCTCTCTCTCTCTCTCTCTCTCTCTCTCTCTCTCTCTCTCCACACACACCTCCCCCCCTTTCCACCTAAAGTGGAGATATGTGTTTGCAAAATTACTGTAGCTTATTATGATTTATGATAGATAATAATTGAGTGAAGAAGTGTAATATAAATTTGTGAGAAATGATGAAGAGCACAATGAAATGATTAGTGGTTTCTCTAGTGATTAGTTTTAAATTTTGTTTGTATTTTTTTGTATTTTGTACCACTTTATGTCACGGCAGATTTCTCTGCGTGAAATTCGGGCTGCTCTCCCCGGGGAGAGCGCGTCGCCACATGTGCAGTGCCTACCCTTTTTTTTTTCTTTTTTCCTGCATGCAAGTGTATTTGTTTCCCTATCAGAGTGGCTTTTTTCTACAGAATTTTGCCAGGGACAACCCCTTGTTGCCGTGGGTTCTTTCACGTGCGATAAATAGTGATGTGTAACACACGGGACCTCGGTTTATCGTCTCATCCGAAAGACTAGCGCCCAGACCACCACTCATGGTCTAATGGATGGGGAAAAAGTTTTGGGTCCAAACGGGGTACGAACCCCGCACACTCCGACCCGGACTTTTTGCTTTCTAGGCAAGGCGCGTGACCACCTAGACCACCGATCCACCACAGTCACAGTCATCACCCATGTATCAAAACTGATTGATGTGTATGAACACTGAGAGTATACATGTAAAGAGTCAAGTGTATACCAAAATGCATGCGTATTTGCACACATATATGTTATATTTCTTTTTTTTTCATTCACCTTTGTATCCAAATTTATGGATGTGTATAGACATGAAGGATATGCCCACACATGCATCTTCTTCACCATCACCTATCCTGCAGTCCTGTAGACTGTGGGGGCACTACTGAAGATTTTGCAACCAGCTTCCTCCACTCCCCGCGGTCTTCTGCTTTCCATAGTAAGTCATTCCACTCAAGGCTGATCCACTCTCTGGTGTTGTCTTCTCATTGTTTTGTCTGTCTGCCTCTTCGTCTCCCTCCTTGTATTGTTCCCTGTAGGACATGTATAGACACTTGTAAACACAGATAGATATACTTACATGTGTACTGTTGCACCACACACTCCGTTATAGACAGCTAGTCTTTCGAATGAGATGATAAACCGAGGTCCCATGTGTTACACATCACTATTTAGCGCACGTAAAAGAAGCCACGGCAACAAGGGGCTTGTCCCTGGCAAAATTCTGTAGAAAAAAGCCACTCTGGTAGGGAACAAATACAGTTGCATGCAGAAAAAAGAGAAAAAAAGGGTAGGCACTGCACATGTGGCGACACGCTCACCCTGGGGAGAGCAGCCCGAATTTCACGCAGAGAAATCTGCTGTGACATAAAGTGGTGCAATTTAATTCAAACAATTCATTGCTGTTTCAGAAAATCAGACTCCTCCACAAGAAGAAAAGCCTGACAAAGCGCCAGTTCCCAGACGAAAGAGTTCACGCCTATCAGGTCGTGTCAGCAGAACCGAGACGTCCAGAACGTCTGGTGAGTCACGTAAAAGCTCTGATGACACCAGCACTGGTGCAAGCCGGCAGCCAAGTCATGGCACCAGGACTGTGACGGAGTCAGAGACTGAACACCAGAACAATGCTTCCAGCGATCCAGAGTCGGTGGACTCAGAGTTGGGAGTGGAAAGCCGACAGAGGAGAGGGAGTGATCCAGAAATAATCCTTCCTTCACAGAATCAACCTCAAGGACTTGTCAGACAGAGAAGGAAAGCCGCCCGACAGAGCATGCCCTGCATGTCGTCTCAGGCTTCTCAGAACTTTTCACAACTAGACAAGCGGCCATGGCAGAAAGTTCAAAAGGGTGATAAAACAGGCGGTAGTAGTGCATCTGTTGATGGGCCCTCTACAGCAGATCCCCATGTTTCTAAAAGGGGCCGCTCAGAAGAAACTAAGCTAAGTAAAAGAGACGGCAACAGTCGCACAGAAGAAACTAAGAGAAGTAAAAGAGACAGCGACAGTTCCACAGAAAAAGATGTAAAACCGAAAGGATCGGGCAGAGGGAAACGTGACTCTGGTGCCAGTAAACAGTCTAGGAAGAAAACAAATGACAGTGACTCTACCAAAAATTCACTTCCACACAAAGAACCAGAAACTAAAAGCTCAAACGTGTCGAATTCAAAACCCGCGAGTAGGAAAAGAAAACTTTTAAACCCTAGTCAGGAGCTACACATTCTCTCCCCCTCCCCAACAGAAAACCCCAACGTACCCACAGCAGCGGCAGAGGGTACCGAACCACAGAAGAGAGGTAAAAAGCGCAAATCCTCTGACGTTGATGCCATCTTCCCTAGCTCCCTACCTGCGTCCAAAAGAGGGCGTGGATCATCACAGATGAAAGAAAATCGAGGCAGAAAAACATCCACCACTCAGGGGGATCCTAGCAGCAAACCGCCATCATCTAAGTCCTCTAAAAACGGTAGTAAAAAGAACGCTGTGAAAAAGAGGAGCACCCTGCAAAAGAGCAAGGGAGATGAGAGCGTCTCGTCTTTGAGTTCCACAGCTCAAACTTCCAGCATTCTGGGATCATCCATGTCGATGGTTTTTAATGATTCCTGCAGGGTTTTGGTGAACCGATTGGCCCCACCGAGAAACAGCATCGCAGAGTTTAAAGAGGCTAAAGCCAAAGGTCAGGGGAAGCGAGGGCCGTCCAGCAAAGGAGGTGGCAGCAGCAGCAGTAGGCAGGAGGTGGGCAGGGACCCCAGAAAGATGAGTCTGCACAAGTTCCGCTTGACCTGCATGCCTTCCTTGGTGATGACCAGCCTTCATCGGGAGTGAGTGGATTTGTTAATGATTATAGACAAAATAATGTGTTTATCAGCTTGTGTGTGTGTGTGTGTGTGGGGGGGGGGGGGTTCATGTGTGTGTGGTGTGTGGTAATGTGTGTGTGTGTGTGTGTGTAATGTGTGTGTGTGTATGTAATGTGTGTGTGTTTCGTGTGTGTATGTTTCATGTGTGTGTGTGTTTTGTGTGTGTGTGCCTGTGTGTGTGTGTTGTGCTGTGTGTGTGTGTGTGTGTGTGTGTGTGTGTGTGTGTGTGTGTGTGTGTGTGTATGTTTGACCTGAAGGTCGAGGGGACTGGGTTTTTTTCATTGAATGCTGATAACCTTTCTTTTTTTAAAAGGTAGTGTCTGCGATTTCTGCCATGGTTCTTAAAATATAGGTAAAACAGAAAAAAAACATATCCATTATTGTAAGAGTCTGTTGTGTTAGTGTATTTTAAATTGTGGCAACTCATTGCATGCCTCTGTGTGTGTGCGTGTGCATGAGCATGTGTGCACATGCATGCACGTACATAATGACACTCCACCACATAATGAGTCGCATTGCACCAGAGGTCAAATTTTAGTTATTGACATGTTATTAATCTGCAATGAAATGGCTGTACAATGCAAAAAAACAGATTGAAAATCGGACAGTTCTATCAAAAGTTAATTACAACTTGAAATGATAGACTGCAGGAAATGACAAAATGAGTAATTGACAAGTTTAGCATCCTAATAGGTGGTCAGAATGAAGGCTTGAGCATTTTTAAAACACGTTTAAAGGCAAAAGGAAACAAAGTTTTGCCTTGATATTTCACTACAAGGTAGAATAAAGGCTTAAGTTATATAATCAATCAAAATCCACATTTTGACCCACACCCGCCTTGAATGGCTCCTAGCGGAAAAGTGGGTCAGATGCTAAGCGACTCATTCCGGTGGGAACAGATGACATTTACAAAAATGCATACACACGGGGACTGGATGTAAAAAAGCACAAGAGTGCTTATTCCATTATCCTCAATATAAAAGAATAAATCATAAATTTCATGGTGGAGTGTCACATATTTGTGCAACAGAACTAAACCCTCAGGCTAATTTGCAGCAAATTTCTTCTTGGCATGTCTTCTGACCTGAGCAGTAAATAAATCAATGTGCAGGGAGCAGGACTTTGTGATAGGGGCCGTCAAACGACTGGGGGTGTTCAGAGTAGAAGACAGGGTGTCCAAGCACACCACCCATGTGGTGTGTGGCGAGGCCAGGCGCACACTCAACACCCTGCATGCTCTGGCCCGTGGATGCTGGCTCGTCAGTAAAGACTGGGTGAGTGAGTCGCTGAGTGCCTCCTGACTTGGCTGGAAAGAACATTGGAGCATGTTTTTGTCTCGTAGGCTTTGTCACACGCACGCACGCTGTGCACACACAGGCACGCACGCACGCAGGCACGCACACACACACACACACACACACACACACACACACACACACACACACACACACACACACACACACACACACACACCACACACACGTGTACACACACACACACACACACACACACACTTATACACACATATACACACACACATACACACACACACACACACACACCACACACACACACACACACACACACACACACACACACACACACACACACACACACATACATATACACACACAGAGGCATGTACTGTTTCTGGTGTGTGCATATTCTCAGTCTTAAATTCTGTTCAAATATTGCAACGCTTTGTGCATAGATATCTTTTATCGAGTTGTTGCAACAAATTTTCTCTCTTTTTTTTTATAAGAAATATATTTGTAATATTTTTTTTCTTTCTTTCTCATTCTATGCAATGCCCTGTGTGCATGTGCTTAATTTTGTCATCTGATTCTACCAGCATGAAATGGCCTGTTCTAAAAGGTGGGGCAGGTTTTAAATGCGTGCACAAGATTTTCTGCATGCATTCGCACATGGCGCCTTGGTTTATAGTCTTATCCAAAGGACTTTTACATTCTGTTGAATTTTTTTGTCAAACTGGGAAGAAAGGGCCAGGCTGGGAATCGAAATCACAACCTCATGGTTTACATGTTAGGCAGGTGAATGTTTTAACCGTCATGCCACCTTCCCTCTTGTGGTAGTGTTTCAAAACATATGATTTTGCCGATGGGAATCTGTTTGTGATTATGGTGGTCAGATACGTGTATCACTGACTAACTTTACTCCTTTATATGTGACACTCCACCACATAGAGTTGCATTGCACCAGAGGTCAATTTTTTGTTGTTAACATGTTATTAATCTGTAGTAAAAAGGCTATTTGATAAAAAAATTAAAAAAAATTGAAGATTGGACATTTATAAGAAAAGTTATTACGAATTAAAATAACAGACTGCAGGAAATAACAAAATGAGAAACTGACAAGCTTTGCTTTGTAATTAGTGGTCAGAATAAGGACATTGATGTTTTAAAAAGCATTTTTAAAGCAATTGGAAACAAAATAAGGCTTTGATACTGCAGTACAAGCCAGAAAAATGGCTATAGTTTTATAATCAATCAAATTCTCTGAAGTCGGAATGTTGCTACTGACATGGTGGGCAAAAATGGTCACATACCCAAAATCTCACCATTGGTGAACCTCAGAGCTCTAGCCAGGGAATGGGAAAACCCCCCAAACTTTTTAATAATCACAATCTCAAAATTGACATCCTATTCCTCACCTGCCTAAAATGGCTCTTAGCGGAAAAATGGATCAGGTACAAAGAGACTGATTTTTTTGTGGATAGTCATACATATATATATATATATATGTACATGATGCTGGTATAAGAAACTGACTTACTCTGGGAAAATCTGGTCAAAATCAAAAACACTTTAATCATCCCATGAAGCCATTGTCATTGAAGGGCAACTAAAAAATGTGTCACTGAAATTCAGCATTGACTTTTAAGCAGTGCCGCAAGTTGATTATTTGTTAGTTTTGTTTTTCATGATGCATGTTCAGGGGCAGACTGCTAATGATGGGTATGTTTCTACCTGTCTACTATGAGTACAGTTGATATATAAAATGGAAAGGAAAATTTGATGTACCATTGTTGCTTTGTTTCAGGTGGAGCGTTCCTTGGAAGAGAAGCACTGGATAAATGAGGAAGACTATGAAATGACTGAGGAAATACCAATGAGCAAGGTAGGGGAAATCTCTCACCTGGGTGATTTTGACGAACAACAGAGAGGAGGTAAAACAAAATGAGATCTATACATTGTTGAACAAACAAGACTCAAAACATTCTAGGAAAAGGAATTTTTTTAGGTTTCACCCCCTAGCTCAAGCTGTCTGAAAACACACCAGAGTGGAGTTTGCAGCTAATAGAAGTGGCTGTTATCAGCATGCCAAAAGATTGGGGAGGGGTTTGCCTGCCAGACCATGCAGATTCAGAAAATGTGTATTTAAGTTTTTGGGTTACTCTGTGAAGTGTCATATTTTTTGTAGGTTTATTTTTCATGACTTGAAAGAATTACTTGATGCCGGGTATTATTAGTTGAAACAGTTTTTTTTTCTTCTGAATGTAGTCAGACCTTGCAACTGCACATTAACTAATAATTGTCTTTTGTAACAGTGCTTCTACGATCTCCTGCATGTCAGAAATGTTACAGGTTCCTAAATTTTAAACTCCCTATGCAGGAAAGTTTCATACCAAAGTCAGTACTACTATTAAAACCAAATTAAATAGCTTTCAGGGAGAAAGATGGGGGGGGGGGGGGGGGGGGGGGGGGAAGAGAAAATGGGGGTAGAGAGGAGAAGGGGGTGTTTGTTTTTGAAGATGTGGTTGTTTTCTTGAATGAAAGAATGATGACAGAAATCATTAGTTGAACAGTTTTTTTTTTGATGTGTCAGACGTTGGAATGCACATTACCTGAATGTTAGATAAGTAAAGAGTCTTTAAGCGTTTTGATTTGATGTAATTTCATTTCTTGTAATAACTTTTTCTTCTTTGCTTTTGTAACAATACTTCTTCTTCTTCTTCAAGCTCCTCCCATTCAGAACATACAGGTTCCTAAATTTAAACTAAACTTCCTATGCAGGAACAGTTTTATACAAAGATCAATTCTATATTAAACAAATTAAATAGCTTTCAGGGGTGCTGGGGTTGAGAGAGAAGATGGGGGTGAGAGAGAGAAAAGGGGAAGTGATGATTATGAGGATGAAGATGATAATGCTTTTCCTTGTGAAACACAAATGACTAGAAATTTTCAAGTTGATGTCAGGAGTATGTTATATGTTGTTTGCACAGAAAGCATAATGTGTGGAATTTTGTATGGTGCTGTAAGGTTCTTTGTTTACATTGTATTTTTTCTACTTATATGTACTCATAAACAACTATTCTGAATTTTATTGGTGTGGTTGTGTGTGTGTGTGTGTGTGTGTGTGTGTGTGTGTGTGTGTGTGTGTGTGTGTGTGTGTGTGTGTACTACTTGTTTGTGTGTCATGCGTGCACATTCACATGAATGCAAGTCTTGTATATCACAGGACTGGGGGTTATGTAGAGCACTTGCACAACTATGTTGCAGAAGCATGGTGGGAGTATGTCAGAAATGTGTTATTTGCACAGAGAGCATACTGTGTTCATTTTTTTATTACTTTTATCATTTTTTTTATTTATTCTTTTATATCAAGGATAGCAGAATAAGCAATCATTGTGCTTTTTTCCATCCGGTCCCCGTGTGTATGCGTTTTGTAAATATTGTCATCTGTTCCCACCGGCTACTACGATGGCCTACTCTTACGAAAAGCAGACAAGGATTTAACGTGTGCGCAAGATGTTCTGCGTGCGTTCGCACACGGGGCCTCGGTTTAAAGTCTCATCCGAAGGACTTTTGGGGAGAGTGGAGTCGCACTGATGTTAACTCCAGGAGAAAAATTTTTATGGTGCTGTGAGCTATAAACTCTTTGTCTATGTACTGATTCATTCTTTTATTCTTAAAATGTGTAATGATTGTTTGTAATGTAACTGAATTTCTCTGTTTTGAGATAATAAAGTGTTTGGAATTGGAATTCTGTCTTGCATGTGCACATTTACATGTTTGCTACTTAGTGGCCTGTTCTAGCATGAAAATGATGAATACTGATTATAGCAGATTTTCTTACCCTGCAAAAAATATGTATTTTTTGTTTTATCTTTTCACTGTGCTAAAACAGGAGGCGCGTTTGGCGAGAGAAGCTGTAGAGCCGGGAAGCTACCAGTGTGGACTTTTTGAGTCAGTTGGCACTGTGTTCGTGTCCATGAGTGCACCCCAGCCCGAGCCCAGCTTGTGAAGCTGCTGCAGTGTTGTGGGGGCAGGGTAAGTCCATTTTGTCTGGTCTTCTTCTCTCGTTCGCTTTACACTGTCGGATGTGTCTGGGAAATATGCATGTCCTTTCCAGCTCCTCTCGTGGGCCGTACCTTTTGTCTGGTGATGATTCAAACATTGGGATCATAAATGCTTATGCAAACACATACACAGGCATGCATGCTCACATATGCGCACAGACGTGTTATAACACGCGTGCATGTGCACACACATGAAGCACGCACACATGCGCGCACAACATGCACAGACGCTGCGCGCGCACACACACACACACACACACACAGTCACCACACACACACACACACACATTTCATGCATTTAGTATCCGTTTCTGTCTCTGTCTATGAAATGTCCTTATTCACCTTTTCTTTCTTTTTTTTGTTATCTAGAAGTGAAAACAGGAAAAGGCAAACAAAACAACAAAACCCAAAAAAATAAGGGAAGAAATTCTGACAAAAACCTAAAATCAAAAAAAGAGAGAGAGGAAGAATGCATTTTTGAAGAAACTGAGGAGTGGGGGGGGGGGGGGGGGGGGGGGGGGGGGGGGGGGGGGGTCAGGATAGCCTAGTGGATACAGTTTTACGCTTGCTACCAAGACGCCCCTTCAAGGGAGTGTTTTCCCCTGGAGTTAACATCAGTACTGACTCCACTCCCAGAAAGTCCTTCATGTGAGACTATAAACCAGGCCCACTCATGCATATTTTGCACACTATTAAAACCGTTCTGCTTTTGGGAAGAGTAGGTCATTCATGCCGGTAAGAACGGATTACAAAAAGAGTATATAGTATATCATAAACGTAATTGCATCATGTTTAGACATCATCCCTTTAGTCAGAATGCAAGTACCTTCATTGTGGACAAAAATGATCACATTAAATATGACACGCTAAAATCTCACCTTTGATAAACCTCAGAGCTCCAGCCAAGGAACAAAAAGAAAAAGATGAAAGAATGAAAAGATGATACTGATAATTTACTAGAATAGAAAACTGACAAACAGAACGGATACACCTATGATCAAAGCTGAAGATATAAGGTTTGTGAACTAGGCTTTTATAGTCAAATGGGAGTCCAGTTCAACACCAAACTACCTCTTCTATCATAGTCTTTTCACTGCATGCTGGTAGTATTCCAGGCATGTGAGATTGTCTTGAAATGTTGGTCTGGGGTAGGACTTTTTGAAAAAAGTGGAGTCTTGGTGTCTTTCCCCTGCTGTATTGTTGTTTGCTTATGTTGTATGTGTGTTGAATAAATGATGTAAATTTAAGCAAATGCTGATGTGGTCTGGTATTACAGGTGACAGACTGTATACAGCGGGCTGATTTTTACATAGGGGACAAGGTTCACGATGACAAGAACAGCATCAAGCCTGTATGGGTCCTAGGTAAGTGCTTTTTTTCCCCCTTTATTTTCTTTTTGTCAGTTTGGTATTCTGTGTATGGGTCGAAATAAGTGAGATTTTACTGCATTTGTGGAAAGTCTGTTTTGAGTTTGGTGGTTATGGAACATGGGACATTACTGAAAAATTAGTTGTTTTGTGGAAGGATTTGTCAAAATTATTTCAGGAAAAAAACACCAAGTTCTACCAGTTTTTCAAATGCAGAAGAGATTGATAATAATACACTATCCCTAAAATGGATCACAGTCTGTTCACCTATGGGAAGAGAGGGAGTGGTCTCTGTTCTGAGACCATCATGAGGGACACCTGTAACACCCCCCTCCTGTCACCACCCTTACCCCCAGCTCACCCTCCAAATCACTAGCATATTTTCTGGGTTCAGCATACTGCCTTGAAGGGTCAAAGACCGAATTAACTAATTTTCTAGATTTTAACTCTGTGTGTGTGTGTGTGTGTGTTTTATTTTATTATTTTTTTTATTTTATTTATTCTTTTGTATTGAGGATAATGGGATAAGCACTCATGTGCTTTTTTTCATCCAGTCCTTGTGTGTATGCAGTTGTGTAAATATTGTCATCTGTTCCACAGTGTGTGTGTGTTTGTATGTGTATGTGTGTGTGTGTGTGTGTGTGTGTGTGTGTGTGTGTGTGTGTGTGTGTGTGTGTGTGTGTGTGTGTAGCTATATATTGAACTTGGATGTGATATTTCGCAACAGTTTCCTGTCATGAAAAAAAGTCAGGACGGTATAAGAGAAGACCGATCTGGTAGTTCTAACATTAACTTAAAAAGAAATGATAACAATCGTTTATACAATGAAATCATGTGCACCTTGTTCCCTGTACATTCAACAGATGATTAGTTAGTGTCTTAAGTCTAGGTACTGATCAGTATTATTCTGAATTGTTGCAAAGACAGCGGATATATGTATTCTGTGTGCTAGCAACATTGCTTTTCTTGAAAGTTGAAACGGGTTGTTTTTACTTTATGAAAGAAATATTTGGATGGGTTTTGCGGTTGGGTTTTTTATATATTTTTTTTAGTAACAACACTATACCCCTTTTGCCTTGTTTTTGAGTGAATCTTTAAAAAAAAAACACACACACACAAAACAAAACAACTTACTGACATCCCAATCAAACAATACTCCCAACGTTTTTTTCTTTTTGGTTTTTGTTTGGATAATTATATCCCTTAATGATGTGGATGATATGGACTGGATTTTCAGATTGCATCAGCCAACAAGAACTGCTGTCCATGGACGATTACATTCTGGCCATCAACCACAAGCCAAAGACCTGCGGCAGTCCAGAGTTCTGATTTGATTCCTGTCTTGGAGCTCTGGGGATGGGGCACTGCCAGGATCCGCTTGCCTGCCCCCCCCCCCCCCCCCCTTCACTGCACCGCTCCAGTGACTCCTCAAGGAGTTGGGAAGAAGTTGAGTCAGGTTACTTCTGAGTTTTGGAGGAATGGGGTGGGGGGCGGTGTCATAGAGACCCATGAATTGGTTTCAGTTATCTGAAGTGAGGAGAAGTTTTTATTCACACCTGTGCATTTCAATTTTTTTGGTGTTTTTTTTTTTTTTTTGTTACACAGTCAGACTTGGACAGATTTAGTAGAAAGTACTGAAAATAAAAGCATTAACTTTAGAAACACAAAAAAACCCAAACAAAGTAAATGAAAAAAGTCATCTGTACAACAAAGTCATTTTCAGCTTGTTCCCTTTGTGCTCAACAGGTCATTTGCTTGTGTTGTTAGTCTATGGTGCTGATCAGTATTATTCAGGTTGTTACAAAGACAGCGGTTGTTTTGTATGTTTGTGTGCCAGCAGCATGCCTTTTCTTGAAAGATGAAGGAAACAGGATTGTTTTTGCATGATGACAGAAAGATCAGCTATGAAAGGGTGTTGAGTCCTTGTACATGTCAAGACTCCCAACATATACACACTGTGGGATTGAGAAAAATTAATGGTCATGGTTTCGTGTTCTGGCACATTTGGACATTTTGACATATAAAAATAAGATAGTCAAGTTTAAAGTTTTCAAATACATCACATCCCTTTTTTTTTTTATTTACTAAACCATTTAGAGAGGAGGGGGGGTGGGGGGTTCCTTCATTCCCTGGTTAGTGTTCTGAAGTTCACCAATAGTGAGATTTTGCACATGCAACCGTTTTTACCCATCATTAAGGTAACCGCATTCTGACATCAGGGATCGTTATGTGTGATTTTTTGAGACTGAAAGACTGGTTAGTGTGTTAATGAAGCCATGGTGTAGCAGGCGACATAGCTTCAAGAGTAGCTTTCCTTGCCAATCTCATGCTGCAAGACCTAATTGTGCTGCTTCAGAAAGTGCGAATTGTGTTTTCCTGTTCGTGTGGTTGATAGGCAAATGGAAAATACAAGACTTTTTACCTTCCCTGTAAGGTCCCTAAACTGGAAACCTCTGCTGGGACCATAATGTAATCTACAACAAAGTTTCTCTATCCTGGGTCCTGGCCTCAGCAGGCGTGTTAGGAGAGAGTGCACAGCTGTCAGTTTCCCCCACTTTCAGCTCCTCTCAGCTGCTAATTAATCCATCCCATCCCAGCCCAGCTGGTGCTAATAATAGCAGGAACTGACCACACTTGGACTAAGTAAAAGGAAGGGGCGTGCTAGATATAGCACTCTTGACTGAGTGATGTTGGCTTTGTGTGCTGTGAGTGGATAGAGGGAGCTCTTCAGTCAGCCCTGGAAGGCAGTTTTCCCAGGACAAGGAAAAGTCTGAGGTAAAACTTACATCCTTGTGGTTGCCATGACTGTCTTAGTTCACTGTACCATGAGGAACATCGCACCAGGCCTAAAGAGTGGTTGTGGTGTGTATGAGCCAATCACCACTTCAGTTTCAGTGCAGGTGGGATCTAAGTGTGGAGTACCTAGGTCCTGCGTCGAAGGGAAAGAGGCGAAAGCTGTGCTGCTGCTCATGCATTTCCCTCTTCAGTCACCAGAGGGCTCAAAGACACTGAAGCCATCTCCTTTCTTCCCGTGTGAGCTTTGCATACAAGGAACCAGCCATCATCATCATCATCATCTTCATCACCTGAACTTGTAGTCAGAAATGTTGACTTTGGCATTTGTGCATGTGTTTTTTTGTTGTTGTTTGTTTGAAATGGAAAACGTTGAGTTACATTCATGTTTGCCATTATCTTTGCATGAAATCCTTTATTTTTCTTTTTGTTTTTTTTTAAAGCATGAAGTCAGTTATTTACATGAGGAGGGTTTTTGTTGTTGTTGTTTTTTAAGTACATGTTACGTACACCGGTGTTTTCTAGTGTTTTTTGGTTTTACTTCAATTGCATGGATCAGTTTGAATTCAAAAAGTGAGAAATGGATGTAATTTATTGCAGTGATTCAAATTATTACTCCGGGGGAGGGGGGGGGGGGGGGGGATCCTGATCTTTGGATGTGACATTTGATCTTGTTTGTTTATATGCTTTTACACTGGACTGAATCAGAATGGTTGTTTATATCAAACGTATACATTTTTAACCAGTAGCATGCTGCAACACATTTTCATTATCTGTAACTGAGTTGAAGCATGCTTTTTCATTAAAAAAATTCGTTCTCTACTTTTGACAGAATGTTAGGTAAATATAGTCTGGTTGTAAGCTTTAGTGTTGGGAGTTGTGGGGGTTTGGGGCTGGGGTTTTTTGTTGTGTGTGTGTGTGTGTGTGTGTGTGTGTGTGTGTTGTGTGTGTGTGTGTGTGTGTGTGTGTGTGTGTGTGTTGTTGTTGTAGTAGTTCAATTTAAAGTCTATTCAAACTTGGTGATATTAGACTAAACAAACAAACAAACAAATTTTTAAAAAAATACCATAAAATATTTACAGAAGAGTTGGAAATAATCCTATCAACATTAGTAATCAATAGTTTTCACGATACTATGGTCAATGGTTCCCTTTGAATTTCAATGCCATTTTCTTTGTAAACAGAGTTAAAACCTGAACATTGAAAACGAATATGTTCACAAGATAGTGACTCAGAACAGGAGCAAGATAAATTTCAAGAATATTTGGTCTTCCAAGAATTTCATGGCAACTTATAAATGATGTTAGTAATTTATCTTGGATAGCCTAGTATTTCTCATTTCCCATGGAAGTTATTCTCATGTACATGATTTTCTGATATTGAATTAATTTCACGACAATCATTTTTTAAGTTATCAACTGGGCAATCTCTTTTTGCACCTTGTTTTGCAAGATTATCTGCTGTTTCATCTGCTATTGTGTGTGTGTGTGTGTTTTTTTATTTATTTATTTATTTAATCTTTTATATATCGAGGATAACAGAATAAGCAATCATGTGCTTTTTTTCATCCGGTCCCTGTGTGTGTGTGCAGTTTTGTAAATATTGTCATCTGTTCCCACCGGCACACGATGGCCTACTCTTACGAAAGCGGAACAGGATTTAACGTTGTGCGCAAGATGTTCTGCGTGCGTTTGCACACGGGGCCTCGGTTTAAAGTCTCATCCGAAGGACTTTTGGGGAGAGTAGAGTCAGCACTGATGTTAACTCCAGGAGAAAAATCTCCTCGACGGGACTCGAACCCGGGTCGTCAAATTGCCAGCGCAATGTTCTGACCACTGTGTGTGTGCGTGTGTGTGTGTGTGTGTGGTGCGTTGTGTTGTGTGTGTGTGTGCGTGCGTGCGTGTGTGTGTGTGTGTGTGTGTGTGTGTGTTGTGTGTGTGTGTGTGTGTGTGATGTCTTTTAAAAAAAAAAATTAAAAGGGAGGGGGGTGCCTTATGTGTGTGTGTGTGTGTGTGTGTGTGTGTGTGTGTAAGGAAATGATGTTTGAACTTGGAATTGAATTGAATTGAATTGGATAAATTTTATTTCGAGAGGGAGGTGGAGGGAGGGGGTTGGCTTTTTGTTTGGATTTTTTTTTTTCTGTATCAGTGATTGTCATTTTTGCTCTTTTCACCGTCCATCTCTATCTTAAGAACATAATGGTTTTTTTTAGTGAAAATCTGATCGGTAGTATGGCTTTCATGGTTGGTAGGACTAAAACTTATGATTATGATAGGTATTTTTGTGAAATTTCAAAGAAGGTTGATCCTGACTGATGTAAGCACAATGTAGTAAAGTGTTTATGGTGTTGTATTGTGTGTGTGTTTGTGCGTGCGTGCATGGTGTGTGTGTGGTGTGTGGGTGTGTGTGCAGTGAGGTCTGTGCATGAATGATATATTTATCAGGGCTGTTAAAATCCTTCATCGTCAGAAGTAGTAGGGCATTATGCACTGGTAATAATTGATGACAATATTGAAAGACAAGCCTAAAATATGTGTATGTAATAGAGTTGGAAACACTTTCTGGAAGGTCTATCTGTTTCATAGGTTTGAAATAAAAGAATAGTTGGAGAGTCTGGAAAGTCTTTCTGTTTCATAGATTTGAAATAGAAAGAATAGTTCGAGAGTCTGGAAAGTCTTTCAGTTTCATAGGTTTGAGTGTGGAAGGTCTCTCTATTTCAGTATGTTTGAAAGACAAAGATAATAAGAGGGAGTGTGAAAGGTCTCTCTGTTTCAGTATTTTGAAAGACAGAATAACTCGAGTGAGTGAGTTGGAAAGTCCTTTATGTTTCAGAGCTTTGAGAAAGAATGAACACTGACCTTTGAAAGTTCCATTTCAAAGTATTTGACAGAGAAAGAATGACAGAGAATGGAAAAGTTCCTTCTATTTAAGAGTGTGAGAAAGAGCGGTGATAGAGTGTTGAAAAGTTCTGTTTCAATGTGCTTGAAAGCAAAAGTAGGATGGCAGAAAGTTGGAAAATTCTATTTCAGAGTGTTGGAAAAAGAAAGAACAATGACAGGGAGTTGGAGAGTTCTATTTCAGAGTGTTGGAAAAAGAACAATAGCAAGAGAATTGGAGAGTTCTATTTCAGAGTGTTTGAAAGAGAAAGAACAATAACAAGTGTGTTGGAAAGTTCTATTTGAATGTTTGAAAGAGAAAAAGCAGTGATAGAGGGTTAGAAGTCTTTTATGTTACAGAGTGTTTGGAAAGAAAGAACAAGGGCTAGAGAAGTAATTTTGTTGTGGGGTGGGGGGGGGGGGGGGGCTGTTGATCCTCAGCTTCAATGTTCACCAATGGTGAGATTTTGCATATGTGACCATTTTTACCCACCATTGATGTAGCCTATAGGATGGTGTTTGAACACGACACTAGTGTGCATGCACTTTTTCTTTTTCTTTTTGATATCTGTTCTTATTGGCACGAAATGTCCTACTCTTCCGAAAGGCAAAACAGGTTTATAAAGCGTGTGCAAGATGTTCTGCGTACATTTGCACATGGGGCCTTGGTTTATGGTCTCATCTGAAGGACTTTTGGGGGTGTGGAGTCAGTACTGATGTTAATTCCAGGTTAAGTTCCCTAAAACGGGTACCTTTGTGGTAATTTGATTCAGGGTTGTCAGATCATGAGTGCTACGCTCTTAACAAGTAGCTTGTCCCACCCCATACAAGGGAGTTTGAAATTTCTTTTTGTTCAGAATGTTTGGAAGAAAAAATATAGTCCAGAAGAGTTGGAAATGGGAAATGCTTTTTTTGAGTCAAGACTATTCCGAAAGAGTAAAAACAGTGAAGTAGGAAAGTCCTTTAAGCTTTATAGTCTTTAAAAAGAAAACGAAAATTGTCAAAGAGATTGAGAATTGGAAGGTTCCTTAGGTATCATTGTCTTTGAAAGAGAAAAAGAAAGTTAGAAAATAGTGAAAAAGAGTTGAAATGTTTCAGTTCTTTGAAAGAGAGAGAGAGAATGGTTTGGATGGGGACTTTTTTTTTTTTTGATGAAGTGGTTGGGGGTGTTGTTTGGTTTTCTTATTTCCTTTTTTCTCTTTAAAAAAAAAAATAATTATTATTATTTTTTTTTCTTTTTTTCTTTTTTAGTTTTAGTTTCACCCCTGTTTCACTTTTGACAAAACTTTAGCTCCGTAAAAACAGTTCTTGTGATGGCCAGTATGTGATGATGCCAATATAGACTGCGTTTTTCACGGTGTGTTCACCTCAGGGAAAGATGCTTGTGATTTTGAAGGGATTGTTAACAGGCAAATCTGCCAGAACCCACTGACAAGAGATGAAAGAATTATGTTTTCTCTCTCTCCCTCCCCTCCCCCCCCCCCTCCTCTCTCACTCTCACTCTCACTCTCTCTCTCTTTTCTCTCGTTCCTTTACCAGGTGGGGAGCATATGCCAGTAGTGTCTTCTCCTGTGCTTGTCACTTAGCAGGAGGTCTGCCTGCTGGCCTCAGCCAACACATTCTGACTTCAGAGCAGCTCATTTCATTGTACAGGTTGCATGCTGAGTATGTTTCTGTAACCCACAGAACGCTGACATGAATTACAAGATCTTTTATATTTTATCTTCTGCATGTACTTTTTTTTATATGCACAAAGGGAATTAGGACAGTGGCAGGTCTGCACTTTTTTTGTTATCTATTTATACCACTTTATGTCACAGCAGATTTCTCTGCGTGAAATTCGGGCGCACTGCTCTCCTTGGGGAGAGTGCGTTGCCACAAGTGCAGTGCCATCCTTTTTTTTTTTTTTTCCTATCTGCAACTGTATTTGTTTCCCAATCATAGTGGCTTTTTTCTACAGAATTTTGCCAGGGACAACCCTCTTGTTGCCGTGGGTTCTTTTATGTGCGCTAAACAATGATGTGTAACACACGGGTATCGTCTCATGCGAAAGACTAGCACCCAGACCACCACTCATGATCTAATGGAGGGGAGAAAAGTTTCGGGCCCAAACAGGATTCGAACCACCCCACACTCCGACCTGGACTTTTCGCTTTCCAGACATACTCATTACCTCTAGACCACCATTGTGAAAATCCTCACCCTCAATGCATCAGATGCCAACACTGAGATTTGAACCCATGACTTCATGGACCCATGGGATTGAAATCAAATGGTCTTAACCACTCTGCCATGG
>CM060323.1:13050889-13055889 GCA_030674155.1 Stramonita haemastoma
GGGGGGGGAGTAAAGGACCTTAGAAAATACTCTTAGGCTTGATTTGTTTTGTGTTGTTTTGTTTGGTTTTTTTAATCCGCTTTTGGGATACTGACAGCGTAGGCCATTTTGGGATACTGACAGCGTAGGCCATTTTGGGACACTGACAGCGCAGGCCATTTTGGGATACTGACAGCGCAGGCCGTTTTGGGATACTGAACGACCGTGGAACTTACTGCTTAGTTCTGAATACAAGAATGCATAAACTTGCTCTTAAAGTGTTTGCTATGAGGTTTTAGGTGAGCAGGGGGGGGGGGGGGGGGGGGGGGGGGAGGGGGGGGGGGACAGAGTAGAGTAGAGAAAGAGAGAGAAAGAGTCTCCTTCCTTTTGTGAAAAGTGAAAGTCGTGATACAGCAGGAACAATGAGATGTTTCGCCAAAAAAAAGAAGAAAAAAAAAAAAAGAGAGAGAGAGAGAGAGAGAGATAAACATGTCCAGCCGTTTAGAAGCACTTCCTGTGGACGATGGAGGGGCCGGACTCGTCGTATTCCTGCTTGGAGATCCACATCTGCTGGAAGGTGGACAGAGAGGCCAGGATGGAGCCCCCGATCCAGACGGAGTACTTGCGCTCCGGGGGAGCGATGACCTTGATCTTCATGGTCTGGGGAGCCAGGGCGGTGATCTCCTTCTGCATCCTGTCGGCGATGCCGGGGTACATGGTGGTGCCCCCGGACAGAACCGTGTTGGCGTACAGGTCCTTACGGATGTCCACGTCGCACTTCATGATGGAGTTGTAGGTGGTCTCGTGGATGCCGCTGGACTCCATGCCCAGGAAGGAGGGCTGGAAGAGGGCCTCGGGGCAGCGGAACCGCTCGTTGCCGATGGTGATCACCTGCCCGTCGGGCAGCTCGTAGCTCTTCTCCAGGGAGGAGGAGGAGGCGGCAGTGGTCATCTCCTGCTCGAAGTCCAGCGCCACGTAGCACAGCTTCTCCTTGATGTCGCGGACGATCTCGCGCTCAGCCGTGGTGGTGAAGCTGTAGCCACGCTCGGTGAGGATCTTCATCAGGTAGTCCGTCAGGTCGCGGCCGGCCAGATCCAGCCTCATGATGGCGTGGGGCAGAGCGTAACCCTCGTAGATGGGCACGGTGTGGGAGACACCGTCCCCGGAATCCAGCACGATTCCGGTGGTGCGGCCAGAGGCGTACAGGGACAGCACGGCCTGGATGGCCACGTACATGGCCGGGGAGTTGAAGGTTTCGAACATGATCTGGGTCATCTTCTCGCGGTTGGCCTTGGGGTTGAGGGGAGCCTCGGTCAGCAGGACGGGGTGCTCTTCAGGGGCCACGCGCAGCTCGTTGTAGAAGGTGTGGTGCCAGATCTTCTCCATGTCGTCCCAGTTGGTGACGATGCCGTGCTCGATGGGGTACTTGAGGGTCAGGATGCCGCGCTTGCTCTGGGCTTCGTCTCCCACGTAGCTGTCCTTCTGTCCCATGCCCACCATCACACCCTGTGCACAGACAGACAAGGAGCAGAGTCGTTAGCTTCATTCATTCATTAACCACCTTTTTCAAGTTCTATCATTATAGAACGTACACAAAAGGAAATGCCCAATTAATTTTTTATTAATTTATTCTTTTATTTCGAGGATAATGGAATAAGCTATCTTGTGCTTTTTTACATCCAGTCCCCGTGTACATGCCGTTTTTCAAAGTATGTGTGTGTGTGTGTGTGTGTGTGTGTGTGTGTGTGTGTGTGTGTGTGTGTGTGTGTGCCTTCTTTATCACTCATGGGCACACATTGTACACCATGCTGACATCGATTAGCGTTAAACAGCAAAGACAGGAACATGTGTACATGCGTGGGCACGCGTGAAAACACACACACACACACACACACACACACACACACACACACACACACACACACACACACACACACACACAAATATACACACACACGCCCCCTTAACACCCGATTCCGCCTATGCTCTCTCTCCCACCCCCACCCCCCCCCCCCCACTGCCCAGTTCACGCCCCCTTGTATCCCATAGAAAGTAGACAGTATCAAAACAGATAAGTTACACAGAGATAGCTCACTGATAAGACAAAGCTGGCATTTCTGCAGTGTGGCTTAAAGATCCCAAGGCTTTATCCATTATTTATCTATTTGTTTATTCTTTTATATCGAGAATAATGAAAGAAGCACTCATGTGTTTTTTTTGTTTTTTTTACATCCAGTCCCTGTGCGTATACAATATTGTAAATGTTATCTGTTCCCTTCTGGTACACAATAGCCTACTCTTTCGAAAACAGGAACAGGTTTTAACGTGTGCAAAAGATGTTCTGCGTGCGTTTTCACACGGGGACTCGGGTTATAGTCTCATCCGAATAACTTTTGGGGGGAGTGGAGTCTGCACTGATGTTAACTCCAGGGGGAAAATCCTCTTGAACGGGATTCGAACCGGGTCATCAAGTTGCAAGCGCAATGTTCTAACCACTAGGCTTTAAGGATTTTACTACATTTTTTTTTAGGCCACTGTTGCTCGTGCCTATACTGATGCGATGTGGATTTCATAGAGGATAATAAAACAAACAAACAAAAAAAACGATAACAAAAAACAACTTTCGAATAACTTGTTCTGTTTGACCCGTTAAAGTGTCGGAATCACTGGCAGTTCATGACTGATTAGAGAGAGAGAGAGAGAGAGAGAGAGAGAGAGAGAGAGAGAGAGGAGAGAGAGAGTAACCATCATTGAATCGTTTCTATAGCTTCAGATCATGCAAACTGTGATGGAAAACGATTCAACAAGAATTAAAAACTCCCTGCCAACTTTTTTTTTTCACAAACAAAAACTTACTGTAGACATTGGTGAAAACATTAACAGGTAAAATTAACACACACACGCACACACTAGTATGCGTAACATCGCAAAAAACCCGTGTATTTATTTTTACGGCATTTTTCAATTTGTTTTCTGCCGTATCATTTTTGTCTTGTCTTTATGTAGATAAAGTTTTATGACACTAAAATGTCCACAAGAGCTGTGATTTTTTTGAATAATAAGTCATAAAATAATAATGAATAAGATAAAATAATTTTTTTAAAAGCAATAAGAATGTAGGTGTTCAAAAGTTTTTCTCCGTATACAGTAGTGGGTTACTGAAGGATTAGTAAATGAATATAAATAAATATGTTGTTGAAGTTTATCTCAAGGAAAATGATTGAAAACTAAAAGGAATAGGTAAAACAGATCAGCGATTAGCTAAAAGATATGGAAGACAAAAATATTTTTTAAATATGTAACAAAAACAAAGATGTTTCTGTTTGTTCTTAAAGGAAAGCTATTGAAAAACTAAAACGAAAAGACAGATAAGCCAGCAACTAGCTAAACAATATAGAAAAAAACAGAGAATTTAGAAAGAAATATGGTGTAAAATAATACTTTTGTTCATTTTCAAAAATAAAATAGCGAATTTAGAAAGAAATATGCTGTAAAACAAACCCTTTTTATTTTCAAATTAATGTTAGCCAAACTTAAAATGAAAAGATATATCATCATTTTGGCAAAATCAAAAAAGACAATTTTGTGAAATCAAAGAAAGAAAAGATAAGCCCCGCCCCCCCCCCCCACCCCCAAAAAAAAAAAAAACCCAAAAAACAACAAACAACACACACAAAAAAACAAAAAAAAAAAAAACCCAAAAACAAACAAGTAAAAAAACAGCCTCCCCCCAAAAAAAAACAACACACAAAAAAAAAATAACCACAAAAAAGTTGTTTTTTTTTTCCAAACTGACCTGGTGCCTGGGACGGCCCACGATGGAGGGGAAGACGGCTCTGGGAGCATCGTCCCCAGCAAAGCCAGCCTTGCACATGCCGGACCCATTGTCCACAACCAGAGCGGCAACGTCTTCGTCACACATCTTCAAACTGTTAACTGACTACGAAAGATTGAACTAAACCAAACTGGACAGCAAACTGCCTTGCTCTTCCTCTCTCTCTCTTCCTCAAGCCTTGAGCGACAAGTGACTGATTGCTGCCAGCTCTCGTATTTGTAGCGACGCCATACGCCTCTTTTCCTAGTATTTCGCTGTCCTTTGGGCGCAAGTCTGGCCAAATAAGGCAAGTGGCGCTTGTATAGGGTGGCCTGTGACCATATAAGCGTCGTCGTCGTCATATATGGAGATGGCACGACTTGGTGAACGCTTTACCATCGGAAATTGATGAGGGAAAGAGAGAGAGAGAGAGAGAGAGAGAGAGAGATCAGTCCAGTGTAGGCTAATCAGTTGAGGGGAGGTGGCCTT
Source organism: Stramonita haemastoma (assembly GCA_030674155.1). Lineage (NCBI taxonomy): Eukaryota > Metazoa > Mollusca > Gastropoda > Neogastropoda > Muricidae > Stramonita > Stramonita haemastoma. The sequence continues at coordinate 13,055,172 of CM060323.1, forward strand.
CAGTCAATAGTTTAAGTCCCTGGTATGCTAACAGTGCAGAATGTTTAATCAGCTGAATTAGTTAATTCACCAGGTTGGTGTGTTTTTTTTAGGGGGATGGGTTGACGGGTATCAGTTTACTGATGTTCTTTTTTTGTCTTTTTTTTTTTTTTTCCTTTTTCGTGTGCGCTAACTTGTTCTTTTTGGTTTGATTCATTTCGGTAATTAGATAATACTGGGGTCATGAAGTTAGGCCTAGCTCTGTCTTCGTTTTTTTTCCTTTCCTCCTCCTCTCACTTCTTCCTTCTTTCCTCCTTTCTCCTTCCTTCGCCTAGTCCCCCCCCCCCCCCCTCCCCCATCCCCTCCCTTCCTTCCAAATGTATTTTCTTCCATGTGTATGTGAAGGGACGCAACTACTATGTTTGCACTATTTGGTTCGAAATATTTTTTAACATTTAGGGTCGTTGTCATCTGTGGGATATATTTGAAGTAATGCTCTTAGATCTAATACTGATGATACTGATATAATGATACTAGTACATTTCATCGGTGGGATATATTTGAAGTAATGCTCTTAGATCTAATACTGATGATACTGATATAATGATACTATGTACATTTCATCTGTGGGATATATTTGAAGTAATGCTCTTAGATCTAATACTGATGATACTGATATAATGATACTATGTACATTTCATCTGTGGGATATATTTGAAGTAATGCTCTTAGATCTAAT
>CM060323.1:13065889-13103389 GCA_030674155.1 Stramonita haemastoma
ACCGCACACGATGGCCTACTCTCACGAAAAGCGGAACAGGATTTAACGTGTGCGCAAGATGTTCTGCGTGTGTTCACACACGGCCTCGGTTTTACAGTCTCATCGAAGACTTGTGGAGAAGTGAGTCAGCACTGATGTTAACTGTTATAATGGTATGACTGCCGTATGTGTTCATAAGGTGATTACTCTTTGATTATTTTTAAAGTGATGGACAAGCTCAAACAATACAAACAATAGAACAACACCACAGGGCACCTCACCACACCACACCATGCACCTCCATACCACAATATACAACACTATATACACAGCACCACATCACATCACATCATATCATATCATATCACATCATGATTTGAAAGAGATCTTTTTAAGTCATAGTCTAATAATGCAAACTTTGTGTGAGCAGATTTTATTATATATAATAATCTAACTTCTTTTTTTAACCTCGTTATAACTCTTTTTTTTTCAAATATAGTGAAATATCCGCTATTTTATCTATCTATCTATCTATCTATCTATCTATCTATCTATCTATCTATCTATCTATCTATCTATCTATCTATATCCCGCAGTCTGGCGACCAAGGGGGCACCCCGGAAGACTTGACAACCAGTTCCCTCAATTCCTTTCTTTGTTTTTTGCCTAAGGCAGAGCAGAGAGAGGATTTTATCATTGTGTTTAATTAATGCAAAACAATACTCCCCTTCCCCTTTCTCCCCCCAAAAACCCAAAAAAAACAAGACTAATCAAACAACAGCAACAATAAACAAAAACCTCAAAACCAAACAAAAGAAAGAACCTTCAGTAATATTCACACACTACTACTACTACTACTACTACTACTACTACTACTACTACTACTACTACTACTACTACTACTACTACTACTACCACCACCACCGCTACTACTACTGCTTCTGCTGCTGCTATTACTACTTCTACTACTACTACTACTACTACACTACTACTACTACTACTACTACTACTACTACTACTTCTATCTACTATTTCTACTACTACCACCACCACCACCACTTTTCGCCCGGGCTCAAAAAAAACTAAGAGGGGTGGCATTTTCTAAGCTGCGAGGACACTTCACAGCTGGAGTTTTCACACAGTTCCCGCCCCTGTATGTAAGGGGGCGGATTCTACACCCTACCTAATTACTGACCCCTCTTTGACCCCGTTGATTACTTGTGTGCAGGCTCTATCTATCCACCAGGACCAGACAGATGTAACATAGTGACAAGTATTTTAAATGGCTGGCTGGTGTGCCCGCCGCGTTCGCTTGCAAAGCTGTGGAAAAGTTCAGAATGTAGTCATCAATGGGAAGATGATCATAGTATAGTATGGTAATGGGAGAGAGATGGGCGCTTTTCTTTAATTCAATATATCCATTGTTCTTATGTTGGAAGAATTTGAAGACTGTGGGATGTTAGGAGGAAAACTTTTCTCTGTGTGTGTGTGTGTGTGTGTGTGTGTGTGTGTGTGTGTGTGTGTGTGTGTGTGTGTGTGTGTGTGTGTGTGTCTGTCTGTCTGTCTGTCTGTCTGTCTGTCTGTCTTCTGTGATATTTATTGTTTTAATGTTTCATTTCGAGGATAGAGAAATAAGCACTCATGTGGGTTTTTTCCCCCCCCTTTCTACATCCAGTCTTCCTGTGCATGCAATATTGCAAATTTTGACATCCCTGTGTGTGTGGTGGTTGTGTGTGTGTGTGGGTGTGTGTGTGTGTGTGTGTGTGTGTGTGTGTGTGTGTGTGGCGCGCGCTCCGGGTGTGTGTGTGTGTGCGCCCCGGGTGTGTGTGTGTAAAGGGGTGGGGGCGATTTATGGGTATTTTCAAGGGGTGTGGATGGGTGGCAGTGGGTGCAGTATGTATGCACATCTTAGCATGGATCCATTCTCTCTCTCTCTCTCTCTCTCTCTCTCTCTCTCTCTCTCACACACACACACACACACACACACACACACACACACACACACACACACACACACACACACACACACACACACCTGAACAGACCTTATATAGAAGAACATAAGGGGGCGGAGACTGAAAGGTGTAGATCCAGAACAAATCATGAGGTGACTTGATAGTATTTGATAACACCCCCGACTTTCCTGTCTAGTCATGTACCGTATCACTGTGCCATATATGTAAATCATACTGGGATAATTTATAATCTTACTAGGCCTACTCCAGATCTGACCTGGTTACGGCCCCTTTTCTCTGGCTATCAAACGACATTGAATAAAGGGGTCCACCATTTGACTGGTTAGTCGTAATCTTCGACATTGTGGTGACGAATTCTGATAGTGAGCAAAAGCTTAAGGTATGAAATCACCACCACCATCATCACAATCAACATCATCAGTCCTCTGACTAAGATGGTCCTTAGGGGAGAGGTGGAGGGGGAGGGGCAGTTTTTTCCAGTGTCTTCAGCCTTTAACAGCAACACTGCCATGTCAAAAACGGGTCCAGTCTTTGAATCAATAAGTAATATTATGGTGAACTGAAAAATGATTACAAAAACAAACATCAAACAAAACCCTTTACTGTTGGTTTTACTTGTCCTCCAAACTGTTCAGATCTTAAGGGGTGAATCTCTGTCTGTCTGTCTGTCTGTCTGTCTGTCTGTCTGTCTGTCTGTCTGTCTGTCTGTCTTCTCCTCTCTCTCTCTCTCTCTCTCTCTCTCTCTCTCTCTCTCTCCTCTCTCTCTCTCTCCTCTCCTCTCCACCACACACACACACACACACACACCACACACACACACACACACACACACACACACACACACACACACACACACACACACACCAAAACACACCACCAGTGCATGAACAAAAATTGATTTTTATCTTAGCAAGAGTAACATAAAAGGGAGCAATCAAACACACATTGAGTCGGTTGTTCTGCACTCCCCAAAAGAAAAAAAAAAAATCAAGTTTCCATTGAGATGCAATGACCTTGCTACTGATTTTATTTCCTATAATATAGACCTAGAGAGTGGTTCTTTTTCAAATTGAAATGAATATAATATTGTTGAAGTGATATCCTAAAAACGCCAGGGACATTTACAAAAAAAAAAAAAGTCTTATGCTGGCTTTCCATTTGTATTGGTGGAATTGTAAAAAAAATTAATAACTTTTCTCAAATTAGAACTTAAATATACACACTACGTTGACTCCTTTAAAACGCGAGTATAAATAGAATCTGGCCAGACTTATTCATTTATTTACTTCGAAATTATCGTGTTAACTGTAATTTCCCGTCATTATTGTCATAAAATATGACCTCCCCCCCAACCCCCCCAAAAAAAACAACAACAACAACAACAAAAAACCAACAAACAAAACAAAACAAAACAACACACACACACACACACACACACACACACACACACACACACACACACACACACACACACACACACACCACACACACACTGATAATATTTACACAACTGCGTACATATGGGGACTAGATGAAAAAAAAAGCACATGAATGCTTTATTCTATTATCCTCGATATAAAAGAACACACAAACACACCACACACACACACACACGCACACGAACACCACACACACACACACACACACACACACACACACACACCACACACACACACACACACAAACACACACACACACACACACCACACACACTGTACTTACACTACCCCCACCTTTCTAACACATCCCAAATACATAGCTGTTTAATATTCCTTGCAAAAGCGGAGTAGTTGTGTCCCTGGACCAGCCTTGTATTGAAGCAGATGAGGAATGCGACCACTGTCCATTACATGTTTATAATTAGTGACTCTTCTTCCTAGCCTGGCCTTCTGCCCGAACACTGACCACTCAAAGCCCTACATGGGACTGGCACTGCTGGATATCATATTCGCAAGTAACGATGAAATGATGAAATGATGATGATGATGATGATGATAATGACAATGGTGATATTGATAGCAATAGCATTAACAACAATGATAACGCCACAGCAACATCACCGCCAATAGTAATTAGTTTCACTAAAAATATAAATTAAATATATAATATATATATATATATATATATAATAATTAATATATATATGTAATATATATATATATAAATATATATATAGAGAGAGAGAGAGAGAGAGAGAGAGAGAGAGAGAGAGAGAGAGAGAGAGAGAGAGAGAGAGAGAGAGAGATCTCATCTTATAACTTAAAAAAAAAAATCAATTTGTTTTATGCTACTAAAATGTGTGTGTGTGTGTGTAGTGGTGTGCGCGCGCGTGCGTGCGTGCGTGCGTGCGTGCGTGTGTGTGTGTGTGTGTGTGTGTTGTGTGTGTGTGTGTGTGTGTGTGTTTGATTGATTGATTTATTCTTTTATATCGAGGATAATGGAATAAGCACTCTTGTGCTTTTTTTCATCCAGTCCCCGAGTGTATGCAGTTTTGTAAATGTCATCTGTTCCCACCGGCACACGATGGCCTACTCTTACGAAAAGCGGAACAGGATTTAACTTGTGCGCAAGATGTTCTGCGTGCGTTCGCACACGGGGCCTCGGTTTAAAGTCTCATCCGAAGGACTTTTTGGGGGAGAGTGGAGTCCGCACTGATGTTAACTCCAGGAGAAAAATTTCCTCGACCGGAAATGTGTGTGTGTGTGTGTGTGTGTGTGTGTGTGTGTGTGGTGTGTGTGTGTGTTTGTGTGTGTGTGTGTGTGTGTTGGTGTTAAGCATGCATAAGCTTACATCTACGTAAAGCGTGCATTCATGTTAGCTTTTTCATTCTCGTTAGATTTTTCGTGTGTTTCTGATGTACCTTTCCACACCTACAACAGAAACTCTGATTGTGACCTGTTACTAGTAGAAAGACGAAATCACCCACCCACCCATGTTACTGGAGAGAGAAAAAAAAGATAAAGATAAAAAGTGAAGGATTGGGATAGCCAAGTCACCACCACTGTGCTAAACAGGACAATATCACGATCTTCTGCACTTATCAGCAAGGTTGACAAACCCACCACGCAGCCAGAGCAGGATGCGGTATCTCCCCGATATCACCCACTGTCACTTGAGGATATCATACCACATTTTACAGAAATGTGGTGTGTGTGTGTGTGTGTGTGTGTGTGTGTGTGTGTGTGTGTGTGTGTGTGTGTGTGAGAGAGAGAGAGTAGAGAGAGAGAGAGAGAGAGAGAGAGAGAGAGAGTGTGTGTGTGTGGTGTGTGTGGTGTGTGTGTGTGTGTGTGTGTGTGTGTGTGTGTGTGGGTGCGAGCGCGCGCGTGTGCGTGTGCGTGTGCGTGTGTGTCCGTATACGTATGTGTTCAGCCCTTGTACTCAAGAGCATTCGAAGATACTTCGTATTTCCTTCGTCTCCGGTTTATCTCCATTTGCAAAATACAGGCGTCTGCTTATTTTTTGTGTGTGTGTGTGTGTGTGTGTGTGTGTGTGTGTGTGTGTGTGTGTGTGTGTGTGTGTTGTGTGTGTATGTGTGTGTATGTGCGTGCGGCGCGCGCGCGCGTATCCGTATACATGTGTGCTCATACCTTTGTGATCAAGAGCTTTCGAAGATACTTAATATTTCAGGTTTATCTCAATTTGCAAAATACACGCATCTGCTCTGTGTGTGTGTGTGTGTGTGTGTGTGTGTGTGTGTGTGTGTGTGGTGTGGTGTTGTGCGTGTGTGCGCGTGCGTGTGTGTGTGTTGTGTGTGTGTGTGTTGTGTTGTGTTGTGTCTTGCTTGTAACTCTTAAAAGGGCAGAAGAGCTTAGTGGTTAGAGTGGTCTGAAGGAGTGCAGTTTAAGCCTAAGTGATGGCTGAACTGTTATTATTATTATTTTATTTTGTTTTTTTAATAAATATTCTCTGTTAACATCAGAACTGAGTCCATAATAATAACGTAATTGGCTGACCTCCTATGGGCATACTAATGATAATGTTGTCGGCTGTCATATCGGAATAATAATAATAATAATAATAATAATAATAATAATAATAATAATAATAATATAAATAATAATAATTTAATAATGATGAATAGTTAGTAGGCACCCATCAGTCTCGGAAGACTATGGAGTTGCGCTCTTGTCTTTACAGCGGAAAGCCTGGGTAAGTAAGTATGGAGGGCAAGCTGTTACCCATGCAGCAGACCCCCCCCCCCCCCCCCCCCCCTACCGTCGCGGGAGCCACCAGAACGTTGCCATATATACAGCCCCGAGCCGCCTTGGGACTCCAACTCCCCGATTTTTCCTAAGGGATGGTGTCTAAACATGACATCTGTGTGCATGCTGATTTTTTTTAATTAAAAAAAAAATGTCATCCGCTCCTACCGGCACACGATGGCCTGACCTTCCGAAAGGCGGAACGGGTTTTAACGTGTGTGCAAGATGTTCTGCGTGCGTCCGCACACGGGACCTCGGTTCATCTGAATGACTGACATTCAGTTCGATTTTTTCCCTGTCAAACTGGGAAGAAAGGGCGAGGCTGGGAGTCGAACCCAGAACTTCACGTTTACTTGTTGGCAGGCGAACGTCTAACCATCCTGCTACCTTCCTTCTTGATGATGACAACAGCTATGATAATAACAATGATGATGATGATAGTGATGATGATGATGATGATGATGATGATGATGACAAAGTATCGTTCCCCTCCTATGGGCATAATAATAATAATATAATAATAAAAATAAAAATAATAAAATAAAATATGATGATGATGATAATAATAATAATAATAATAATAATAATAAATGAATATAATAATGAAATAATAATGATAATAATAATAATGATGATGGATATGATGATATAATAATATAATAATAATAATAATAATAATAATAATAATAATAATAATAATAATAATGATGATGGTGATGATGATGATGTAGTCGGCTGCCCTGGTGTGGGCATGACCGTTTCGTAACCTTTCAGACAGATCAGATAGACCACTAAGTATTCGTTGTGTGTGCCCACTGTACAATTACAGACTCTCACGCAGCTTTCACCGTTTTGTAGGCTTCCCACCCAATACACGGGACAAACACATAGCGCTAGTTTTGTGTATAATTAGCTGATGTATAATTATAGGCTCTTACACTTGTTTAGTGGCCTCGGGCAAGTGTTGGGGGCGTAGGACGTGGGGAGGGGGGGGAGTATGCGGCCTCTTATGGAAGAAAGTAGTACCACCGCGCGTGCTTGTTTGGTTACCGATGCTGAGTTGACAGTAATGAAAAAAATGAAGAGGAAGAACATAGAAGAGGCGAGGAAGTGAAAGAAAAAGATTGATAAGGTAGGCCTAAATACACAGAACACCCCGTGGACTTCCCGGGATGCTTGCAAAGCAGCATTACTAGAATAGGGTCCCTGCCCGCCAGCCAGGCATGTCGTAAGAGGCGACTAAGTGGCCCACTCCCCAGGTAGGGGTTGGACACAGGGCTAACAACCCTGTTCTGTAAAAAAAAGTTTGTTACAGAAACAGCAACAAAGAAATTCCTTTGTTGCTGCCCTACATGCCAAGAAGGCATAAAAAGGCTTTGGATGATGGATGGAAATACACAGAACACAACTTTTTCTCTTTGTCTATTCGTCTATTTGTCTCTGCTCTGCTTCTCTCGTCCTCTCTCTCTCTTCTCTCTCTCTCTCTCTCTCTCTCTCTCTCTCTCCTCATCACTCTCCTCTCCACCATCTCCACACCTCTCCTCTCCTCTCTTCTCCTCTCTAATCTCCTCTCTCTCTCAAACTCTCTCTCTCTCTCAACTCCCACACTCCTCTCCACCACACACCCATCCCACACATCACTCTCTCTCTCTCATCTACTCTCTCTCTCTCTCTCACACACACACACACACACACACACACACACACACAACACACCTTCCCATATAATATTACTCTTTAGTGGAAAGATGTTTAACTGAAACACACACACACCCCACACACACACACACAACACACACACACACACACACACACACCACAACACACACCACCACCACACACACTTGATGGTATCGGTAGTATTTTATTATGTCACTCAGTCAGCCACTCCTACGCTCAACGCATGACAGTACTAATTTAATTTGTAACCTACGTCTGTACTGTACTGTATAGAGCTATCTATCACCAACATGCCTTAGCCAACAAACATGTAATAGGAATCTACATGTCTGTGGCAGGCCGTCCTTCCTTCTAACAAAAGAAACAAGCCCATTGTCATCTAGTAAACATCCCTGAAAGAAAAAGGCATAGATGACAAACATGCCTGTGCATGAATTCGCTTGCCACACACACACACACACACACACACACAAACACACACAAGGCGTGGGGGCGGAACACACACACACACACAACACACACACACACACACACACACACACCACACACACACACACACAGAGGCGTGGTGCACCACAACACACACACACACACACACACACACACACACACACACACACACACACACACACACACACACACACACACACACTCACATATGGTACTAACACTACCACCATTGCTAACTTGGGAATCCTGGATATAGATCTAGATGATAACTGTTTTTGAATTGAACGAGAACCTCTCTCTCTCTCTCTCCTCTCTCTCCTCTCTCACTCTCTCTCTCTCTCCTCTCTCTCTCTCTCTCTCTCTCTCTCTCTCTCTCTCTCTCTCTCTCTCTCTCTCTCTCTCTCTCTCTCTTCCCAGGAAGTAAAAAACCAACACAACAAACCAAAACCAAACAGAAAAAAACACACACATGAATTGCGATCTATTGTTCTGGCTACAAAGAACTTTACCCGGTCTTTCCTCTCTTACAGTCACTAAAGCGCTTCCTAGAATAGTGCAGTGCTGTGGGTTATACTGACTTCGACTTCAAAGAAAAATAAAATGTCGACTTCTTCCTCAACTCCTAGAGGAGTCGTTGGCACACTGTACTGAATCTTTTTTTTTTTTTTGGGGGGGGGGGGGGTGGGGGGGTGGGTGGGTAGGGGGATGGCGGGGGGGAGTATCCCTCTCAAGTGAAAAAAATGTCTAGGTGTATCACAGAAAAAAACAGTACTCTGTGTGTAGAGAGAGAGTAGAGAGAGAGTAGAGAGAGAGAGATGGAGAGAGAGAGAGAGAGAGGAGAGAGAGAGAGTAGAGAGAGAGAGAGAGATTTGATTGATTTGATTTGAGTTGAGTTGATTTATTTTTTATATCGAGGATAATGGAATAAGCACTCTTGTGCTTTTTTACATGCAGTCCCGTGTGTATGCAGCTTTGTAAATGTCATCTGTTCCCACGCACACGATGGCCTCTTACGAAAAGCGAACAGACAGACGGCAAAGCACCAGGAACTAGTTCACCAATCCAGGAACTAAACAAAGAATAAAGACAACAACAACAATAACAACAAAATTCCAAACTCAACCACCACCACCACCACTCCCCCCCCCCCCCCCCCCCCCCCAAACTGACAACACAAAATCAAACAATCCTACATTTGACAGCCAGCGCGCGTGCTACGCACATAATACACAAAACCAACCCCCCCCCCCCCCCAAAAAAAAAAGAAAAAAAAAGTACAAACTCATCAAAAATCGGCACCAAACAATCATAGGTTTGATAGCCAGTCATGACAAGCTAGCTACGTAGTACAGTCCTGTCAGTTGTATCCTTGACCTAAGTGATTTCTGTGACACCACTTTCCAAAATCTTCACCCAGTACTCTGCTGGTCCTTGCATGTCTGTTGTAAGTATAGGCCTACTCACTGGACTGTCTTACGTCGAGTGACCACTTCCGTGCCAGTACCAAGATCTGGACACTGACTGTATTTATGAACCAGAGAAGGGAGGGAGGGGGGATATTAACGTCATAACCCCCCCCCCCACACACACACACACACACACACCTTTTAGACACAGCAATAATGTGAGTCCAGTCCTATGTCCTTCACATTTTTCAGCCGCCAGTCTTCCTCTTCCTGTTTGTTTCTCAAAGGTTACAAGTCCAAGGTGATATATATATAATATATATATATATATATATATATATATATATATATATATATATATATATATATTTTTTTTTTTTTTTTTTTTTTTTTTTTTTACGTAGGTTTAGGCTATGTGCGACAGCTTTCCTATCAAGAAAGTTGGCATATTCCAGCTTCAGAGCAAATTCTGACCACGACACTAGCATGCTTAGAATTTGTTTTATATTTAGTTTGTGTAGTGTTATCTATTCCCTGGGATTCCAAGGTTTTGTTCTTTTAGGGAAAAAAAAGTGGAATAGAATTTTACGTACGTGAAACACTGACTATGTATGTGTTTTAGGCTTAGAAACTGTTCAATGTCTCATCTGAAAGACAGATGGCTTTAAAGAAAAAAAAAAATCTTCTTGGTACCTGAAGGTTAACCGTGAGGATTAAACCCATGACCCATAGATAAAGCGTCAACATACTGCCCCCACCCCCACCCCACCCCCTCTCAAAAAAAAGAAGATTCAGTACAGTGTGCAAATTTATTTCTCCTTTGAAGTCGAAGTGTGTGGCTGCCTATATAGTGACCTGAAAGCAGTCATGCAAGCAAATTCTCATCCAGTGTGTCCTTGCGGTCTCACAGGATGCATGCCGGGGTGTTATGAGAGAGACACGGTGAATATTCTGGGTGACCCCCAGGATGTTCGGCTGGGGAACGCCCAACAACAATTATTCCTTCCCTACGGAAATGGAATGCTCTGCCAGCTTCGACTGGGCTTTCAGTGCCAGAGATCTGGAATCTGGTACCACACGGTCCAATCCACGGATAGCCTAGTGGTCAGAACATTGCGCTGGCAATTTGACAACCCGGGTTCGAGTCCGGTCGAGGGGATTTTTCTCCTGGAGTTAACATCAGTACCGACCCCACTCTCCCCAAAAGTCCTTCGGATGAGACTGTAAACCGAGGCCCCGTGTGCGAACGCACGCAGAACATCTTGCGCACATGTTAAATCCTGTTCCGCTTTTCGTAAGAGTAGGCCATCGTGTGCCGGTGGGAACAGATGACATTTACAAAACTGCATACACACAGGGACTGGATGTAAAAAAGCACACGAGTGCTTATTCCATTATCCTCGATAAAAAAAAAAAATTCAAATTAAAAAAAAAATCAAATCAAATCTTTATAACCCCACCGACCAGAGAGGCCTTCTCGGGGATGCCACCTCGTGAGATCTTCAAATTTGTTTTAAAAATATGCAGCTATAATTGTACAGATTAAAAACAAAGCTTAACAATTCTACTGTCCATTCCTTGTATCAACGCCTTGGCCAACCATAAAGGTCAACCCAGGACGGTCAACGCGTCAACAACACCTAAATTGAGATAAAACCACAGCCAGATTCCTCCCAAAGCCAGCCCTGTTCGTGGGAACGAATAATACGATATGTTGGCTCCTATCAGACGGGCGATGCCAGATTCTCTATGTTGAATTATAATGCCAAGATGAGGAAGCGTACTATAAATCGAATATATCTTAGTACTGGGCCCTGAGCATTCTGTCCATTGTGCCCTCGTTAAGGAAATATTTATTTATTTATTTATTTATTTATTTTATTCGTTTATATCCAGGATTAATTTTTTTAATCGAGGATAATGGAATAAGCATTCATGTGCTTTTTTTTTCATCCAGTCCCCGTGTGTATGCAGTTTTGTAAATCTTGTCATCTGTTCCCACCGGCACACAATGGCCTACTCTTACGAAAACGGAACAGGATTTAATGTGTGCGCAAGATGTTCTGCGTGCTGTCGTACACGGGGCCTCGGTTTACAGTCTCATCGGAAAGACTTTTGGGGAGAGTGAAGTCAGGAGGACGAAGCTATAATAGATCCAGTGATGTCTGACTCTGACTCAGGATAATAGAATAAGCACTCGTTTGCTTTTTTTACATCCAGTCCCCGTGTGTGTAGGCCTACTGGTTTACGACCATGTCAGATTTAATTGTAATCTGAGTCAGAACATCACTGGATCTCTATTATAGCTTCGTCCTCATTCCTAGTCAGTTATGATAAATGGGTGCGTGCGCATGTATGTGTGTGCCACAACGCCGCGCGACATCGCACAGCACGCGCGCGCTGCACATACAACTACAACACACACACACACACACACACACACACACACACACACACACCACACACACACGTCTGAATTGAGCACTGTGAGGTCTAGATTTACCAAATGTTTCCTTGTTGCTTTGTTTGTTCTTTTTATTACAGAATTTGTGAAACACCTCTTTTGTTTCTTTTACAAGTTAATTTTTCTTGTTTAATTTTTTGTGAAGGCAGGGTGGAAAGTGTTGGGTAAACTTAATGTTTTACTCTCAGTCAAGATAATTTTGACTTGACTTTACACACACACACACACACACACACACACACACACACACACACACACACACACACACACACACACACACACATCACACACACACACACATCACACACAATCCTCGATATCATAAACCGAGGCCCTGTAGTCCGAACGATAGCAGTAACAAATCTGTACCGCACAAGCGTAAATCCTTGTACCCTTTTTAAGATAGGCCATGTGTGCGGAACAGATGACACATTACAAAAACGATAACAGATGGATGTAAAAAAGCACAATGAGCTTTTCTATTATACCTCGATATAAAATAAAAAATAAAAACACACACAACCACCCACCCCCAACCACCACACACCACACACACACACACACTCACTCACACACACATCTCATTCTCTTACTCTCACTTCTCTCTCTCTCTCTCTCTCTCTCTCTCTCTCTCTCTCTCTCTCTCTCCTCTCTCTCTCTCTCTCTCTCGTATGCATGCACGCCTCACTCACTCACTCACTCACACACACACATACACACACACACACACACACACACACACACACACACACACACACACACATTCACACACATTCACACACACACGTGCACACACTCACACACACGCACACACACACAGATTCACACACGTGCTCACACACACACACCACACACACACACACACACACACACACACACACACACACCACATCACACATGTGCACACACACACACAATACACTAAACACACACACACACACACACACACACACACACACACACACACACACACACACACAACACACACAGAGTCATATTCATACACATTATAAATAAACAAAACACAAACTTTTAGTCACACACAAGTATCTGCTTTTCTTCTTTTCTCCCTGTCTCCTTTCGTCTAATATCCTAATAGTGAAAAAACGTAAAATCTAAAGAACGAACACACACCACACACCGTGGCATAAAAGATTTTACAGCAACAATAGAGGTATCCATGGCAAAATTTTGTTGATTAGAAGTCAATCTCATAGGGAAACAGACATGCCTACAGGTAAATTCTATTCAACAACAACATACAAACAACTACAAAATAAAAAAAAAAACCCACCCAACAACATGGTGACACTTTTCAGTAGATATACAATGCATTCAATATAGAATACTGCACCCCCCCCCCCCCCACACACACACACACATTAAAAATTATTACAATGATGCCTGTACATCCTAGCAGGGTTTTTTTTTTTTTTTTTTTACACAATGAAATGATATTGTATTTTAACCATGCTTTCGACCACTCTGAGTATTAAAAGGGTAACCACCTTAAATCATCCAAAAGTAGGCCAGTTTAGCAGTTACTTCCCTTCTCCACTCTCCTCTCATAATCAAGACATTAAACAAAAGTTTTGTTCAGTTAAGCTGCTGTTATCTATTTTAGAATTTGCAGGACCATACATTTCCGATATTTTACTATTTATTTAGCCGAAATGTGTGCCTGTTTTAGCTAATCGCCGAATATTTCTTTTCTTCGTTTCTGTTCCAATCCTATCTTTTTTTTGGTTAGGCCTAAAACTAAGAGTTGGAAACTTCCGGGCGGACAATTCGAAGCTTTTACAGTGACAACATCAACTATACAAGATGCTTCCAAAACTACGAAAGGCAAAAGTCCAGTCTTCTCTGAAAAAGTCGCTGAAGCAGAAAAAGCTGACGAAATCTGCTATTGCTATGGTGAGTCTCTTTATTGTTATCATTTTACTTTTGAATTCCTTCAATGGCAAAATTGAAAGCACTAGGCCTACTATAATTGCGTTAAAGTTATCATACCTCTGATCTTACACGAGATAACTGGGATGTAACATACGTTGTGTTGTTGTTTGTCGTGTGTGCAGTGTTTGGTAGTGTTGTGTTTCAGAGGTGAAAAAAAAACCAAACTTTAAGTGCAAGTGTTGTGGTTGCCAGAAATCTCTTCAGTAACGAAAGTTGATGAATTAAAAAGTTGACAGTGAGGTGAATAACCATACAAGATGTTGAAGCAGCAAACTGGATGTAGTAACAAAGTATGTATGTGTGTATATGTGTGTGTGTGTGTGTGTGTGTGTGTGTGTGTGTGTATGTGAGTGATGTGTGTTTGAATTGAGTGATAGTTAGTGGCGTATGCAATGCGTGAGACTGGTAGTAGTGTAATGTTGTGCGTGCGTGCATGCGTGCGTGCATGCGCAAGCTATGTCAGTATGTGTGTTCACACACTTGCCCTAGGAGTTCAGTAACTAAGTTAGATACTAAGATGTGTGCATGCATGCTTGTGTCTGTCACTCTGTCAGTCTGTGTGAGATTTTTCACACACAAAAATGTATGCCAAACACCATTTAAACAAAAGTTCACACAGCTTTGGATACATCTAAATTCTAAGGCATAATAGTGATAATAAAAGTTAAAGTCTATCCTGAGCCTAGGCTTATCAGGCTGGTGCTTATCCCGGTTTCTGTGGCGTTAAGCAACTGAGAGTCATAGACTCCCCCCTGGATAGGATGCCAGTCTATCGCAGGGTTAACCCCCAACACAAGGTTGGTACCCCTTTTACACCTGGGTTAGTTAAAGTTAAAGTCTGTCCCGAGCCTAAGGCTCATCAGGCCGGTGCTTATCCTGGTTTCTGTGGCGTTAAGCGACTGAGAGTCATAGACTCCCCCCTGGATAGGATGCCAGCCTATCGCAGGGTTAACCCTCAACACAAGGTTGGTACCCCATTTACACCTTGGTGGGGTGAGAAAATAGCCGAAAGCTGGGATCGAACCCGCAACCTTTAGATTATGAGCCCAACGCCCTAACCACTAGGCTACAGCGGCGGCTTTTTTACACCTGGGTGGGGTGAGAAAATAGCTGTAAAGTGCCTTTTCCAAGGGCACAACGCCATAGCGGAAAGCTGGGATCGAACCCGTAACCTTTAGATTACGAGTCCAACGCCCTAACCACTAGATTACAGCGGCGGCTAATACTATAGTGATAATAATACACAGTAAAAACAATCAGTAAATCACATAAGCATGATTGATAATATATATTTCATTACTACACATTAGCTCTCTACATTATTATGATACAAGTGTAATGTTTCTGTATTCATTTCATGATTGGATTTTGGTCCTGTAGCCAGTGTAGGGTAATCAAAGAAAAAAACAACAACAGAAAATAAGCTGACTTAGTAGATTTGGCCAATAGAAATTATATTAGAATGCTCTGTACACTACATAGTATGTAAGGCTTTTTCTCAACAAAGTAAGAAAAATTCATTAAAATTGGCAGTATGTTTTTCACTTCAAGTAACATAAGCAGTTTTTAGTTTACAATTAATAGAATTATGTTGTAGTACAGTGATAGTGATACAATCATACACCTTATACAGCGAATATTCATCATTTCATGTGTTGTTTGCAGGCTTGGCTGAACTACATTTTGTTTATGAAAATGTTGGCATCAGAGTCACAGGCAGTGGCTGTGGGTGAGAAATCCAAAGTGATCCTTGCTCAGGATGTGAGAGCCGTGAGAAAGGTAAGCTTTCACCATTCATAAGTTTTGTACTTGATCAATAAACTCATGAATACTTTAAAAAAGTAACACAACTTAAAAGCGATATATTATTATTTATTATTATTATTATTATTATTATTGTTATTATTATTGTTGTTGTCATTATCATCATCATCATCATTATCATTATTGTATTATTATTTTTGTTCCTTACTAGAGCTCCGAGGTTCACCAATGGTGAGATTTTGTGTCTGCAGCTGTTTCTGCCCACCATGAATGTAGCCGCATTCTGACTTCGGGGATGATGTCTAAACATGACATCTGTGTGCTTACTTTTTAAAGATTTTGTCATCTGTCGCTACCCACACACACTGGCTTACTCTTCCAAAGGTGGCCTGTGTTTTTAACATGCACAAGATGTTTTGTGTGCATTGGCACATAGGATGTACACAGGATGTTTTGTGTGCATTGGCACATAGGATGTACACAGGATGTTTTGTGTGCATTGGCACATAGGATGTACACAGATGTTTTGTGTGCATTGGCACATGGGATGTACACAGGATGTTCTGTGTGCATTGGCATATGGGGCCTCAGTTTCTAGTCTGATCCGAATGCCTTTTACTTTTTAGGGGATATGGGTCAGTACTAATGTAAATTTCAGAGTAAAATTCCTTAAAATGTGTGCCTTTGTGGTGATTTGACCCTGGGCCATCAGATCACAAGCGCAACGCTCTAACCACAAGGCTCTCCTGCCCTCCAAGCCATATATTTCAGAATCACATAAGTATCTAATACGTATTAGTGGCCTAAAGGTAATGCACACTATCTAAAGGCATAGGTTAAAATGTTCCCCTATCCTATGTAGTTGTTAGGGAGTGAGTGAGGTGTCACAAACCTCAACTTCTCCAGGGGCCAGCATGTTCAAGAGGGTGGTGCCCATCTCCTCTCCCTCGCTGCTTTATCTTCCCTGACCCTAAAGAGGGCAGGTACCCATTTACAGCTGGGTGAACTGGGGGACTGTATCAATTTTAACTTGGGGAAAGCGAGTGCTCTGAGCACTGAGCTCCCATCTCCATCTAGAAAAGTAGTAACAATTTTTTTTAAAAATCAAAAGATGATAAAGAATGTGGGTTCACAGGTTTGACCCCACCTGAAATTGGATTTTATCTTGGTCAACCTGACTGTAGGTAGTACTGTTGGTTCTTATCTTTCAAATCAAGGTTTAAAATGCAAAATGCATGATTATACATTTAGCACGTGTATAAAAGAATTTATGACAACAAGAGAGTTGTTTCTAGCAAAATTCTATAGGAAAAAGCCAATCTTTTGGAGAAAATATACACATGCACACAAAGATGGAAAAGGAAAGCAAAGAACCCTTGAGGTGAATACACAAACTTAATGGGAATGCGTTCTCCACAGCCAGAATTTTATGCAGAAAAATGATTTTTAAAAAAAGAAGAAAATCTGCCGTTGTTGGGAGTATTCAGTGCAATCAAATGCATTTACACTGTAATAGAGTGCTTTGAATTTTGATTACAGAAAAATGTAAACTCATATGGATGTACTGTTGTTTGTTTGCAGAAAGTGTTTCGGAAGCTGAGAGGATAATTCCATCAACAGCCATGCAGCACCAGACATCAGATCAAGGAGAGACATGTATGTCTGTGTCATCAATGCTGAAAGCCTGTTTCACATGACATTCTGTGCTTTGTGATGAATGAAGCTCTTTTCAAATCTGACATCTGGTGATACTGATACTGATAGCATGAGCGTCTGTCTGTAAGTGTGGCGAGCCATTGACAAGATGCCTTTTTACAAAAATGACACAAAACTTGACTTGGACTATAAGCAGTTGACAGAACAAGAGGCAGCTTTGAGCACAGAAAAAATATAAAAATATACAAGCATTTGGGCTCTTTTATAACAGGCACTCCAGAAATATGACATTAAAAGAGAGATTGAAGTGAGACTTTGATCAATATAATCCCCCCCCCCCCCCCCCCCCCCCCCCCCCCCCGAAAAAAAAGAATCAATAATACCATGCTGCAGAAAAAGTAAAATGTTTAAACATTTAAGATTTTAAATTTCACATGAGTTCAGGGGTAGCTGTCATCAGGATTCCCCTTATCCTGTGTAGACTTGTGTAGCTTTTGAGATTTGACCCTTAGAAAGATGTGGTTGTACAAAGCCCCATTGGTCAGGGGATCATTTCCATTGGATTATAGTCTCGAACAAATCTGTGTAGGACCTTAGACTTAGTAACAAAATACCAGACCTTATGGCTTAGGATCAGGTTATGTTGATGCTTGTTTCCCTATCTGGGTAGAATGATTACTTTGGGGGAAAACAAAAATTTACTGAAAGTTCAATACATACCAGAAAGCAGTGTAAAGGATAAGGCATCAGGTCTGATTTAGAGTGAAAATTGAAATGACATTTGTCCTGTAAAGTCAAGTGAGCATGGGGATGGAAGGGGTTGGGGGTTATCCATGGGAGTGGGTGTGATCTTTTGTAGTCCAAAATTCACATGGAACCTCTTTCCTGTCACTGTATAGTTCTGAGTCCAAAGCTCATAAACTTGATATTGGTCTGAGATAATGTCACTGTGTGTTATCACTCACTCACTCACTCAGTCCCATGTCCCAAAGGATGTAGGGGGGACATGAGAGAAGATGCAACAGAGATCTTTTTCCATGCTTCGCGATCATGTGTTGCTAGTAGGAGGTGTTGCAGGGGTTGGGCGGTCCAGTCTTTGATGTTGTCAACCCATGATTTCTTTTGGCGGCCTCTTCTTCTCTTACCCTCGACTGTTCCTGGCAAGATGGTTTTTGCTAAGGTGTTGTGTCTTGTGGTGTGACCAAACCGCATCAGCTTTCTCCTCTTTATGGTGGAGAGCAAAGGCTTTTGGGGGCCCACACGCTTTTTGATTTCTTCTTTCACATAGTTATTGGTCTTGTGTTCTTTGTGTGTTATCACTTCAAGATAAAACTTTGAAGCATTTGAACAGTAAGGGATTCAGACAGGCCTCCAAATATAATTATGTACAGTGTGTAGTTTTGGTGGTCTGAGTGAAAGAGTATTTTGGAAGTCTGTAGGAATCCTGTAGTGTTTAATATTTCAGTTTTATCATGGGAGGAATGGTATGACACATGCTGGTGCAGTGATATTGTCACAGACCAATGAACAGTCAAGCTGATGTTGTCTGTTTATAAATTTATAGTTTCAGTTGGTCAGTGTTTTAGCCCATCCTTTGTTCAACTTGTTAGCATTTTTGAAAATGACTGAATAATATTAATAGTGGAAGAAGCAGAAAAAGGGAACAGTGTGTTTGTATGAGAGGGGATTTTTCCCCTGTAGTTAACATCAGTAAAGAATCTACTCCCTCGAAATTGTGGAATTCCTTTGGATGAGACTTTAAATTAAGGTTCCATGTAAGAACGCACTGAGAACATCTTGCAGACATGTTAAAATCCATTTTGCCTTATGGAAGAGAAAGCCATTTTGTGCCGCTGGGAACAGATGACAAAATTAAAAACAACAAAAACCCCACACTAGTGTCATGTCTAAGCTCATCCCCAAATCAGTGAATGTAGCTACCTTCATGGTGGGCAAAAATGGTTGCATTTAGGCAAAACTTCACCCTATTGGGGAACTTCACAGTTTTAGCTGAAAATGAAAAAAAAAAAAGGTATAACACTCGATGCAAAGGTTGAAAGAAGAGAAGACAGTTTGTATAGTAATGTATTAAAGTTAAAGTCTGTCCCGAGCTCAAGGCTCATTAGGCCGGTGCTTATCCCGGTTTCTGTGGCGTTAAGCGACTGAGAGTCATAGACTCCCCCCTGGATAGGACGCCAGTCTGTCGCAGGGTTAACCCCCAACACAAGGTTGGTACCCCTTTTACACCTGGGTGAGGTGAGAAAATAGCCGTAAAGTGCCTTTTCCAGGGCACAATGCCATAGCCGAAAGCTGGGATCGAACCCACAACCGTTAGATTACGAGTCCAACGCCCTAACCACTAGACTACAGCGGCGGCTATAGTAATGTATACCACTTTTAATTAAGTGTTGATAGATTTCTCTTGTGTAAAATCCAGGCACATCTTTCTGTTGAGAGGTGTTGCACAACAGCAGTGCCCCCCCCCCCCCCCTTTTTTTTTTTAAAAATCATTTTATTTCATGTTTCTGTTTGCAAGTGTGGTTGTTTGTCCTTAGTCTTTTTGTTTTTGTATGTTTGTGAGACTGAGAGAGAGATTTGTTTTGCAATTAAATGAATCTTCAAAGACTTTTTTGGGTTTTGTTTGGTGTGTGTTTTGTTTTATATGGTTTGCTGAAAATTTTCTGTTGTTAGGCTATGTGCAGGATTCAGCATATCATGAATGCATGCATGCCCCATGTGTGTGAATGAGTGAGTGTGTGTGTGTGTGATTTGTTTATTTTTATTTTTTAATTTATTCTTTTATATCGAGGATAATGGAATAAGCACTCATGTGGTTTTTTACATCCAGTCCCTGTGTGTATGCAGTTTTGTAAATTTGTCATCTGTTCCCACTGGCATGCAATGGCCTACTCTTTCGAAAAGCAGAACAGAATTTAATGTGTGCGCAAGATGTTCTGGGTGTGTTCACACACAGGGCCTCGCTTTAAAGTCTCATCTGAAGGGTGTGTGTGTGTGTGTTTATTTATTTATCTGTTCTTTTATATTGAAGATAATGGAATAAGCAATCATATGTTTTTTACATCCAGTCCCCTGTGTATGCAATTTTGTAAATGTCATCTGTTCCCACCGGCACATGATGGCCTACTCTTATGAAAAGCGGAACAGGATTTAACGTGTGCGCAAGATGTTCTGTGTGCGTTCGCACATGGGCCTCGGTTTATAGTCTCATCTGAAAAACTTTTGGGGAGAGTGGAGTCAGCACTGATGTTAACTCCAGAGGAAAAATCCCCTCGACTGGGAATCGAAAAGGGGTTGTCAAATTGCAAGCGCAATTTCTGACCACTAGGCTATATCCCGCCACTTGTGTGTGAGTGTGTGTGAATTAATATTATTTTCTGTAAATGTATCTTCCATCAGTTTAGGTTTTCCTTTAACTTTTTGAAAGCTTTTTTAAAATCTACTGTTTGCACATGTAAAATCCTCTCTCTCTCTCTCTCTCTCTCTCTCTGTTTGGCTGGGACCTCCATGAATTGTCTTATCCTGATGGTTGCCTTCATTTAATAATGAAATTTTTTTTTTAGATCAGATTTTCAGCTTTTTCCTGTTGGCAAGTACACTGTGAAATAATCACATGTATTGCCTTGGGAGTACTGAATACAGTGAATAGGTCTGGACGTTTATCATTATAGCCTTTTTCACTCCATGCATTTGTCTTTGTATCACAATGAATCCTTCACTGATATGAAGAGTTTATAACTATTTCAGTTTGTGGTACACTTTTTTTGTTTTTTTGTTTTGCTGCCTCATTTTCTGTGACATCCCCATCCTGCTGTTTCCATGCCACTCATTTCAAACTCCCTGCCACAGCCATATGCAAAGTCAAAGTCAAAGTCAAACTTATTTTCCAGATGGTACATAGCAGATTTGCTATGTCTTATCCTCAGGGTCGTAAGTCCATTGGGGGGCCATCAGTACCAGGCCGCTATGGGGCCACCAGCCTGAGAGGCCCTGCACTGCTGCTGGGTCACTTTGTTTGTTGATTGATAGGTCTACAATGGTAGAAGTTGTATTGGGTATTCTTTGTAGTTGTCTTGATGTAGGTGGACCCATACCAGTGGTTGTTGCCCTTTATATTATGGGAGCCTCAGAAAGTGAAATCATTACTTTCAACACTTACTTCAGAAAACACTCAATTTTCCCCCAGGCATATCAAATTTCAGGTATCAGATCATATATATATACATACATAATATATATATATATTATGGGAAAGTAATTGTGTGCATCAAAATTGCAGTATAAGGTTCTTTTCCCAGGAATAGTCAAGAATACATTACTCCAGTTTTGTTGTCTGCGAGGATGGACACTATAGGCTATAGCCAAGTGGTTAAGACAGTTCGATTTTAATTCCGTGTGTCTGTGAAGTCATGGGTTTGAATTTTAGCAGCGGGGTCTGGTAAATCAAGGTTGGGGATTTTTTACGATCTCTTCAGTCAAATTAAAAGTGCACAGGGTTCGTACGGTTCTTGAAAGTCTTTGAAAGTCCTTGAATTTTGGACCTCCCTTTTCAAGGCCTTGAAAGTTCTTGAAAATCAGGCATATGCCTCCAGGTGCTTGAAAAGTCCTTGAATTTTACTGTTACCAAAGAAAAAAAGAAGGAGAAAGAGAGAGAGATTGGCATGGTGAGATCAGATATGGTACTGGCTGTAAATTCGTGGAATTTTTATAAAAGTAAATTAAAGAGAAGAAGAAAAAATAGGAGAAAAAAGAAATCTACAAAGCAGGCCAAGGGAACTAACTCTTCCATGCCGGTTAGTTATTACTCCCCTTCTCTGCTTTATGTCACAAGGCAATTCAAGCTTAGGTAGGCCTAACAAGACAACTTTTTCTGTTGAAAGACCATGTGTACCAACAATGGGTGTCAAGTTTCATGATAGGGATGGACTAGCAGCTCTAATATAAGGCTTTCACTGGCTGTTCCACGTGGGGTCAGAGAGCAATGGTTATATTCAATTAAATACAACAGTCAGCAGGCCACTGGCCTTCCCTTTTTCATGGAGAGTTCCCCCCCCTCTCTCTCTATACTCTCTCTCTCTCTCTCTCTCTCTCTCTCTCTCCTCTCTCTCTCTCTCTCTCTCTCTCTCTCTCTCTCTCTCTCTCTCTCTCTCTGACACACACACACACACACACTGGAAGTAAATGACTGACTTACACAGGCGCGCGCGCGCGCGCACACACACACACACACACACACACACACACACACACACACACACACACACACACACACACACACACGATTTACAAGGTAGGTTTACTTGCTTTCAGCCCCAAGGGTGTAGTATTGTGGATTTTTTTATTTGTTCAAAATCATTTATGAAACAGGTAAAACATATGAAAGTTAAAGATTTAATGGATTATTCTGATCATTGTCCACTTGATTTAGATATAAATATACCAAGCGTAGACATAAGTCAGAAGTCCGTCAAAATAATAAGAGATACACAGGCAGATTGTATTACTAAAGATTCACCAGAACAAATACGTTTTGTATGGGATAAAAATTCCAAGGAACAATTTCAAAAGTCTCTTTTACTACCATCAATGCAATTACATATAACACAAATAAAAACTAAAACACATGCAGTATTAGAACAAATAAATCAAAATACAAGGCAGTATGATTCAACAAATGTAGTGAATGAATGTTCCAAGCAACTATCTGATATCTTTATCAAAGTGGCGAAATTAAGCTTGAAGACCAGAAAGTCAAAACCTTTAAGAAGAATTAAACGCAATAAAAGATGGTTTGACTCAGAATGTGCAAGTACGAGAAAAGAAGTAAAATCTTTACTAAATGCAATGAACAGAACCCCATATAAAGTTGAACTTCGACAAAAATACTTTTCAAAAAGAAAACAGTATAATACTTTGATAAAAAATAAAAAGAAATTCTACAAAAATAAGTTAGTATCGCAGTTACATGATGCCATTGAAGAAGATCCGAGTATATTGTGGAAAACTTTACAAAAATTAAAAGAAAGTGAAGATGATGGATTGAAACATCAAAATCACATTAGTAGCAGTAAGTGGACTGAACACTTAAAAACACTTGTTGGAAAAGAACCGCAAATAGATCCAGACCGCAAAAAGCAAATACAAATAATGTTCGATGAATTGAAAATAACTGATAATCCACTCCTAGATAAAGAAATTACAACGGAGGAAATTACAAAAACAATCAAAAGACTGAAAAATAAAAAATCACCAGTAGTCTAGTCAATATTTGCAAAAAAAGTGCCGAGAAAAGAATTAATTGTAATAGTAATGCTTTTGCGATGATTGGATAGAAAAGTAGCTAGCTATTAACATATTCAAAAAGTAGGGGAATCTAAGTGTCGGAAGGTCACTTTTTTAAAGATTTTATGACGTCATAAAATTTGGATTTTACCATATTTTTTAAACAGTTTGTAATATGGTCTTGTGGCATATCGTTGGAAAGCTTTCGACATGCTGATTACGAATTTGACAATAGAATCACTATTAAACGTAAGACAAAGCAAAAAGCAATGAAAGTATACTGCACATAATGCTAAATTAAGCATTTGCAGCCCATAAGCATGCAAAATCATGTATGCTTTCCTGCATTTTACCAGGATTAAACCGAGTTTACGACCACTGTATAGACCCCACGGCTAAGTAAAGTGATAGTCTCTCCTTGAAGGTCAGAACTTTACAATGAGTATAAAATAAAACAGTGCAGGTACAGGAAAACAGCATCAGAGTTGTTGGGGTTTTTTTTGTTTTTTTGTTTTTTGTTTTTTTTTGCTGCCTCGTCTTCTGTGACGCTCCCGTACTGCTGTTCCCACGCCGCTCATTTCAATCTCCCCGCCACAGCCATACCCAGATTCGTTGTGTCTCACCCCCGGGGTCGGGAGTCCACAGGGAGCCCATCAATATTAGGCCGCCGCGAGGCCACCAGCCAGAGGGGCCCTGCACTTCTGCTGGGTCACTTTGGTGGTGTTCAGTGGTGCCTGTTCTGAGCTAACATACGCAGGACACCACCTACTAAGCCCCCTACTAACGACAGTATTAGCTCAGTCGCGGAGCCAGACTGAGTGAGTCACCCACCCAAGGTGGCGACCACCACAACGTCCCTCCAACGACCGCCTCCCCACGAACCCCCAACCCCAAAGGCTTTGACACAAATTCACCACAGGCACAGAAGCGTATGGGGAAACCGAATCTGAGGTCACCATGAGACCAGAGCAACGGAGGCCACCGAATCAGAGGCAATTTTTATTATTGCATGATGATCAATGATGATGAGGATGATGTAATGATGCTGCTGTGGAGGTGCATCCGCTTTGAGACTACTTGACAGGGTTGTTCTCTACGCTTACTGTCATAATATATCCCGGCGTCAACCAGGCCCGAGAGATACAGACACCTGCAGTGTTGGTCAGGTAATTTGAGCAACACTCTCAAATTCGCATCCGTAAAGTGGATGAAGCTCGACTGTGTGGTCCCAGTCTCCCCACTGAGCCCACAGCACACTCACTCTGGGTAGGAGCCGGCCGGAGCCCGAAAAAATCCCTATGACTTATGGGATTCGAACCCGCGACCTTCCAGTCCGGAATCCACGGCGCTAACCACTGCGCCATGGCGGCTGGTCAGCATCAGAGTTAGTTCAAATAATCACTGTGGCAAGTCACTTCAGTCGGCATAATCAGAACATAGTTCCCAACGAAGAATCAGTACACATCTGATAGTTATTGAAAGCTCAGTTTATCTAGGGTACTCTTGCTGGGATGAAATGAAGCAGCAGAATCAATCAAAATTAGGCACACCGGGTGAGTCAAATTCATTCACTTCCTGAAGCTTTAAAGAAAAAACACATACAGAGAAAGAAAGAAAAAGAGAGAAAGAGAAATAGCCCTGCAGATATGTGAAACAATTGTGGATTTTGTGGTAAAAGCACCAAAATTTGCACAAATAAGGTTAAGGACATACTAAATAAATTCAGATATAGTGCCAAGCTGAATTTTTTCCCAGAAGCCCATAAATCTTAAAAATCCAAGATGGCCGCCATCTGAAATGAAATATCTATAAAATGTCATAACTTTATAAATAGTTGACACAAGAACATAAATAAGGAGTCTTTTTATATGTTTTGAGACATGCAGATTTTAATGGAACCATTGTTTAGTTGATAAAATGCATGTAAAGCAGCATACTGGCCAAATTTATGTTACAAAACTCGTGTTGTTTGTGGACCCTGACGGCAGCCCCAGATCCCCACCTGTAACTTTATTGCTCACTCCACTTAGCTTTGGTGGAGCACATGGGATACATAGGGGACAGAAAGATAAATGCAAAAGACACCGCACCTGTCTTTAAGGTGGAAGATCTTGTGAAGCTTTACAGGGACTGACTGGTAGAGTTGGGAGTCGAGATAACTGGACGTATTCATTCCACCAACTCTAATTCTACCAGGTATGATCAGAGATTGTTCACAATTTGATGGTACTTCATTCCCACAGGGTTGCCGAAAAAGAATCTGTGCCCAAGTCACTTGTTTCACTGGTTAGCATGATCTTGAATGGACCAAATTTTACGAAAAGAGAGAGTGATGAATCCAGACAAGCAGCATTGAGTATTGCTCAATTACTGCAATACAATAGCTCTGTGAGAAGACAGAGAGGGTCCACTGGTATACACCATAGCAAAAGCAGGGAGACTCCTTTACCAATATATCTGCTGGGTATGATGATACATGGACATACACATAAGCGAAAATGTGTAGACGCCTTGTTCCACTTGGGCTCATCAATTTCTTATGACAGAGTTCTTGACATATCCATGGACATGGCCATTTCAGCAGCCCAGCAGTAAGAATCCAAAGGGGCTGTCTGCCCCCTTAACCTGTGAAAAAATCTGTTCCCCACAGCTGCTATTGATAATCTAGACCACAACCTGAGCTCAACAACTGCTCACGGTGCCTTTCATGGCACAGGCATTTTGCTCTTCCAAAACAGGGAAACAGAATCGGATTAAATCATGCATCACAAGTCAGAAATGCAACCAGATCTAGATCTTCCTAGCAAACAGATACCACCACTTCCTGAATCATATGCAACACTGACCCTGGTGACAGCAAAGAAAGATCCGATTATCCCTTCCATTTAGGGTACACTGATCAGTGACTGTGAACTTGTTAACACTGCCATGGAAGATGAGAAAAAGTGGCAAAACAATACATGTAGACTCATAAGAGAAGGGGTCCAGAGTGTTGATGATCCAATCTGTTGGGAGGCATTCCATTCTAATAAGCAGCAATCACGTGACTTTGAGGTCACTATCGGATCTCTTCTGCCACTGTTCCCAAATGACTCAAAGTTTGTGGCAATGATTCACCATGCGATGGATGTCATACAACAAGCTGTACACCTTCTGAATCCTGGACAGGTGCCTGTGTTGACAGTAGATCAACCATTGTTTGCAATTGCTAAACAGATTCAATGGTGCTGGCCAAATGAGTATGGGGAAGAGAAGTTTGTCGTTCTACTAGGTGGCTTACATATGGAAATGGCGTCCTTTGCCACTCTTGGAAATTTGCTCCATGGCAGTGGATGGACGCATGCTTTGGCCCAAGCAAATATTGCTACACCTGGAACAGCCGATTCATTCCTGACAGCAGCCCATGTCACACGGACAAAACATGCACACCCAAGTTACAGCTAGTGCATTAGCAATGCTGTTGCACAAAGCTTACGATGCATACAGCTGTGAAGAGAGTATACCAGCAACATGTGGTCAGAATGTACTGTGTTCTCACATTCACCAGGACATTTCATCTTTTGCACCATGTACACATGAAGAGGCAGACACCGGAATGCTTCTTCATGCAGTCGATTCAGCAAACAAAGGATATTGAAAAATTAAGCTGCGTACAGTGGGCACAGATGTTCTTGTTCTGGAAGTTTCGGCTGTTGCATGCCTTGAAGACACTGAAATTTGGGTTGCCTTTAGCACTGGCAAACACCTCAGGTAGACACCTGCACATGACATCGCCAAAGAACTTGGTAGTGAAAAAGCATGTGCACTTCCCATGTTCCATTCCTTTATGGGTTGTGACATTGTGATGTCATTTGCTGGCAAGGGGGAAAAGACTGCACTCGACACATGGAAGTCTTTTGATGAGGTCACATCTGTATTTTCTGCCTTGTTTGTGGATCCATTGGCATTCAATGATGACTGTATGTCTGTGTTGGAGAAATATGTTGTACTTCTGTATGACCACACTTGCACAGAAACTACCGTGAACTCAGCCAGGAAACATATCTTCACTACCAAAGGTAGATCCATCGACAACATACCACCAACAGGAGCTGCCCTGCTACACCACACAAAACGGGCAATATGCCAAAGTGGACATGTGTGGGGACAGGCACTGGTCTGTTCTCCAGTTCTTCCGTCTCCAGAGATGTATGGTTGGCGAAAGAGTGCAACACAAGGCTGGCAGCGACAATGTTGCCAGAAGTGGTGGTGTCATGTTCTGCATTGCTGAGATGTGGATGCAAGAAAGGGTGTAGGGGGCTATGCAGGTGTATCAGGGCTGCTGTTGAATGTACATCACTCTATCAGTGCAGTGGGAACTGTGACACAATGATTGTGACTAGGGATGATGAGAACCCACATCTGCATTCTACATTCTGGACATAGTGACTGCTCATGCTGCCACAAGCGATGGCGTCATGTTCTGAATTGCTGCGATGTGAGTGCAAGAAAGGGTGTAGGGAACTATGCAAAGATGCCATAAATGTACATCATTTTGTCATTGCAATGAGAACTGTGACCACAATGACAGTGACTATGAAATTTTATGATAGTCCACATCTACATTCTAGATATAGTGACTGCTCATGGATATTCACAAATCGGATCTTGTCCATCTTAAAAACGGACATAAAACTGGCCAATATGTGGCTTTATATGCATTATATCAAATGAATAACATTTCCATTAGATTTCTCATGTTTAAAAACATACCAAAAGACTCCTCATCCATGTTCTTGTCTCAACTGTCTACAAAGATATAACAATTTACAGATATTTCATAGCGGATGGTGGCCATCTTGGATTTTTGCAGTTTACAGGCCTAAAGGTAAAAATCCAGCTTGGCACTATATCTAAATTTTTTTAGTATGTCCTTAACATCATTTGTGCAAATTTTGGTGCTTTTACCACAAAACCCACAATTGGTCTGTATACATGCACAAAACGGCCTTGCTAAAAGGGATGATGCGACACTCACATATACACTGATACACATAAAAGAATAAAATAAAAATAAATAATAATATAATAAAATAAAACATTCTTCTCCTCTCTACACTGCCCTCCTCCTGTCTCTTCACTTGACTGCCCTCCTCCAATCTCTTCACTTGACTGCCCCCCTCCAATCTCTTCACTTGACTGCCCTCCTCCAATCTCTTCACTTGACTGCCCTCCTCCAATCTCTTCACTTGACTGCCCTCCTCCAATCTCTTCACTTGACTGCCCTCCTCCAATCTCTTCACTTGACTGCCCTCCTCCAATCTCTTCTTTTGACTGCCCTCCTCCAATCTCTTCTTTTGACTGCCCTCCTCCAATCTCTTCTTTTGACTGCCCTCCTCCAATCTCTTCACTTGACTGCCCTCCTCCAATCTCTTCACTTGACTGCCCTCCTCCAATCTCTTCACTTGACTGCCCTCCTCCAATCTCTTCACTTGACTGCCCTCCTCCAATCTCTTCACTTGACTGCCCTCCTCCAATCTCTTCACTTGACTGCCCTCCTCCAATCTCTTCACTTGACTGCCCTCCTCCAATCTCTTCATTGACTGCCCTCCTCCAATCTCTTCACTTGACTGCCCTCCTCCAATCTCTTCACTTGACTGCCCTCCTCCAATCTCTTCACTTGACTGCCCTCCTCCAATCTCTTCACTTGACTGCCCTCCTCCTTTCTCTTCTTTTGACTGCCCTCCTCCAATCTCTTCTTTTGACTGCCCTCCTCCAATCTCTTCTTTTGACTGCCCTCCTCCAATCTCTTCACTTGACTGCCCTCCTCCTGTCTCTTCACTTGACTGCCCTCCTCCTGTCTCTTCACTTGACTGCCCTCTCACTTTGTTCTCCTCCTCCTTTCTCCTCTCTCTACATTCCCCTTCCCTCTCTACATTCTCCTGAAGGGTATCATATGATGCCCATCTTCAATTTGCTCACTTCTCTGACTGAGGAGCATCATTCACCTTTTGCAGGTCACCAGGAAAGAAGGCCTGGAGTTGATTTTTTCAGGATAACCCCCCAGCTTAAGACAGGCTGCCCAGGGAAATGGTCTTTCTGGAGCAGGCCCTCATCATACCTGCCCCCATCATACTCCCCCATAACTTTCCTCCACCCTCCATGTACTTATATATATGTTTTTTTTTCTTGTTTTTTTCTTTTTAAATTAAAGGGCATAGTTTTGTCAACTACAAGGTACATAGTAAAACTCCCACTGAAATTCGAACCCATGACACACGGGGACATACAGACCACAAAGTCTGTTCGTCTTATCCAACAGGCCACTGTGCCTGTCTATGAGGTAAGTGAACTTGGGAAATATATATCTGATTTCAGGCTGAGAAGCATGTAGGATATAGAAAATTCCTATTGTGCTGCATTGTGTTCTATTTTACCATAATGATCCTAAAATGTTGTTTTTCTAATGTTTATTCTTTTTTTAATTTCATTTTTTTTTTATTGTGTTTCCGGCAATATCCATACTTTCGGAGATTTCTATAAATAAACTGGAAAACCCACAACCTATGAACTCTAAATATTTTTATGTGAGCAGTCGTCAGTGGGGAGTGGAGGAAACTGTTGCCAAATCTTCAGTGGTGCCCCCACGGGTCCACGGGACTACGGGACAGGTGAAGGTGAGGTGAAGGTGAAGTCAGTTGTTCAGTTAATGGGGCAAAATGTAAATATTGTCTTATTTCCTTCATTCCTGTTTCTGATGTTTGTATATATTTTGATCATTGGCATTGTAGATCAGTGTGTGTGTGTGTGTGTGTGTGTGTGTGTGTGTGTGTGTGTGTGTGTGTGTGTGTGTGTGTGTGTGTGTGTTGATTTTTTTTATTCTGTTATATCGAGGATAATGGAATAAGTACTCATGTGCTTTTTTACGTCCAATCCCCGTGTGTGCGCAGTTTTGTAAATCTTGTGTTTTGATTTTTTAAAATATTCTTTTATATCGAGGATAATGGAATAAGCACTCATGTGCTTTTTTACGTCCAGTCCCCGTGCGCATGCAGTGTTGTAAATCTTGTCATCTGTTCCCACCGGCACACAATGGCCTACTCATACGAAAAGCGGAACATGATTTAACGTTTGCATAAGATGTTCTGTGTGCGTTCGCACACGGGGCCTCGGTTTATAGTCTTATCCAAGGACTTTTGGGGAGAGTGGAGTCAACACTGATGTTAACTCCAGAGGAAAATTCCCCTCCAACAGGAATCGAACCTGGGTCGTCAAAATTGCCAGCACAATGTTCTGACGTCTAGGTTATCCCGTACCCGTGTGTGTGCTCTGTGTGTGTGCTCTCTGTGTGTGTGTGTGTGTGTGTGTGTGTGTGTGTGTGTGTGTGTGTGTGTGTGTGTGTGTGTGTGTGTGTGTGTGTGTGAGGGAGAGAGAGGGGGAGGGGAGAGGGAGAGAGAGAGAGAGAGTCAGTCAAGTCAAATTCTTTTATTTCAAGGATAATGAATAATAATAATGATAATGATAATGATGATGATGATAATAATATTACATGGAATTTAGATAGGGCTTTATCTTGCAAAAACAAATCAAAGCACTTGCACTCGACCCACACAGCACACAAGCAACCAATGACAATAAATAGTTTGAGCAAATTCGAATGTACACACACACACACACACACACACACACACACCACACACACACACACACACACACACAACACACACACACACACACACACACACACACACGTGCGCGCGCGCGCACACACACACTTATCGAGGTTATACACTTTGGCAGGGTGACGGGAATTTCAGATGTTGAAGGCAGTTGAATACCCCACTCATGTGTTTTTGTTACATTCAGTCCCCACCCTCATCAGGGATAAGATCAAGATAAAAAAAAGCCATCTAATTAAACAACAACAATAATAAACCAAAGTATCAAAAACACAAAAGAGAGAGAGAGAGAGAGAAAGAAGAGAGAGAGAGAGAGAGAGAGAGAGAGAGAGAGAAGAGAGAGGGAGAGAGAGAGAGAGAGAAGAGAGAGAGAGAGAGAGAGAGAGAAAAAGAGAATGAATGAAGAATGAATGTGAATGACTCAATGAATGACTGATCTTTAATACACAAAAATACAGATTCTAGGCCAAGCAAAGCCTTACATACCCTTCGTGTAAACATACTTTTTTTTTTTAAATCAAGGATAATATTGGATGATCTTTATCAGTTGAATTATTCTTAAAGTAATGACATGTTAAGGGTGATAATTTTGTGTGCGCCCTTTTGTACTCTCTCTCTCTCTCTCTCTGTCTGTCTGTCTGTCTGTCTGTCTGTCTGTCTGTCTGTCTGTCTGTCTGTCTGTCTGTCTGTCTGTCTATCTCTCCCCCCCCCCCCCTCTCTCTCTCTGCATATCATTAGTTAACTCTTTTACTATGTGGTCCAGTCAATATTTGCAAAAAAAGTGCCGAGAAAAGAATTATGTGCAATAGTAATGCTTTTGCGATGATTGGATAGAAAAGTAGCTAGCTATTAAACATATTCAAAAAGTAGGGAGATCTAAGTGTCGGAAGGTCACTTTTTTTAAAGATTTTATGACGTCATAAAATTTGGATTTTACCATATTTTTAAACAGTTTGTAATATGGTCTTGTGGCATATCGTTGGAAAGCGTTCGACGTACTGATTACGAATTTGATAATAGAATTATCATTAAACGCAAGAGAAAGCAAAAAGCAATGAAAGTATACTGCACATATGCTAAATTAAGCGTTCACAGCCCACAAGCATGCAAAATCATGTATGCTTTCCTGCATTTTACCAGGATTAAACCAAAGTTTACTACCACTGTACCACGACCTGCAACCTCTTTATCAGTCTGCTTCACTACATCTTGGCTATCCGTCAGCAGTCTTTCTCTACATAACACACACAGACATAAAAAGTCAGTCCTTTCATCTGGACAAAAATGTGATCAGCCATTGGGTAAATTCTGGGGTGAAAAGCCCAACAAAATTGCAACGAAACAATGCTTTAGATCAGTGATTTTGTAGAGCAGGTAACAAAGATAAACAAAACATTTTTTTAAGTCACACATCACCCTAAGTTGAAGTTAAACTGAAAAAAAGTTGCATCCCGTTCATTCAGAACTAAAGATATAATCAGTGCCGTAAATAGGATCCACTAAATTCAGATCATATGCACACTGTCAGATAGAGACAAGAAACACATACAGAGAAAGAAAGAGAAGGACAGAAAGTGAAAAGGGATGATGTGACACTGTCACACATACACTGATACACATGCTTTTCCATCAGAAAGGACTGCAGATACCCTTTTTGATACTGTATATATATATATATCTCATCATGGCTTGGCTTCGCGAACGAAGATTAAGGGCACTGTCCACGTCTGGTGCAGGCTTGCTGGTGGCTGTTCAGTCCAATGCGTGACAAACAATCCCGTGTATATGTATGTGTATATATATGTATATTAATATATATATATATATATATATATATATTATATATATATAATATATATTATATATATATATATGCATGCTGTTCTTTATCTATATAATGGTGTTATATACACACACACACACACACACACACACACACACACACACAACACACACACACACACACACACACACACATACATATATATATGTATATGTATATGTATATATATATTATATATATAAATATATATATATATAATAATATATATATATATATATATATCAGGCCCATGGTTTGAAACTCTAAACAATGACTATTTCTCTTAATGCCAGGACCTCTGGCCATGTTCATTAAAGTCAAACACACTTTCAAATAAAACAAAACAATGCACACAGAGAGCCGATTTTGACAAGAGTGGTTTACCATACATACATTCCTACATTACTGGTATAATGTAGGAGCTGGCCCAACACACGTGGACAGTTGTTTCGATGCTGTCTGGTCAAATAGGCACATCAGTGCAGTACATACCATGCATCTCGTAAAAAACAATTAAGCAGTTAAAGTGTGTGTTTAAATTTCAAAAGATAAGTCATTAATGCTAAACGAAATAAGAATAAGTAGCATTACAGCTTTGGCACGAAGGTCCTTTCTCTTGCAGCCACGGGTCTTTCACGGTCAAAACTGGGTGGAGCCTGACCAAAAAGGAAGGATACCGGGGCACCAGAAGCAGGCCAGCTTAGCAAACGATCATCTCAGAGTGTGAAATAATCGTTTTTATTAGTGTGTTTGTTTATTGATTTTCGGCATCTTCCGAACCTACTTTTTTCCTACTCTTTAGATATTGTTGTTTTTGTATTTTTATCTACCCATTGCACCAAGTTTGAAAACTATTGCAATTAGTTCTTTGCGAAATGCAAGGATTGACTACACTACAGGAAAAGATGGAATAACAAATGAAATGATTAAATCAGTTTTCACCTAGTCTTATAGAGACAATGCGGGATATTTTCAATTTAGTGTTAGAAACGGGTATATATCCCTTTGACTGGAAAGTGGGAGTGAATGTCCCGATCTATAAAAGTGGATTGCACATATAATCCGGAAAAACTACAGAGGAATTACGTTAACAAACACTATTGGAAAACTATTTTGTCAAATACTAAAATCAAAGAATTCTGAATATTTAGAAAATAACAATAGTATTGTCAGAGAACAAGCTGGATTCAGGAAAACATGCAGAACAACGACCATATCTTTCTACTTAAACAATTTAATAGATAAAGTGCTAAAAAGTAAAAAGTAAAAGACTTATTGCTGTTTTGTAGATTTTCAGAAAGCTTTCGATAATGTGTGGCATGAGGGTCTTCTAATAAAGCTAAACGAAATAGGGATAACAGGTAAAACCTATAATGTTATTAAAAACATGTTATTGGAATGCAACAGTAATTACAACAGGCAAGGGAAAACACACTGGTGAAATCAGAGTGAAAAGAGGGGTGCATCAGGGAAATAGATTAAGCCCTACATTATTTAATATATATGTCAATGATATAGTTCAGTATATTGACAAGAAAGATTCACCATATATAACTTTGAGAGACCGAATTCCTTGTTTACTATATGCTGATGACCTAGCATTACTATCAACAACCAAAGTCGGTCTTCAAACTAATTGAATAAACTTCAAGAATACAGTTCAAACTGGGGCTTAAAGATAAACAAAACCAAAACAAAGGTAATAGTCTTTACGAGATCACCCACCTAAAATTCCATACATTTCAAGTGTGGAGAGCATGTAATTGAAACAGTAGAAACTTACAAATATCTAGGTGTCATCTTTCATCAGAATGGTAAGTTTCAAGCAACACAAGAACATTTAGTAAAACAAAGTAATAAAGCATTGTACGCCTTTAAAAGAGCAGTTCATGGACAAAAATTTAAAGACTACTATAAATAATGCGTTTATTTGACTCATTAATAATCCTGTTTTTAACTTATGGAGCAGAAGTTTGGTTTCCTTTTTGTTTTCAATGGGGAGACAAAATTTCATATTGATGAATTGTTCAAGACATGCTTATCAAATCAGTTTCTGTATGAAACTTTTCATATAAAAGTTTGTAAACAAATACTGGGAGTTCATAAAAAAGCATTGGTACTACCCACTCTGAGTGAATAGGAAGATTTCCACTGACTCTTAAAATCATATGCCAAGATAATATCCTTTTGGATTCATTTAACAGAATCAAAACCAAAACTCTTATATTAGAATAGTATACGATTATTTGTATCAGACGAATACATGTGATAAATGGATCAATACAGTAAAAAATACCTTTATACAATTGGGTTTAAAACTGTGTGGGTAAAACCAGAGTACTTTTGATGTTCATCGGTTAAGTTATGCTGTTCAAAGAAAGCCTCAGACTATGTATAAAACAGTCTGGAACTACCAGAAAAAACAGTTTTGCAAAACAAATTTTATGATTTTGTAACCAAGGAATACAGACTGGAACCATATCTTTTAACTAAGAAAACAAAACTCATAAAAATACTTTTTGTAAATTTCGCTTAAGCATCACGATTAATGATAGAGAAAGGGAGGCACCAAAATATGCCCAGAAAGGACAGAAAATGTAAATACTGTAACAAAATAGAAGATGAATTTCATGTAGGCTACTCGTTGAATTGTGTGTTATATGATGAACTCAGAAACAATTTGTTATTAAAGTAAAAACCAAAGACAAAGAACGTAAAAAAACATATAGATAAGGTAAGCGACATAATCGCAGTTGATATATACCAAGCAGATATCATTAGATATGTGAATGAATGTTTTGAGAAAAGAGAAAAAGAGAAGAAGAATGCAAATGTTTTTTAGTGGACATCATTTTGGGCAGAAAGATAATTAAAACTGATGTTTGTTTTGTTGTGTCAATAAGTCTGCATGACTTAAATGGCAAAAAATATTTTGAATCTTGAATCTTGAATCTTGAATCACACACCCCACACACACACACACACACACACACACACACACACCAACACACACCCACGCACGCACGCACGCACGCACGCACGCACGCACACACACACACACACACGCACACACAACACAAACCCACACAACACACACACACACACACACACACACACCACACAACTTCTCTTCTCTGTCTCTTCTCTATCTCTGTCTCTCTCTCTCATTTTCTCCACCTCTCCCTGTCTCTTACACACACAGACACACACACCTCTTCCCCCCCCCCCCTCTCTCTCTCTCTGTTTCTCTGTCTATGTGTGTCTGTCCTTTCTTTCTCTTTCTTCCTCTATCTGCGTTTAGTGCACAGTTGTCTAGAAATATACTCATTTTTGCTATGTGATTACTGGGAATAGAACCTCCTTTAAATTGAAGAAATGACAGAAAAAGTCATACTTGGAGAGCTTATTTCAGGGCAGAAATTGCTTAGTATCAGAACTGAAATTAGTTCAAGGAGAGGCCGTTAAACAGGCTAGAATTGTTGAAAAATCTTCAGCTTCAGGGGGCGTTGCCCCCGGACCCCCACAAGGAGCTCTGCCCCTTCACCCCGCCAGGGGGCAATGCCCCCTGGACACCCCCCCCCCTGGACACCCCCCCCCCCCCCCCCCACCTTTCACGATTTTTGGAGTCTGTCAATTCCTACCCCTGCAACACTGAAACTTGATGGGGCATCAGAGACACGCGCGGGGATGTGCATACAGTAATATAAGGGGGGAATTATACTTAAATTGCTTCTGGATTGATTTTTTTCTTCAGGATTTGGAATGTCCAGAGGACAAAAAAAATGTGGATTGAGAGATTTTTTTCACTTTCACCCATGTCAATGTGTTGTGATGTGAAAATCTGTCCACATCAATACCATAAGCTATTCCCCTTTCCAGCCCCTCCCCCCTCCCTTCCAACCTGTTATCCAGGAGGATGAATGTTTACTATTGTAAACTATTAGTCTCCTGGGTAAAGTAAACTCACAGGGAGCTTTACACATATTTAGACTTTGAGAACCAGTATGCAGAGAAATTATGAATGAACAGATGGGGTGATCACTTAGATTGAAATTGTTTTAAGCGAAGTGCACACTTTAGGCCAACGATTGTTTTTGATTTAGCCCAGTTAACTGCTGTAGAAATATTTCTTGTTATGAAGAAAATTTGGACCAAATGGCTATAGATATTTTCTTTTCAGCTGTAAAGTG
>CM060323.1:13115889-13118389 GCA_030674155.1 Stramonita haemastoma
GTGTGTGTGTGTGTGTGTGTGTGAATGGGGGGGATGGGGGGGGGGGGGGGGGGGCGCCAAGCAGGCACCTCTGCCTTCTTCAATCAAACCAACTGACCTAACATGTTAACTGAAACCAATTTTAGGACACACACACACACACACACACACACACACACACACACACACACACACACACACACACACACACACACACACACACACACACACACACACACACACACACACACATGGGAGTGGGTTATGGTGTACTTTTTCTTCCCAATTCCTCCTATTCTGCATTCCATTGATATAAAAATTCCAGAATGAGGGTCATGAAATCCTGAAGCATGGATTCTGATTTATTGCCCATTCACCACGGAAAAATGTTGTTGATCCACCTTTACCCTAGAATGTATGATAGTTTTATATCCCAGAGATTATCTATTCCCCAGTGAACTAGTACAACAGGACAATTTTAGACCACCTCTCTCGGTGAGTGAGGAGGATTAAGTAACCTTTTCTCTCTCTCTCTCTCTCTCTCTCTCTCTCTCTCTCTCTCTCTCTCTCTCTCTCTCTCTCTCTCTCTCTCTCTCTCTCTCTCTCTCCTTGATCTCTCTCTCTCTCTCTCTCCTCTGTCTCTCTCTCTCTCTCTCTCTCTCTCTCTCTCTCTCTCTCTCTCTCTCTCTCTCTCTCTTCTCTTATGAAGTCAAATTCAAATAAGGTTATGACATTTGCACACGTAAGATTAGTCATTGGCACTATTTTGTATAAAGTCAATCCTGCTCTGGTATTTCTTTGTGCACAAGAGCACACAAAAAAAAATCCAAACCAAAATATATGTCAAAGCACATTCTCCCCACCAAAAACACATAAAGAAAATGTAATGTCTACAGCAGCATAGTTTGGTGCAGTTTATGAAATATTGAACCCACCATAACAGCCTTTCTCTACACTTCAATGGTGTAATGTAAAGACAGATCAAAGGCTCATTTTTCAACAGCTTTGGGGCTGTATAGGTGAGAACCCGGGCGAAAGGGACATGTATAGCTAGATAGATCCTCTGTCAATGCAGGCACACGTCTGTGAGCCCTTGCTTATAGCAGTAGGAATGAAAACCAACACAAGCATGACACCTCTAACGCTAGGCATGACTGATTTATTTGGCATGGGGGCTGGCCAGAAAGGGAACTGAAATTGAAAGCCCAAGTCAGTGGAATGGGGAGGGGAGGAGGCGAGGGAGAAAGTAAAAAAGAGAAAGCCTTATGAAGGTATGTATGGTACCTTGGCTAAATGATAAGTTCAGCTTGACACAGATAATGCTTTACCAGTTTTTGTTGATTTATTAACTGACTAAAAAAGGAGATTTTTGGGGTGTTTTTTCCCCCCTCCATGTTACTGTGCAGAAAATACTGATCGTTAGCAAGTCATGACCACAAGCAATTTCTTCCTGTCTATCTCTCACAATATTCTGCCTCTTTTTTGCTTTTTCTTCTTCTTTCTCTCTCATACATGAATACACATAGGTAAAAAAAAAAGCATAAAAGGAAGAGAGAGAGAGAGGGTGAATGAATGAATGAATGAATGAAGTACAATTGTGGCTTGTTTTCATCCAGCCCTCTTCATCCAGCCCATCTGCACAAAATTGTGAATCATAGATTTTGACTTATTGCCAATCCCCTAGCAAATAATTTTGCTTACCCACCTCAGACCCAAAATGCCTGATTTAGCTTTTATTTCCCAGATACCATGTATCCTGCAGTCATAAAGGAAGTTATTTTTTAGGATATATTTTCAGACCACAGTTCTTTGTCAAATATCCCTTTCCTACCCCCTCCCCCTTTGTTGATGTGAAATTAAACCTAGGCTGCAATGCTGGATCACATATCAGGACTATTCACTGGCTGTTTTGCAATAAGCAATGTCTTTAGTGTGAGAGACTTTCTGAGAAACCTGTGCCTTTTCTGACCAAAAAGGTGTAGAGAACATTTCCTCGACTCAACAGTTTAAAAACATTTCCTCAACCAAATAGGTGTAAAGAACATTTCCTCACATGTGTGTGTGTGTGTGTGTGTGTTGTGTGTGTGTGTGTGTGTGTGTGTGTGTGTGTGTGTGGTGTGTGTGAAAGAACATTTCTTCAACCAAAAAGGTAGAGAGAACATTTCCTCAACCAAAAAGGTATAAAGAACATTTCTCAACCAAAAAGGTATTCAAGAACATTTCTCAACCAAAAGGTATAAAGAACATTTCCTCAACCAAAAGGTTTAAAAAGAAACATTTTCCTCAACCAAAAGGTATAAGAACATTTCCTCAACCAAAAGGTGTAAAGTAAGCTTTGGAATACAGAACCACAGTTCAGGGCACTGTATGAAATGTTGATCCAGTGATCACAGCCTGTCTCCACACTTCAATGATCTGTTGTAGAGACAGATCAAAGACTATTTCTCAACAGCAAACCTAACCCAGGCGAAAGGGACATGTATAGACCCTCTCTCAATGCATGCACACGTCTGTGAGCCCC
>CM060323.1:13120889-13159667 GCA_030674155.1 Stramonita haemastoma
GTCATACTACTATCAGAGACAGTAGCTTATACTGTCTCTGCTGCTACCTGATGTCAGACTAAAATTGTGTGTACGTCATCTGCAAAAGCTAGGTGATGCCAAATTCTGTTAATGTAGCTTATCTTCTTGAGGGTTTAGGTACGGACTTAGTTTCCAATCATAGAAATGCAATCACCGGACATGGAGAATGATAATAATAATAAAACCCAAGAAAACAAAAACAAAAAAACCCCTTTCGGTAAAGATAATAGAAAGGTGTTGACTAAACAACTGAAACTGATCAGTATCAAACGTTCGGAGGAATCGTATGTTCTACCTAATCACCTTTAATTCTTTCTTTTATTCTGAGGATAACGGAATCGGCACTCATATGCTTTTTTTTTTTTTTTTTTTTTTACATGCAGTCCCCTTGTGTACGCGGTTTGGTAAATTTTGTCCTCTGCTCCCACCGGCACACAATGGCCTACTCTTTCGAAAAGCGAAACGGGGTCAGCTCTATGTTCCCTCAGCTCTATGTTCCTTCAGCTCTACTTTTCATATGCTTTCATATTCTTCCACTGAAAACAACTCCGGGATCATACCAAAAAGTTACTTTTTATATCAATTATTTTCTTTTATTAATTCATTTGATTTCTGATAATGTACTTATGTGCAAATGACAATTATTATTTCTTGCTTTACTCATTCTGGAAATCAATGGGGAGGACAAAACATTTGATTTAAATGCATATATCACTTAAAACTGCAAGACTTGCGTGTAGTTATGTCTCACTGTAGTGCGTGTAATTGGATTCCGCATATTCCTCTATTTGTCTGTCTTTTTTTGCTACCTGTATTAGTTTTTCTGTATGTATGTCTGTCCATTCGTTTGCCTCTCTCTCTCTCTCTCTCTCTCTCTCTCTCTCTCTCTCTCTCTCTCTCTCTCTCTCTCACGTCATTTTCATTATAAACCCACGCTTGACCATTGGTCAGTTTAACCATTGCTTGGCCACAGGTCATTCTGACCATTGCTTGGTCATTGGTCACTGACCATTAGTTGACCTCTGGTCATCATGTAACTTGACTTGAGGGAACATAGAGCTGAGGAACATAGAGCTGAGGGAACATAGACATGTTGGGTCAGCTGTATGTTCCCTCGGCTCTATGTTCCTCGGCCCTATGTTCCCTCAGCTCCGTTCCATAGAGCTGAGGGAACATACGTGCCCGCAAGATGTTCTGTGTGTGTTCGCACATGGGACCTCGGATTTTAGTCTCATCGAAGGACTTTGGGGGGAGCGGAGCGGGCACTGATGTTAACTCCAGGGGAAAATACCCCCTTGAACGGGATTCGAACCCGGGTCAGCAGATCATGAGACTAGGTTTAGTGTGTGCAACTAGACAGTTATACTTTGTTATTCAGTGATAAAGATTATTAATTGCACGTTGTTTTTGTTTTGCTAATAAGGCAACCCGGTCAGCATTGTATGGGGCAGACTTAGGGTAGTGTGAGAGCGAGAGAGGAAGGAGACAGATAGGCTTAGGCTATCCACCTTTCAATTGTGTACGGGTCAGTTAGGCCTTCTCTTCGACTAGAGCTGTTTATCTCTTCCTCTGACATGCAATCTCATACATGTATTTGTACACCCCTTCCCCGGTTGGAAAAAAATCAAACGGCACCCCCAAAAGGAACCTCACTGAAGTCGACCCACTTTTCCTCCATTCCTTCTTCAAAAAGCAGACGGCTTTAGTTTTAGCGCTGGCGGGCGGAGGCGGCGAACCACATGTTTAGTCAAAACATCAGTCGGTCGGTCGGTTGGCTGCTGCGCTTTGCCTTGCGTAGCCTGACAAAAGAAGAGCGCACTGCCGGCAACAAATGTTGCTAGTTTCATAACTCGAATCGTTCCGTCCACTCCAGAGTCGTGACATAACAATGGAAGCACAGAAAGGTGAGGCTACCAGTTTATCTTAGGCTGCATTTTGTCAGTCGATGTGATGCCTATTATTTTGGTTAGGCTAAGCCGGTCTAGCGAACTTGAGACTGAACGTTACGAATCGTCAGCAAGACAGCAAGGCGACAGAATGAAAGATTTTGTGTGGAACTGGGTCACTGCAGTGCTTGGGTCAATCAAAAATAAATCGACCTATATTCCTTTTACCTTTTGAGTGGAAGCGAAGTTTTGTCGTGTGTGAGTAAAGGAAGCTGTTTCCTCGAAATCTGATTGCAGATTTAAGCCGAGGTCTTCCAAAAAAAATGAATAGACTCGTCAGTTTGAAGCCAAGCAAGCCAAGTCGCGCGCTGACGAAATGAAGCAAGCTTTGTAACAAAGGAGGGCGTCTGGGGGGTTGACCTTTTCGAGGTCAATGATCTGAGAGAGGCAGCGGTAAAGAAGTTAAAAGTCTGTCGGCATGAGTAGGCCAGCTCTGGAGTCCCTGACTTGAAATAGAGGAGAGAGAGAGAGGTTGGGGGAGGGGGAAAAAAAAAAAGCTTGAGGCTGCGTGCATTTTGGGGGGGTTAGCAAGCTCTCTCTCTCTCTCTCTCTCTCTCTCTTTTCTCTCTCTCTCTCTCTCTCTCTCTTCTTCCTTGCCCTCTTCCCTCTGTCTCAGCTGTTTCATCCCCCACTCTCTCTCTCTCTCTCTCTTCTCTCTCTCTCTCTTCTCTCTCTCTCTCCTCTCTCTCTCTCTCTCTCTCTTCTCAAAACATAGGTATTGCAGGCCTGTAACTGTAAGAGTTAGCTGGCAAGCTTAAGACGGTCACTGTCCTAAGGTTTGACTTCCTAATTACTGGTCTGCATGTGGACACATAACAGAGTAAAGGTATACCCCCTGGAAAGCAGGACTGAAGTAGTTACTTTGTTTTCAGCTAGCAAGAAGTTTAACTTTCAACAGTTTGTGAGTTCTTCACATACTATGTACTCTGTTAGCTATAATTGTCCAGTGATATTAAAAGACTTATTGTGCAGTTATTCATTTGTAATAATGCAGTGTATTGATGAAAAAAAAATGCGATAAAGACATTTTTGGACTTTTTTTCTTCTAGAAAATAGCCATAGATCAAGAGTTCAAAATCAAGGCAAAGAATTGACAGGAGTTAGTCATTTGGTAAGATTGTATTAATATCTGTAGTTGCCTCATATAATCTCACGGGTGATAGTTTGTTAAGCATAATTATAAGATATGCCAGATTTAATTTTATTGCCTGCTAACCTTCGTCATCAGTTTCTGTAACAACTGAGAGTAATTTAACTAAGATCTTTTTGAAAGTGTATTTTAAGCATGCAGGGTCTGCCACAAAACAGTTTTGTAGATTACAGTTTAGAAAGATGTATATTTTACAAACCTGTTTAAAAATTTTTTTTTTTTAAACTATATTTGAGTGCTAGTTTTGACTGGTAGCATGTTTATGAAAGGTATTTTTAGCTTCAAGCTGAATATCCTTAACACGG
This sequence comes from Stramonita haemastoma, assembly GCA_030674155.1. NCBI lineage: Eukaryota > Metazoa > Mollusca > Gastropoda > Neogastropoda > Muricidae > Stramonita > Stramonita haemastoma. Next base: position 13,124,312 of record CM060323.1, read on the forward strand.
CTAGTGACACTGTTGTAAATTGTGTATCAATTATATACATTTTTTTTTTTATTTCGCAACCTGTTTGTAAAGCCATATTCTAGATTATATTGTGTCCAGATTTTTGTTATGAAAAGCAAGCGTAAGTCCAAAGTCATTGCTAGATAAAAATGAACCCCCCCAAATTGTAATTCTGAATTCAAACTATATATACATGTATCAAAATTTCATGAAACATAAAAAGACTTCTTTTTTGTGCTAGAGTGAAAATGGAAATATAGTACGTTGAGTTGCTAATGCAAGATTTTGCATGTTATGAGAATGACTATCATTATTATCATCATCATTGTTATAACCATTATTATTTCATTGTTATTGTTATCATTATTTATATTATCATTATTATTATTATTATTATTGGTGTCATTATTATCATTATTATATTATAATTATCATAATAATAATAATAATAATAATAATAATAACAACAACAACAACAACAATTATTATTGTTATTATTATTATTACCACTATCATCATCATCATCATCATCATCATCATCATCATCATCATCATCATCATCATTACTATCATTAATCTTTCAGTGCTTTGTCTCTTTTGCATATATATTTTACCAGTATGCATATACTTTTTTTTGTTTTACAGACAGTGGATCTCCCAGACACAAACAGTTTGACACTCTGGACCTTACCATGGACAGTCAAGAGGAGAAGACACTGGACACTGTGGGTGTTGTCTATAATCCTGTAGGCCTGGACCTCCGCAAGAAGCGGAAGAGAAAGCTGAGAAGGAAGAGGAAGAAACCCCTCCTCAGTAAAGTGGAAGTTCAGAGAGCCAAGGATTTCATCTACTCCAGTGAAAACGAGCAGTTGTAAGGATCAGGCTTTTGATTTTCAGAATCCACCGTGCGCGTGTATGTACATGTGGCAGTGTTTTTATGTAGTGTGTGTTTTTGTTTTTTTTATTTTTTTTATTTTTATTTTATTCTTTTATATCAAGGATAATGGAATAAGCACTCTTGTGCTTTTTTTTTACATCAAGTCCTCGTGTATATGCAGTTTTGTAAATGTCATCTGTTCACACTGGCACATGATGGCCTACTCTTACGAAAAGCGGAACAGGATTTAACGTGTGTGCAAGAAATTCTGCATGCGTTCGCACACAGTGCCTCTGTTTAAAGTCTCATCCGAAGGACTTTTGGGGAGAGTGGAGTCAGCACTGATGTTTATTCCAGGAGAAAAATCTCAACTGGAATCGAACCCGGATCGTCAAATTGCCAGCGCAATGTTCTGACCACTAGGCTATCCGTCCCCTCTGTGTGTGTGTGTGTGTGTGTGTGTGTGTGTGTGTGTGTGTGTGTGTGTGTGTGTGTGTGAGAGAGGGGGAGAGAGAGTTTTGATTTAATGTCTATTCACAATAAGTGATATTAGACAAGTGTGCATGACCATGTGTATGTGTGTTTGTGTGTGTGTTGTGTTGTGTTGTGTTGTGTTGTGTTGTGGTGTGTGTGTGTGTGTGTGTGTGTGTGTGTGTGTGTGTGTGTGTGTGTGTGTGTGTGTGTGTGTGTGTGAAGTAAAGTCAAAATGATATTTATTGAGGGTAAAAGAGAAAGCTAGCACAGCTTACGTATGTATACATGTGTGTATTACTACATATCTAGTTTTGCTTATTTTTTATATTATGTTTGCCATTCCAGCTTATTTGCCCAGTGTCCTCATTGAATCTTGTTTATTCCGATCCCACTCTGATAGCAAAGCTTCCTTGTATCTTCTTAAAACCATAAGGTCTTGGCATGATCTCACGACATATATCAGTAAACGAAGTAGATAAGTAGTGCCTACAGATTACTTCACATCACGAGTCCAAGAATGAAGGTGGCAGGACTGTTAAAGACTTTCACCTGCTTATCAAGTAAACCATCAGGTTCTGGGTTCAATTCCCAGCCTTGCCCTTTCTTCCCAATTTAATAAGAAAATTGAACGGAGTGTCAAAGGTCCTGACAAACCATAAACTTGAGGCCCCATGTGCGAATGCATGCAGAACATCTTGCACACACATTAAAAACCTGTTCCACCTTGTGGAAGAGTAGGCCATTTCATACTGGTAAAAATGGATATTTTTTTGTTAAAAGCATGCACACTGCTGGTGTCATATTAATTTTAGATACCATCCCCTAAGTTGGAATGTGGCTACCTAAATGATGGGGAGAAAAAATACTTGCATATGCAAAATTCTCACCATTGGACAACCTCAAAGCTCTAGCCAAGGAATGAAAACAAAAACAAACAAAAAAAAAAGATAACCCCAGATAGACACACAACAAGAAGAAAAAAAACAAACAACACTCTAACCATTTGTCTCAAAGTTTGTACTTTCATTATGATTGTTTTTTTTTGTTTTGTTTTTTTTCAGTAGTGTAGAAAAGTTACGCACGATGGTGGAGGACATGACAGAGTTTTTGGATGCCATCTGGGATGTGTATCGCAGTGAAGGTAAGCTGCCTTCTGATCTTTTGTTTTTGTTTATGGTGCCTGAAAGTACTTTAAGCTGTAGCATTTAAAGAAACAGAACTGGATTAAACCATACTTGTGGCAATGACAAGTAGAAGATTTTTATATGCAGTTATCAGTTAATTGTTGTAGCTCTGTTGCAGGCTTTCTGTTCCTGTTATGGGATTTGTGAGGCTCTGTGTTGGAAATTGTCTATTTCCATTGGCCAGGTCTTTATCCCAGCTCATTTAAAACCAAGTTTTGGGCAGAAGGGGGTATAAAATTTGTGTCCTGTTTTACTATCCAGTAGTGGTGGAGTCCTTTGCTGAAAATTTCCAGCCTTTTTCTGATTTTTTTACCCTTCTGGGTGTGTTGTTTTTTTGTGGCTACAGCCATTACACTATCCAAGATTTTGTGTCCCAAGTCACAGGAATGCTTTTTCCACAGTAGAGTTTTTGGGCTTTGGGTTTTTTCATTTGGGTTTTTTAGCCTTATGTTGTCACTGGTCAAGCAGTTTTATCTTTGTAGTCTGTATTCAGGAGACCAAAGTTGCTAAAATCTCAGCTGAGTTATATCAAACATAGTATTCTTTGTTGTTGGTTTGTTGTTGTTTTTTTAATGTAGCTTTGTTTGTTTGATTGTTTATCAGTTTATTCAGGTGCTTACTTTTCAGAGCCAACGAGCTAAAATGTGCAGTCAAAATTTATGTCCATTTATTTGGTTGGGATTAATGTATGTATCTAGATAGGACTCTAGACTCTGGACTCTAGATAGGAAAAAAAAAAAGCTAACACTTTTGCCTAAAGCTGTACCCTACAGTTTTTGCACAACTCCTGTGTAGTCAGTTGATATTGATGTTGCATTTTTTGCCACACCAACCATTCACACATTAACAGTTATCATATATAACAAATAGTTGCATCAAAGATGTCAGCCATATAAAAGGCACTTTCTAAGCTTGCTAAAAAATAAAAAGGTCAGCTTGCAAAAAATACTCTTGAAACCAAAGTAGAACTTTTGAAATTAGACTATGTTTGATCTGCCAAAAATGATCAGCTGAAGTAGACTTTTAATGAACCCAGTGCGGGAAATATTTGCATTGATAAAATAAATGGCACACTACTACTATGATTTTCTCCTCCTCTCCTCTCCCAGCCAAACAGAAAGGAATGAACGTGGAGGAGGACGGGTGCAGGGTGACTGCAGTGCTGAGATGTCTGAGTTCCTCGGGGGAAGGGAGTTGGCGAGATCTGCAGTTGTTGAGTAGGGCCAAGTCTGTGCTGGTGCTCCGCAGCAAAAATCTGGCAGCCTCCACCATTGCTTCAGTAGAAAATGAGCTGGGCTACGATGCAGGTAGGTTTTTTATTTTTTATTTGTATAGGTTTGTGAGATGTTTTGTATTTGTATGGTTTTTATACAGTAGGATTGTGTCCTGTCAAAGTTTTCTTTGCAGATGGTACATTGTATGGATGTGTGTGTGTATGTGTTTAATTCCTTTTCTTTGGATTCTATTGAGGATAATGAATAAGCATTCATGTGCTTTTTTTTTTTTTTTACATCCAGTCCCCTTGTAAGTTATTTTGTAAGTAATTACGTAATTAAGTAGTTTTGTAAGTTATTACATCTATTCCCTTTCAGTTCGGCATATAGATGTAGTGGCCAGCTCTTCTGAAAGGTGGAACAGGCGTTCAACACATGCCTAAGATGTTCTGCATGTGTTCACATACAGGACATCTGTTAATAATCTCACCTGGAAGACTTTCGTTGGAGTGAGGTCAGCATTGATGTTAACTATAGTGGAAAATTCCCTTGAACAGACATCTCAGTGGGATCTTGATCCTGGGCCTTCAGATTGCGAATGTGACATTATAACTTCCAAGCTAACCTGTCCCCTGCGAGTAATCGTGTGTGTGTGTGCGCGCATAGTCACATGGCTTTAGATCAGTAGAGTTTTAAATTGTGCTTAGAGTCTTAGATAAGCTTTTTTTCCCCTCATCTCTTTGCTGGCTTTGCAGGATGAAAAAAAGTTGTGTAAACTTAATCTTTTACCCTCAATAAAGATCATTTTGACTTGACTTGACTTGACTTGACTTGGCTATAGAATTTTATATCAATCTGTTGTAGTTTTTTCATGATATCATTATGCCTTCTGAGAGTAGTTCTGTATGTGGATCACAAGGTTGTCAAATGAAATCTATTCTAAGAATTTATTTCAGATACCAACAGTCAGTTTATCAGATGACTAAACAATACACTTTTTTTCTCTATGTTTCAGATGTCCGGGGCTTCATTGTTCGCATGTTGAAGTTCTGGATGGCGGAGATTATAAGAAAAGATTAATTTGGTTTTCTCAGTATTCAACATTAGTGTTTGTTTTTGTTTGATGCTGTTTTTTGTGCTAGACTAAAGTAAGTAATCTTGGATTAATACTGGAACAACTTTCATTTATACATACATACATACATACATTACATTACATTACATACACACACACACACACATATATAAACCTTTTCTGGGGGGTGGGAAAGCCTAGTGGTTAGACTCATGATCTGACAGCCTGGGATCAAGCCATTGTCTAGGCATCCAGTTGAGTCCAATTTAGGGGATTTTCCCCTGGGGTTAACAGCACTCTCCTAAAAGTTCTTCAGATGAGACTAAACCAAGGCTTTGTGTGTGAACACACGCAGGAAATCTTGCACACAACTTACCAGTTCTGCCTTTGGGAAGAGCAGGCCATTTCATACTGGTAGGAATGGATGACATTTAAAAAAAAATACACACACACAGGTGTCGTGTTTAGACACCATCCCAGATGTTGGAATGCAAACACCACAATGGCGAGTAAAAACGGTTGTGTACACAAAAACTCACCTTGGGTGAGCCTTGGAGCTCTCGCCAAGGAACAAACCCCCCTCCCCCCAAAAAACCCCCACCCACCCCTTTTTCTAGCATTGGATGAGCAATTCTAAACTCATTTCTGTGTGTGGATGTGCTGAAGAGGCAAATCATGGACAAAAAGAAGCTTGTGTGAAGATTTGATAGTACGGCTATTTTTCTACACCGTGAATGAGAATTCAGTGCAGGTGGCTTCACAATGGCGGTGAAGGATTTGCAATATTTTAACGCGATATATTATCATTGATTAATATGCAAGGACCACAAGGTGAAGGAAAATATAAGATGTGGTAAAAAATTAAAAAAAATTCCGGCCAGATTTGCGCTCATGTGCAGATTTTGTCTTGAAAAGGGCGGTGCTTTAGTTGGCGCAATAATTCCAAAGTCAGAATGAGGCTTCCTTAATTAATGGTGGGCAGAAACTGTCGCATATGCAAAAATCTCACCATTGGTGAATCTCAGAGCTCAAGCTGATGAACAGGAAGAAACAAATGGGACAGTGACTGAACATGTAACAGTTTATGTCGAGAACGTCAGTGGACTACATAGAAATAATGAGATCATGTGCACAGAATTTCTCATCTTTTGGATATTTTGTGTTTGAAATGTCTTCTTTATTTTTCACTTTCTGTCATGCTTTTTTGTGTTTTATTGTATGTATTGACTTTGTTTTCTGTTCTTTCCGTTATATTTTTTTTCAGGCTGTTAATTTCCCCCCCCCCTTTTTTTTTCCAAAATTGCCTTAGACCTTTTTCTTTTCTTTTTCTTATATATGTAGATATTATATATATTGTTTCAGTGCAATCTACATGATATTAGCATTGTTTCCTCTGGCAATAAGGTACACGGTCATTGTGTATTTTGTTTTGTTTTTAGTGTGTTTGAATCCAGTGTCATTTCCTTTCAGAGGGAATGTGTGATTTCATGGAAGAATGAACTTCGGAAGAAGAAAAAAGGGGGTGGCTGGGGGTCCAAATCTAACATTTTTGCTAAGTTGACTGTTGTAGGCTCAAGTTTTTCTTACATTTTGCTTAAAGTGTGTAGTGTTTAGTTTCTATGCATTGAATGGTACACAAAGCAATAGTTTATTTTTCATTACATGTGCCATATTGAATTTTGCATAGAAATGGCATAATTTTTTTTTTTTTTTTTACATGTATACGCATACTCTTTATATATGCCATTTTTGTGATTGAAGAAGTTTTAGTTTGATGTATATATTGAACTGGTTTAGAAAAAAACAATTTGCTGTGCCATATTTATTCCATGTGTTATTAATTCACGTGAATCAGATGCCATATGAATTGACAATCTCTCAGTGTGAGTCACAAAGTATACACATTTTATGTTTGGAGGGCTGAAAAAGGAAACTCAGCATACCTGGGCTTTTCATTGTTATTTTTTAAAACTAACTCACAACAGCTGGGGAAGAAAGATTAGGAGGGATGGCAACAACAACAACAACAAAAGCGTGCATGTTGTGCTTTGAGAATTGGGAAAAAAAATAAACAAAACCATCCATATTTGTGAGTTCTTTGTTTCTTTGTTTTCCATGTGTAAAGTTCTGTGCTCTATAGTGTAAGCAGGCAGGGGAATTGCTAACAGTGCTTGGGGAATACAGATGCTGACAAACTCGTCAGGATCCAGAGTTATGTAGGCCCTGGTGAGATCCAGAGGCAATGCCCTGGGTGTGTGTGTGTGTGTGTGTGTGTGTGTGTGTGTGTGTGTGTGTGTGTGTAAATCTCCCCAGCCAAAATTGATCTGGAGCATTTTGGAGGAGCTTTTTTGGCCTGTCCATAGACTCTCTCTTGTTAATGTCCTTTGTCCATCCAAGACCATTTCCACTTGTGTTGATAGTTTTCTTTAATTTTACTGTTACAATCAACTATAATAATTCTTGCTCATTTCCTGCATCCCTCCACTATATGCACATGAGAACCGCGCGCAGCCCCTACTGTCAGTTCGTGCTTAGCCGAGCTACTGTCCAGACGTTTATCATATCGCCTCTCCCTGTGTCGGCAACGCCCATCACTATCAGGAATCTCAGCACTAGCTATAATAGTTTCTAGACCTTGCTTTTCTTGGTTTGTTTTATTTTGTGTATAACTTGGGGGTTGTTGTTGTTTTTTGTAGTGCTTGTGAAATCTGTTTTTTGTGGAAAAGTTTCTGGGGGGGAAAAAAAAATGGAGATCCATTCTGTGGACTACACCAGTGACCAGGATTTGGTTATGGAGTCAGAATCCTATGAAGAAGAACCACAAGCTGACACCTCTGCTGAACCCTCGGTGGAAAGGGAACCATCTCTCCGAGACATTTTTTCAATCATTCAGAACCTTTCCAAAAGAATGGACAATTTTGAAAGAAGTGCACCGCACACCAAGAAGAGAAAAATTAGCGCTGACGCTGATAAACCCCTCGCTGAGAATGAAGGGAAAAGGAAGAAGGCAGGTAGTGATTCAGAATTTGTCACCGACAGTGTTTCTGATAAGGCAGAGGAACTGGAAAAAGAGCTGATAGCAGATGCTACAGAGGAGGAGGATGACGATATTTTTGCTGAAATGGCATCATCTTTTGACGATAATGAAGAAAAAGGACCACCGGTCTCAGGAAAATTGGCAAAGCTGCTTGAATCCAGATTTGGATCAAAACTTCCAGACAGAAAGCTGAGGGAAAAAACTGACAAAGTACCCGATTCCCGAAAACTGCCATACCTGGGCGTTCCCCGAACAAACCAGGAAGTTTTTTCTGTCCTCAAACCCTTCACTAGAAAGACAGACATTCGGATGGCAAATACACAGAAAACACTGTCAAAAGCTGCCATAGCCATAACGCTCTGCACCGACCGACTTTTGAGGGTAAGAGATACCATCTCAGGGCAGGATGCCACTACAGTACGCAGTGAACTGACCGGATGCATAGCTCAACTTTCAGATGCCCTTGCCCTCACAGGTCACGCCAACCATGACCTGTCCCAAAAACGGAGAGACATGCACCGACCCTGCCTACCCCGTGAACTCTCTGGCATATGTGCACCGCAGGTTGCCATGACCCCAGAACTACTGTATGGCTCTGATTTTCACAAATGTCTAAAAGAAGTGCAAGAGTCCCAGAAACTCGGTCAGAACATGCGTGGTCAGCAAAAGAGGAGCACGTGGCAGCATAACAACAGTAGCTCTTTTTTAGGCTGGAAGCTGTGGAGGCAGGGGCAGGGGGGGAGTTCCTTCGGTCAAGCAAACAAAGCGTTTTGGAAGAAGGGTCAGAAAAACAGCCACCGGCAGTAACTCGATCTTTGACAGAACCGCCCCTCCCTTCTGGAAACAAGGTTAGTGAGTTTGAACTTTGCTTGCCTTCTTTGTGTGCTTATCTTGAAATGAAGCATGATAACTTTAAAGCAGGAAGCATAAAGGAAAAGCTGTCGCACTGGAATGAACTAACTTCTGACCCTGATGTACTTGAAACAGTTGAAGGAATTAAAATCACCTTTGATGATTGCCCAGTAGACATAAAGCAAAGTTCGCAAAGGTTGTTTAGCAAGCGTGAAAACTATGCTGTTGACTCTGAAATAAGAAACTTGTTGAAAAAAGGTGTGATAAAAGAGTCTTTACCTGAATCGGGACAAGTTGTCTCACCTATCTTTGTTAGGGAGAAAAAAGACGATCATTTAGAATGATTTTAAATCTGAAAGCTCTGAACAAAAATGTGGAATATAAGAAATTTAAGATGGAAACAATATATACAGCTTTGGATCTAGTTACACAAAATTGCTTTTTCGCATCAATTGATCTGAGAGATGCATATTACGTCATAGCAGTAGAGGAGACTTTTCGGAAATATCTGAAATTCAGATGGAGAGAAAAACTGTACTGTTTTCAGGCAGCTGCTATGGGACTCAGTCCGATTCCCAGAAAATTCACAAAACTCATGAAACCTGTCCTAGCACGCTTACATGATATGGGTCACCTGATCACTTCATTCATTGATGACAGTTTGATTGTGGGAGAGACTGAAACAGAAGTTGTACAGTGTGTGGTAGACACGATACAATTATTAGACTCTCTAGGTTTCTATGTACATGAAAAGAAATCACAGTTCATGCCTGTGCAAGAAATCACCTACCTGGGTTTCAAAATAAACTCAACAGACATGACAGTCACACTGACAGATGAACGAAACAAAAACTGCTGTGTGCATGCATTCTATTATTCAGTCAGGAAAGTACAACTATAAGATCTCTGGCATCTTGTATTGGACTAATGGTTTCTTGTTTTCTTGCTGTGCCATTGGGTCCTTTGTACTACAGAGCACTTGAACAAGATAAGTGTTCCGCACTTAAACTAAGCAAGGGGAACTGGGAAAAGCCTGCTGTGTTATCAGCTGAAGGGAAGACAGAGCTAGAATGGTGGATTAATAACATAGACAAGCAAAAGGCTCCCATTCAGATATCAGACCCCACCATTACTATGAAGACAGACAGTTCACGTACAGGATGGGGTGCTTGGGTTGTTGACACCAAATCACAAACACAAGGCATGTGGAGTGAGAAAGACAAAGAAGGGCACATAAATGCTTTGGAGCTATTAGCTGTCTTTTTTGGTCTCAAGTCTTTGTTGCATGACCAACGTAAAGTTCACATTAGAATTATGACTGATAACACAAGCACTGTTGGTTGTATTAACAACATGGGTTCGAACAGATCTAAACATCTGAATGATGTATCTCAGCAAATCTGGCATTGGTGTGAAAGCAGAAACATATGGCTCAGTGCTGCTCACATTCCTGGTGTTGAGAATGTTGAAGCTGACAGTCTGTCTAGACAGATCCACATTGACACAGAATGGAAACTGGATTCAATGCTACTTTCTGAGGCTATGAATATTCTTGATTAAAAACCTGTCATTGACTTGTTTGCCTCTAGATTAAATTTTCAGTTTTCCAGATATGTGTCTTTCTTGCCTGACCCAGGAGCATGTGCTATTGATGCATTTAGCATGTATTGGGGAAATGAGACTGTTTATTGTTTTCCACCTTTCAGCATTATACCCCGGGTCCTGGCAAAGATAAAGAAAGACAAAGCAAGAGGGGTTATAGTAGCGCCAACCTGGAAAAATCAGCCCTTTTGGCCAGCACTGATGAAAATTCTCACAGCCAGACCTGTCCTCTTGTCAGCCAGAAACACTCTTCTGACACAACCAAGTCAAAAGGAGACAAAACACCCACTGAGGAAAAGCCTGACGCTGCTAGTCTGCAAAGTGTCAGGGATAGATTCAGAACACAAGGCTTTTCTGAGGAGACTACCAGTATTCTCATGTCCTCATGGCGACCCGCAACAAAACAGATGTATGATGTGTACATACGAAAGTGGGAGAGGTACGCGTGTGAGCAACAAGTGGATTCAGTTTCACCGCCTCTAGCCACAGCTGTAAATTTTCTGGCATCGCTGTTGAAAGAGGGATATTCTTATAGCGCTGTGGGCACCGCTCGTTCTGCGCTAAGTTGTTTTCTCTGCAACTATGAAGGGGCAACGTTTGGTCAACACGAACTTGTAAAAAGATTTATGAAGGGTGTGTTCGAAAGAAAACCACCACTACCAAAGTATCACCACACTTGGGATGTAAACATTGTGCTGAAAATGTTAGAAACGTGGGTTCCAGTGGAAAACCTGACGTTCAAGGAACTGACAATGAAACTTGTGATGTTAATTGCCCTTCTGTCGGGTCAGAGGTGTCAAACTATTGCTGCTTTGGACATCGACAATATGCTACTTTCAAGGGAAAAGTGTGTTTTTTATGTAAATAGATTATTAAAACAGTCAAGAAGAGGAGCCCATCAATCACCTATTGAACTCATGGCTTTTGTGGAAAAAGAGGCTTTGTGTGTAGTTCACACTTTGAAAGAATACCTGAGACGGAGCAAAGAACTGAGGGCTCAGAATGCTACCCGACATTTGTTTATAACTCTCCAAGCACCGCACCGAGGGGCCACTAGCGATACCATCGCGCGCTGGCTGAAGTGGACGATGGAGAGGGCAGGCATAGACATTACACGCTTCACGGCACACAGTACGAGGTCAGCCAGTACTTCCGCTGCTAAACTTGCAGACGCTCCAATAAACATCATCATGAAAGCAGCTGGATGGACAAATGTTTCCACGTTTGCTAAGTTTTATAATAAGAAGACGGGGCCAACACTGACCATGGGCCAATCCATCATGGAGCGTTTCCTACAACATAAATAAGGTAGGACAGTTTCTTGTTTACATGTGGTGGATGTGTTTGTCTCGAGAACACTGTGGCTCTAAAATCTCATGTGCATATAGTGGAGGGATGCAGGAAATGAGCAAGAATTAAATACAACAAAGCGAGACTTACCTGGTAAGGTGAAGCTGGTTGTAAATTCTTGCGAATTTATTGTAGACCGGAACGGAGTGCACATGCCCACCCCTAAAATGGTCTGCATGCATACCATGCAAGTAAAATGAAATGCATACCATGCAAATGAAACAAATACCACTTTGTGGAACTTTGATCTAGAACTGACAACAGTGTTCTGCACACCGTGCATCAGTAAGACATCCCACCGTTTCAAAATGATAATAATGATAACAATGTTTATAAAATATTTAGTGTTCCTGTTATAGTATGACACAGTGTTCTCTCGAGGCTCTAAAAACTGACAGTAGGGGCTGCGCGCGGTTCTCATGTGCACTCCGTTCCGGTCTACAATAAATTCGCAAGAATTTACAACCAGCTTCACCTTACCAGGTAAGTCTCGCTTTGTTGTATTTAATTATATTTAATTTTAATTTAATTTAATTTTAATTTTTTATTTTAATTTATTCTTTTATATTGAGGATAACAAAATAAGCAATCATGTGCTTTTTTTCATCCGGTCCCTGTGTGTATGCAGTTTTGTAAATATTGTCATCTGTTCCCACCGGCACACGATGGCCTACTCTTACGAGAAGCAGAACAGGATTTAATGTGTGCGCAAGATGTTCTGCGTGCGTTCGCACACGGGACCTCAGTTTAAAGTCTCATCTGAAGAACTTTTATATGATACCTTCAGTATGGTAATTTTTAACTGGAAGTACAGTGCATATCGATATATATATTTTTTTACCAAAAGCATGACACATAATCTGTAGCAGGCCAGAAAACTACCGATGAACCATTTATTTAGAGTGATGCATGCCTATTGTTCTGAGAGTGCTATTCTGACCAAACTGTGGCCTTTATATGCCCATGGATAGGTGTAGGATTTTGATAACCTGTACGTATAATTTGATTATATTACTGAAGTTTTTAGCTGTATGAATCATAAGTGTGTGTTTGTGTGTGTGTGTGAGTGAGAGAGAGAGAGAGAAAGTATGCTTTCATGTTTTTGTTGCATCTGAAAATTATAAATACAAAAACAAGAAATATTGAGATAACAAAAACAAGCAATAAAATCCACAATGTTTACTTTCAGTTTTTCTCTCACAATACATACATGGGGTTAACAGGCTTCACCTCACATTGTAACACACACATCCATCTCTTCTGCTGCAATCACACAATTTTTTTTTACATGGCTTCATTCATTCAACTTAGCCACAGCACACCTTCAATCAAAACAATCATTCTTGAACATTCTGTGCTTGTACTTGACATCTTTTCTTTAACTTCTGCATACAAACAACTTCTGCTCCTCCAAGCACCTATAACCTAAGAACATACATTTAAAACAAATGAAAAATCACTGCCTAATACGGAGGTCAATTTTTGAAAGTATTCTACTTTTTTTTTGCTGAAATTATATTTGCTGCTATTTTCTGCTGTTGTAGAACTATCTTTTGCCAAAACAAGCATACTCAGAATCCTTCATACAGTAAAGTCAATCCCCTATCAGAAATGGGAAATGTGTGGCAAAGTGAAATTCACAGTCACATCCAAACAAGTTCAGAGTAAATAGAACCACAAAAGAAACCACAAATTTCTGGTTTGGAAATAACTGAAACAATGAATTCTTGATTCAGTATTTGGTTTCACACAAACCATCTTCCATGCCTCCAGAAACATGAACCAGGCAGTACCCTGAGGAGGAAGCCTAGCCCATGTTGTGTCCAGGTCGAAGGTTCTGAAAATGTTCACTTGGTCCAGCTCACTTTAGGGATGTCGAAATGTTCTGTCAGAGAATCCAGGTGTCTGTTGAACTCCTGCAAACACACACAGAGAGAAAGGCATCCTTTTCAGTAAAATTTTCCAAAATCAGAATTATAGAAATTGTGTCAGAGCTTCCAAGATGATACTGACACATGTTGGTGTGTGTGTGTGTGGTGTTATTCATTCATGAATCATTGTGACATCTTTCTACTTTGAGCCATACTGGATAAAAAGAAAAAGGGATGAGGAGATGGAAGAGATAGATGCAGAGAGAAAGTGTGTGTGTGTGTGTGTGTGTGTGTGTGTGTGTGTGTGTGCACATGTGTGTGTGTGTGTGTGTGTGCGCATGTGTGTGTGTGTGTGTGTGTGCGCATGTGTGTGTGTGTGTGTGTGTGTGTGTGTGTGTGTGTGTGTGTGTGTGTGTGTTAGCTTTAGACAGATTGTGATTTTTTTAAACAAATAATTTTTATCCATAAAAAAATAAGCCATATGAATGCATCCTGTTATTTCCATATAAATATATAATTAGTAAATCACTAAATCTACGAGAACGCAAAAAGTGCAGTTTTCATGAACAATCACGTGGGCGAGTTCTTCAAGACCACGGTTGGGGTTCGCCAGGGCTGCCTTCTCTCACCTGTACTCTTCAACCTCTTCCTCAAAAACATCATGACAGAGACACTGCAAAACCACCACACCTCCATCTCCATTGGTGGAAGACCCCTTTGCAACCTCAGATTTGCAGATGACATTGACCTCATGGGCAGCAGCAAACAAGAACTGCAAATCCTCACAGACAATTTAACAGATCGAGCGAGCGCATACGGCATGGAGGTCAGTACAGAGAAATCAAAGATCATGGTCAACAGCGCGAGTAATGACATCACGGAAATAAAGATGAATGGAGAAATACTAGAAGAGGTGAGCCAATTCAAATACTTAGGCTCCATCCTAACAAAAGATGGCACATCAAACAAAATGAAGTGAAAGCTCGCATTGCAACAGCAAAATCTGCTCTAGTCAGACTCGAGAGGATCATCAGAAGCAACAACATCAGCTTCTGCACAAAATACCACCTTTACAAATCCCTCGTGATATCTATCCTCCTATATGGCTGTGAATCATGGACTCTGACAGCAGAGTTAGAGAGGAGAATCCAAGCATTCGAGAACAAGTGCCACAGAAGACTCCTCAAAATATCATACAAAGAACACAAGACCAATAACTATGTGATAGAAGAAATCAAAAAGCGTGTGGGCCCCCCAAGAGCCTTTGCTCTCCACCATAAAGAGGAGAAAGCTGATGTGGTTTGGTCACACCACAAGACACAACACCCTAGCAAAAACCATCCTGCAAGGAACAGTCGAGGGCAAGAGAAGAAGAGGCCGCCAAAAGAAATCATGGGTTGACAACATCAAAGACTGGACCGCCCAACCCCTGCAACACCTCCTACTAGCCACACAGGATCGTGAAGCATGGAAAAAGATCTCTGTTGCGTCTTCTCTCATGTCCCCCCTACGTCCTTTGGGACATGGGACTGAGTGAGTGAGTGAAATTAGGATTTTTTTCTTTTTCTTCTTTTTTTTTTGATTTTCATGTCATTAATTAATGATTAAAGCTGTGACAAGTTGTATAGTATGGACTCCTCCAGATAAACAAAAAATATTGTGGACTGGGTGGAAAACAATAATGCCCGGGTGTCCACAAGTAATCATACAATACTGTGCTGAAACTGGACATGATGTTGGATGTCATCAATCAGAGAGAATAACTGAAGATATCTAGAACTTAAAGATACAGTAAACATTAGATATCATAGAAACCCTCCAAGCAGAATATTCTACCCATACCCAGACAGAGCCATCCAAAAGGACTGAATTACAGCCAAAGATATTCACCTGATCCCCACCCCCCCCTCCTTTTTTTTTTTTTAAAAGTCCTTGAGCATCACCTCCTTTTCATTTTTTATGCTACACATATAAAAAGGAAAAGAACTGAAATAAAGTCAGATCTTACCATAATTCTGTCCTTATGTGACTTTGATGCCCGGTCAGCCATTTGATCCTCCAGCTGAAAAAGACAAAACACAAATTCAGTCACAAAACGAATGGCATAGGGTAAAGACAGATAATAAATAAAAATGAAAATGTAAAGCTTCATTCTGATTTTTTCTCTAACCCTAGTTTTCAATAATTATACATTATACAACTGGTGTAGAAATATAATGAATTTGCATCCTTGTACATAATTTAGAGGCTGTAGAAAACCATACATGGAATGATTCTGAATGAACACTGAAATGACACTGAACACGTGTACATGTGAATTATATATTAGAAATTGACAGTAATAAGTATTATGTACAACAGATTTACCTTTTTCCATTTTCTGTTTTCAAAGGCAGCTTCTGCTTTTGTTTTGCGAGATACAGGAGGCCTTTCAGTTTCAGGCGAGAGTGTTTGTTCCAGGGCCTCCTTCATCTTTTCTTTCTGCTTGTCCTTCTTCTTCTTCCTGCAAAAGAAACACAGTGTGATAACATAAATATCTGAATGACTGTATTGTAATTAAAAAATGGGTTTACAGGAAAAGAAAAATCTAAAAAAAAAACCCAAAACAAAAAATACAAGGAAAAAAGACTACATAAATTAAAAAAAAGGGGGAACTTAAAAGAAAAAACCACACATTAAAAGCATTCAAATTAAATTCAGCATTATAATAAATATTATCATGTGACTGAAAATCACTATGATACAATATTAAACTATATTTAATATAAATTTTATACCCTTGATAAATTAGTACTTTCTGATACCTCCAGTGTTATAGAAAAAAAAAAACTAATAAAATTCATGAATATAGGCTACAACTAGAATTATGAAAACATGGATTAGTCGCATTTAAAAATTTAATATATATTTATAACCAAAAGCTATCGTGTAGTCTGTCAATCGTGCTGAAGGCTTGACAACCAGTTCCCTCCTTTCCTCTTTCTGTTCTGCCTTTATCAGGGTTTTGTAAAGTAATAGGCCTGTCCATTCACTGGTGTTGTCCTATCTCTTCCTTGGTCTGCCTCTTTTTCTTCCTCCTTGGACAATGCCTTGCAGTACTGACATTGTTTTAGCAAGTCCTTTTGAACTTGAGACATGCCCATACCATTTAAGTTTATGCTTCTTTACCATTGTTAAAAGGTTTTCATAGGGCCCAGTGGTTTGTTGAATCCAGGATCAAAAGCAACTACATCAATTTTATAAAAACAAATGAAACCAATTTTTGCATTTGATATCAATTCTAGTAAATGAATGACCCGACCTGAGTAATAATAGACAATACTGAGAAAATAAATATTGAGCTATTAAATTAGGCCTAGACGGCTAGAGATTTGATAGATTATTTCCAACATCTATTACTAGTTAACTTGTATTTTTAGGAATTAATACTAACATTAAAATAAATACTGGGGAGCTCACTCCTGACCCTGAGGATGAGACATAACAAATCTGGGTATGGCAGTGGTGGTGGTGGTGGTGGTGGGGATTGATATGAGTGGCATGGGAACAGCAGGATGGGAACATTATAAAACTAAAAGATGAGGCAGCAAAAAAACAAACAAACAAACCCCAAACCTGGGGAGCTCCTTGCAATTTAGGCTAAAGGCCAATCAACTGTCACACTGGAAATTTGGGTTCCTCCGCCACAATAAGCAGATAGTTTTCTTTTGTTTTTAGGGGAGGGGGCTGTAGACAGCCCAAGGATTTGAGCATTGCACTCATCATTTGGATTTCAATCTGAAAGGCACATTACAACAATGAGCTGAGAACAGCCTGTTCCAACGAGCTCCATCAAGAAATTGCTTAGTTTTGATGGAATTTCCCCATTAGTCCTTTCTACTGAAAATATTATAGACCAAATTTATGTGCATGCACAAACGTCTTGCTCACGCGTAATACATACAATTTTATATTCGTCTCTCGTTAAAGTAGGGCAGCCATGGTTGGTGATAAGGATCACACATAATACCCTGATTTAATAATCGCACTAACACAAGGTCTATAAATGATACTAAGCGGCGGGACTGTACATTACGCTACCCAAGAACATTCATTTATATAATTATCAATAAAAATGTTACAAATGTATAGTGACAGAGTATTCTTCCAAAGTAAGGATGGTTAAGTACTACGAATTTTCTTGGGTACACTTACTTTTTAGAGCCGTGATCGCTGACTCCTTTTAGTTTAAGTCCGCCTTTTTGGACACTGTCGTATTCAGACATTATTTTTTCAAGTTAACTGACGAACTTTTTATTTTTCTGGTTGTTTGTGTACACTTCTTTTACTCGTGCATCTGTTTTTCTCTAATCCGGAACTAAGTGTTGAATGGTGGATTGTGGGAGTTCTTTATGCGTGAAAATGTGAGAACTTACGAGATGTTTGGGGAATTTATTTTATGAATCTTTTAAAGAAATACTACATTTTAAACAAACATTTTCTAAAGATATGATTCCCCCCAAAATAAACTTTAATATTGAAAAACGTCTCATGTAAATTTATATATGTCTTAGTGAATAACAAACACTTGTACACATCAAAATGACTCAGTGGCAGATCACAAGCTACTCCCGCGACCAACGAGAATGCGTCCCTTGCAACGGGGAGGACGGTTTCGGGCTTGGCAAGGAACTGTCGTCGTGTCTGCAGTTGGTCGCGGGGGACTAGAACGCTGTCTGTTAGAGCTGTCATATCCTCTCCAAGTCCGGCACCATGCCTAGAAGAGCGTTGCGTTGTTGTGTAGAGCTGTGCATCCATGCGGTAAGTGATGATTGCTTTGTTTTTCATTTTCTTGTTTATCATTTTAGTCTGCTGCTTTTTTCCCGTTCCCGCCTGCAATGTTATCGGCTATCCCAGTTCGGCTTGACCTTGCTGTGCAAGCCCCGTCATGTTCAAACTGTACACTAAGTGCTAATCGCCTCCGGCTTGAAAGTGAATATCGTTTCCCTGAAATGAAAACGTATGGACTAATGACAAATATATCTCATGGATCGATAAATTCGACAGTGCTAAAGATTGATGCATATGTTTTCCCAAATAAATAACTGAGAAAAAAGTATTATTGTATTACTGTGGTGTTTAAAGACATGGAATATCAGTATATTAACAAGTGTAGATTAG
The DNA here is from genome assembly GCA_030674155.1 of Stramonita haemastoma. NCBI lineage: Eukaryota > Metazoa > Mollusca > Gastropoda > Neogastropoda > Muricidae > Stramonita > Stramonita haemastoma. The sequence continues at coordinate 13,143,008 of CM060323.1, forward strand.
TAGCAATGATAATTATTTACAATAGGTAAGGTTACCTTTTTATTTTAGATTAGAAGCAATGATAATTATTTACAATATGACAATCTAAATGAGAAGGTATTTATATAAAAAGAGTGCATTGGGCTTAAGTTTTCCTGCCAAGTTTTAGCAATTGTCTGCAAAATGGGTTCTCTCTCTCTCTCTCTCTCTCTCTCTCTCTCTCACTCTCTCTCTCTCTCTCTCTCTCTCTCTCTCTCTCTCTCTCTCTCTCTCTCTCCTCATCTGTTTTTTAAATATTTTTTATCTAAGTTTATATCTTTTATATGCCTTAAAAATAAGGTAGGATATTGTGGAAAACTTGGAGAATTGACAAACAAAATAGCATTTAAAAGAGGTCAGTCTAATTTAAAAGGACAGATGTTCACACTTAATATGTTTTGGCAGTTACCACATATGTCATGAGTTTTTATCTTGTTTTTGCTTTATTTGCTTTGCTTTGCTATGCTTTGTTTACCCCATTGTTGGGGCTGGTGGCCTGAAGAATAAATCTTGTTCATTGTCCATTGTTCATCATTTATCTCTCATATCTGTTGAGATTTCTATGTCTCATTTCTGATTACACCTCCACTTTTAAAAGTTTTTTGTTGTTGAATATGGTTTGTTTTGATGGGTTTTTTTATTAACAGAAAGGGGGGGGGGGGGGTTAACAACAGAAGAGGGGGGGGAGGAGATGTAAAGTTTTTTTTTAAAGTAGTAGTTTTCTTCTGGAATATTGTGTTGCATGCATGCATTAAAACAATATATATTAATTTCACTTATAGATTTAGTAAAGGCACTAAACATGTCCAGAGTAATTGTTGTTTTTCGTCCAAACTTATAATTTGAAAATATCTGTCTCCTACTCACTGCACTGGCATGTTTGTCTAGATTGTAAATTTGAGTTCTTTACTCATGCAGGATTTTGGATGATATTCTAACAGATGTGAAGTAGTTTTAGAGAAAAGAAACACCAAAGTGTATATTCAGGAGCACAGTCCTTTGTATGACCCGCTGAGATATCTTTTCTTGTTAAAGATTGTAATGGAGTTTGACATCTGTTAAAGTTCACAAATTTCAGCTTTTTTTTTTTCTAGAAAAGTTATAATCTGTAAAGGATTTCAGAATGTCTGAAAAATTATAGCAGAGAAGCAATCTTTGTAACGAAGCTGGAATCCTGATAAAAGCCAAGCCAAAGAAAATTTGGTAATAATAATCTTTGTAAAAGATATATTTTTTAATGTTTAATTCAGCAGTCAAAAGTCTATCCAGAATATGAAAGAATTGTCCAGAATAAAGATTACAGAAGTATATAAAATAAAAGTGAAACAGAAATTTTCCATTTGGAATCGCCAGAACTTGCATCTGTAAGGTTTTTTTTTTTCAAGACTGAACATGCCCAGAATGGTGTACAGTGTAGTTTTAGTGTGAGAGTTTTCAAATGCTGTCTGACTCTTGAAATGGAAAAAAAAAATCCAAAGTACATGCCTAGCACCTCACTGTACAAGGTGAGTCTCAAAGCAACGTAATATTATGCTGTAATGCTGCCACTGAGGTAAAGCTTATAGGAAAGTTCTGTTACAAAACGTATCAGGAAATACAAAACTGACACTATACTTTTAAAAGAAGAAATAAACAACAAAAGACACCATGAGTCAGTTCTAAGCTTATCTAAAAAGAAAAGAAACATTTTAAAAGGTGAAAGAAAAATCTTTTTTTTTTTCTTTTTTTTTTTAGACTGTCATTGTAAATAGAAAAACTGGTTAAGCTGTATACACACAGCTGCTTGTATTTATTTGTCTTTTAACTTTTTAAATTCTACTTTTTGGGCTAGATCTTGTAAGTGAGAGATGAGGGTAAAATTGATAAATTCATGACAAGAATAAGATATATGTGCTTATTTTTCTTCATCATTAAAAAAAACGCTACAATCTTCTTTCTCTCTCTCCCCTCCCCAACAAAAGTCCTTCAGATGAGACTATAAACCAAGGCCCCATTGTGTGAACACACGCAGAACATCTTGCGCACATATTAAATCCTGTCCCGCTTCTTGTAAGAGTAGGCCATCATGTGCCGATGGGAACAGATGACAAGATTTACAAACTGCATATACATGGGGACTGGATGTAAAAAAGCCCATGAGTGCTTATTCCATTATCATCTATATAAAAGAATAAATAAATAAATTAATAAATAAATATTTTTAACCCTTTCCCCTCCTTCCCTTTTCCTCCTTCTTTCCAGTTTGTAGTGTTAGTTTCTTAATCCAGTATTTGTCATCCAATGTGTTGTGTGCACACAGGTGTCAGCTCCTGGTGTCTGGCTTCCCAGCAAAGAGGATGTGTACATCAGCATCTCTCTCCTGGGCTGCCACAGGGTCACTCGTTTGTTCGGTTCCGTCTTCCCTCTTCTCATCCATGAAAAATTCAATTTCCAAAAGGTAGGTGGGATTTATGAAATGTGTGTGTGTGTGTGTGTGTGTGTGTGTGTGTGTGTGTGTGTGTGTGTGTGTGTGTGTGGTGAGGAGAAGGGAAGGGGGGGGGAGGGGATGTGTGTTGGTATATGTTATAGGATATGGGTATGCCTGTATCAATGTATCATGTGGGTGTGTGTCTGGATGTATGTGTATGTCAATGTGTGAGTATATCTATGAATGTGTGGGTGTACCTGTCTGTGTGTGTCTATATCCGTATAAGCATCTTGACACAATGTGCATGTAATGTCCTTGTATACATGTCTCAGTGTATGTGCACAACTTGAAGAGAAGATCAACCTTGTGCAATATATTTGTATCATATAGAAAATGTTTCCCAAGTGTGTAATTAACCTGCTACATCATCATTATTTTTGTGGTATCAGTGCTTGCTGATATCTGTTTAAGTTGAGAAAATTGGCATAACTGTTCGCAGTTCTAAGCTAAGACATCTCCCAGTGTCAAAGCCTGAAAAATATTGTGCAGACCCATCACACATGAAAAACTGAAATTTTAACACTAGTTATTATCTTTGTCTTTTGTCAGTTTTAACTAATGTTCAAAATTGATAAAAATACATCTGGTGAAATTTTTCATTTAAAATGGTTTGTTTGTTGTTTTTTTTCAGACTTTTTACACTGCTGTAGATCCTGCTGAAGTTGCTGAATATTTAGAAGGTGAGTTGTTGTTTTTGTTGTGGTTGGGCATTTCCCAGCTTAACACCCTGGGGTCACCCAAAATATACACTCACTCGCTCGCACACCCCGCCTGGGAATCACTGTGAGTACACACTGAATGAGAAGTTTGTGTGCACAACTATTTGCAAGCGCCTCACCATATCATAGGCATCTATACTCCAGCCTCCGAGGATTGATTGTTGAAAGGAGAGAGCAGGTTGTCATGCTAGGAGCTTGTCATGGCTGAAGGCAGTCTCAATATAGCATATGAAAGGATTACAACATTTGAATGTAGGTGTTTGCGCATAGCTTATAATTATTAACACCTGACAGTTTTTTTTACTTAAACCAGGAAAGCGAGTTTCTAAAACCAAAAAGTCTGTGTACCAACTTTCTACTGGGAGCATGATAGCATATTGTGCAAGAACTTATTTTCTATTGACTTGATAGAACATGCATCAGTCAAAAAGAGGATTTGGGGTTATATTTCTCTTGTGTGTTACTTATCATCTGTCTAGATCTATAGATCTATCTGTATATAGATCTATCTATCTATCGATCTACCTATCTATCCATCAATCTCACATACACACAAAGAGAGGGAGAGATGTTTACCTATTTCTTTAAAATGACCCAACATACACACACTTGAACACCATATGACCCAACCCTTCATGAATGCAGACTGTTCTGGCTGGCATCCTCCAGATGGCTGGCATCCTCCGGCAAAAGCCTACCTATGACACTTTTAAATCCAACCTCAAGACACAGTTATTTCAAACCTAAGATTTTCTCCTTCATTCTCCATTTCTTATCTGCCCCTGCCTTCAACGTCTACCTGCCAAAATGTATAACCTTTATACGTGTGTGTGTGTGTGTGTGTGTGTGTGTGTGTGTGTGTGTGTGTGTGTGTGTGTGTGTGTGTGTGTGCGTGTGTGTGCCTACATGTGTGTGCATGTGCGTGTGTGTGTACTTTCAAATTTTCTAAAACTATAAATTGTTGTTGATTGTTTGTGTGTTGTATGGGTTGAATGCAAGCGCTTTGATTTGTTTTTACAAGACATAGTGCATATAAATTCCATGTTTTATTATCATTATTATTATTATTATTATTATTATGTCTTGTGCTGTGTGGTGTGCACCAGGTGAACTGGTGGTCATTGAGCTCCTGCAGCTGTCAGAGTACACCTCGGGCGCCATCTGCCTGGCCTCCTACTCTGGCTGTGCGCGGGATTTCCTCTTCCCCTACCCCTCCCTGGCGCCCACCTACTCTTCCACCGACCGGGAGCTTCTCCTCTCTCGAAGCGTGTCCTTCCCTGTAAGTACCCCGCAGATTGGAAACGAGTGGGAGTGAAGATTGATGGACATTTTTTGTTGTTCTTTTCGAATGTTTTTTGTTGTTGTTGTTTTGTTTTTGTTTCTTGGATAGAGCTCTTGAGGTTCATCAATGGTGAGATTTTTCTTTTTTCAACTTTTTTTTTTTTTTTTTACCCTTCCACCATTTCTGTAGCTGCATTCTGACTTTGGGGTGTAGACTGGGTATGTTCATATTTCCTTAACCCACCAAATGCTGACATGAATTTTCATATCTTACATATGCATATTTGACCATTTGCATGCATGCATACATGAAGGGAATTAAAGCACTGATAAGTCTACTCTTGAAGTTGACCTAACAGGTTTAAAAAAATCCCATTCTTAATGTATGAGCTACCGATGAGATTTGATCCCTCAACTTCATGGACCCATGGGATTGAAAGGTCTTAACCACTCAGCTAGAGCATCCATCATTTATGACAATAAAAATGCTGCTGTGTTTGTTTTGCTGGCTGTTACAACTCCTACCTTTTTGCAGTTCCATTCAAAATAATTGAATCATTCTATGAAAAGTGCTTAAGAGTATTTTACAGTGATGTCTCACTCAGATGTATGAATTTGCATAAATCTTACCCCCCCCCCTCCCAAAAAAAAGAGAGAAAAAATAAAGCAAAGGTGCATCATCTAGACAAATATGTCAAGTTGAGTCAAGTAATGTTTTTATCTCCAGATGGTACATTGAGTAAGCAAAATGTGTGTATGTTTGTGTGTGTGTATATACAGGTGTGCATGCTTTGCATGTAGGCCTTTGTGTACGTGGTCTCTGTTTTGGGCTGTGTGTTTGTGTGTAAGTTTGTGTGTGTATATATGTATATATGTGTGTATACATATTTACATTAATGCGTGATACACACACATACTTTCTTTGTGCATACATGCTTACATATCTTTCATGCCCAAGAAAATGGTGGACATGGCAATATCATATGTCAGACCAGCTGCCATGGTGCAGTGGTAAGTGCCTTGGGTTGTGGACTGCAAGGTCACATGTTCAAATCCCATAAGAGCCATGGGGATTTTTTTAAACTCTGGCTAGCTCCTACCCAGAGTGAGTGTTATGTGGGCTTATTGGGAAGACTGGGATCACACAGTTGAGCTTCATCCACTCTACAGATGTGAGTTTGAGAATGTTGCTCAAATTACTTGACCAACACTGCAGGTGTCTGTATCTCTCAGGGCCCAGTTGGTGCAGGGATACATTATGATAGTAAGCAGAGAGTACAACCTTGTCCAGAAGTCTCAAAGCATATGCACTACCAAAGCGGCATTATTATGTCATCCCCATTATCATTGATCATCATGCAATAAAAAAAAAAATGCCCCTGATTGGGTGGCCCCTGTTGCTCTGGTCTCGTGGTGACCTCAGATTTGGTGTCCCCATACACTTCTGTGCCTGTAATGAGTTTGTGTCAAAGCCTTTGGGATTGGAGGTTCACAGGGGGGGACAGTCATTGGAGGGACATTGTGGTGGCTGCCACCTCGGCTGGGTGACTCACTCAGTCTGGCTCTGTGACTGAGCTAATACTGTCATTAGTAGGCGGTGTTCTATGTATGTGCTTTAAACATGCACCACCACTGAACACCACCAAAGTAACCCAGCAGCAGTGCAGGCCCCCTCTGGCTGGTAGCCCCATGATGACCTGAAATTGATGGGCTTCCTGTGGACTCCCAACCCCTGAGGATGAGACATAACGAATCTGGGTATGGCTGTAGTAGGGAGATTGAAAGGAACAGCAGGACAGGAATGCCACAGAAGATGCCACATAAAAAAAATGTGTATATATTATCTATCGGAGTATGCCTTGAACTTTGCATCAGTGTATGGCTTGAATGTTGCAGGGCATTTCCCCCAAGCTGGAGTTTGCCACCAAAACGGTGATCAAGGAGTCCCTGTCCCCTGAACTGGATGCTTTGGAGGATGCTTTGGGCGATGAGAGGGTATGTCAGTCAGTGCAGCTTGTTGACAGCAAGCAGCAGGGGATCCAAGAATAATTTTTTTTTTTTTTCTCTCTTTTTTTTGGGGGGTGGGGGGTGGGTGCCCTGACTTTTTTGGATGCAAGCAGAGTCTCATATTTGTGTATCCATGAAGAGAGGTGCACACACAGATTTACACACAGACACACAGATACACAGACACACACACAGACACACACAGACACACATATACAGACACACACAGACACACACACAGACACACACCAGACACACAGACACACACATACATACACACACACACGCACGCACGCACGCACGCACACACACACCACTCACTCACTCACTCACTCACTCACTCACTCACTCACTCACTCACCCACCCACCTTCGGATGAGACTATAAAACGAGGCCCTGTGTGTGAATGCATGCAGAACATCTTTCGCACACATTAAATCCGGTTCCGCTTTTTGTAAGAGTAGGCCATTGTGTGCCAGTGGGTGCAGATGACAAGATCTACACAACTGCATACACACAGGGACTGGATGTAAAAAAGCACATGGAGTGCTTATTCCATTATCCTCAATATAGAAGAAGAATAAAAAGAAAAAAGGAATAAATAACTCACTCACTCACTGAGTGTCTTGTCAGTCTCCTTTCTACCTTTCTCTGTCTCTTCCCTCACCCCTTCCTCCACTTGTCTCCTTAGTTTCTGTCTTTGATATAATCTGCTTTAGTTAATGACACAGCTTTTTTTTTTTTTTTTTTTTAAACAGTGGAATAGATTCAATGAAAATTTTTCCATGAATTATTTCATTGGTTTAAAAAGTCAGCACAGTGTAATGTCCAAGACAGATTTACGTATTATAATATTGCAGAAACTGCATATTTCATTGTATGTACAAGGAAAACAGGAATATTGTAAACATCTTGAGTGTATAAACTGCATATGTCGCAGATATATGATACAGGGATGTTAAGATAATGCAGTTATGTGTAATGTAGTAGCGTAACAAAGGGTTGATGGTGTTGGTGATATTTTTACATTTAAAAGATTGTTAAAAATTTTTATAAAAATCCCCCCCCAAAAAAAAACACAACAAAAACACAACAACAACAACAAAACAAACGAAAAGCCCTAACAGCCAACAGAAAAAATGAAATATTATCTTAATTTAAAGAATTCCTGCTCGGGTTTTCTGCATATTGTAATGTACTACAGTAAGAACCTGTGATGTGTCAGTTTGGCAAAAATAGCAAGTACAGGACTTAAATAGCTTTTCTTGACTTTTGAAACCTTATTTTGCTGCTCAGGCTGTATAGTTCTTTGGGCACAGTAGCAAACTTACCTGAGGATCTACCTGTTTGTTTTTCTGTAATAATGATAGATTTTGTCATCACTATCATCATCATCATCATCATTGTTGTCATCATAATCATTATCATCATCATCATCATCATCATCATCATCATCATCATCATCATCATCACTGTTATCATCATAATCTTCTTTATCATCATCATCACCATCATCATCATCGCTGTTATTATCATCATCATTATTGTTGTCATCAGCACTACCACTACCACCACCACCATCCTTCTCTTCCTGTTCCTTTATTCTGTACGATGTTACAGTGACACATGTTTTTCCTTTTACAGGGAAGGAGAACCACCCGAAGAAGTCGAAGCCCAACACGTCGACCAAGGTAAGTGCAGGATTAGTTTAATTAATGTAATGATCAGAAAAGGAGGAAGGTAACAGGGTGATTAAGATGTCCACCTGCCTAACAAGTAAACCGGGAGGTTCTGGGTTTGATCCCCACCTGTGCCTAACTGACACATGCTCATTTTAGGTTTCGTAAGTGAGAAAAGAGAAGATGAGTATCTTACTTAATTTGCGAACATAAAAGTCTCCCGCTTCCCCCCCCCCCCCCCCCCCAATAAAGTTAACCATTGCGGTTTTTGTTTTTCAATGCTGTTGGCTTACGCATGATTAAATTTGGATCCACTCCCCTATATGAGATCCTAAATTTTAAAAGAGAAGGAAACATAGAATGACACGAAGCAAAAGACATTATATATATATTTTTCTTTTTAAAAGTGTAAATGAATTTTCAATGGATGTCACATAGCCATAGACCATTTGAAGAGCTTTTGCTGTATCCAGTAGACGTCTCTGATACAGTTTAAGCTATGACTTAGCAAGCATTTATACGTGTCTTGCAGTCATATTATATCTCATTTAGCATTGATTTATGCATATGCTTGTTGTGGTCCATATTGTGAATCAATCGCTGCTGCCATTTTTTTTGTGGCAAGTTAATGCTATGGTGTTAAAACTTCTCAGACTGAAACTTTTCTTTATATGTGTTGCAGTCTTTAAAAAAACAACAGCCAAGCTTATGTGAATGACCTTTGTCTTATTTGGTGTTGTCTTTGTTTGCAGATCTTCTTCACTGTCGCGCCGAGTCACAGACCTGTCTTTGTCTGATTCCATCGATTCCCGGCCACCATTTGTTGTACGCAAGGTTTGTCTGTGTTTTTAGATATGATGTTGTTGTTGTTGTTGTTGTTGTTCCCCAGCTTAACACTTTGGGGGGTCACCCAGAATGTGCACTCTGACTCACTAATCCCACCTGGGAATCACTGTGAGATTGAAATTGCACACTGAATGAGAAGTTTGCGTGTATGACTATTTTCAAGTACCTCGCCATATAGGCAGCCATACTCCGACTTCAGAGGATTTAAATATGATGACAGGGATATATTTGTGTAGCTTACATATATATATAGATATATATAATGTGTGTGTGTGTGTTTGTCTTTGTGCATGTGTGTGAGTGTGTGTTTGCATTGTCGTGCTGCTTTGTGTGTGTGTGTGTGTGTGTGTGTGTGTGTGTGTGTGTGTGTGTGTGTGTGTGTGTGTGTGTTGTGTGTTTGTGCATGTTTGTGTGTGTGAGGTGTGTGTGTGTGTGTGTGTGTGTGTGTGTGTGTGTGTGTGTGTGTGTGTGTGTGCTGCTTGTGTGTGCTGCTTGTGTGTATGTGTGTGTGCATGTACACATGTGCATGGGTGAATACATACATAGCGTTGCTAGTTTTCTGATGGCTACATGGATGGGTGTGAGTTGTGTGCTTTTGTTTTCAGTTGCCGTATCATTTGCTTGAGTAAGAACCTTTTATAAAAATAAAACCCACTGATGAGCTGACTGAAAAGATTTTTTGTCAAAGACTTCCATTATTAATTTGACTGGGATTTAGTTCCTCTCTATGAAAATGTATTGCTGACATTATCATTGATGTTATTGTTGATGTATTGTGTGTGTGTGTGTGTGTGTGTGTGTGTGCATGTGTGTGTGTGCGTGCACGCATGCATGCCTTCACCTTCTGGTGTTTTTGTATGTGTGCTGTTGTATAATTTTGATTTGATATAAGCGTGTGTTAGGGGGGATGTTCCATATTCTTTTATTTTGCTTCCTTCCTTCCTTCCTTCCTTCCTTCCTTCCTTCCTTCCTTCCTTCCTTCCTTCCTTCCTTCCTTCCTTCCTTCCTCCCTCCTTCCCTCCCTCCCTCCCCTCCTTCCTTCCTTCCTTCTTCCTTCCTTCCTTCCTTCCTTCCTTCCTTCCTTCCTTCCTTCCTCCCACCCTCCTTCCCTCCCTCCCTTTCTTTCTGTCCTCTTTCCGTGCATTCTTTTCATCAGGATTGTGGTGTCTGTGTTGCACAGCTGGACACTGATCTGATTGGTCGTGGGCTGGGCAGTGGTCCTGATACCCACGGCAAATCTAGGTACAGGAAAGCCAAAAGCCTCTCCGCCTCCCGTAAGTACTCCCCCCCCCCCTCCCCCCATCTCTCCTTAACTTGACTTCTTCTCCCTTATTGACTCCTTGAGCAGTCATTTGGGGGGGAATATTGCACTGAAGCTTTCAGAGGGCAGGCTGAACTTGCCTGGTAGAGCTTCTTCTTCTTCATCGTCCATGCCAGTGTGGTCATAGATTGCGTAGTCTTGGAACGGAAGAAAGATGGTTAGGTTTTTAAAAGTGTGAGATACATTGCTCACATTCACTTGTGTGGTTTTTATTTATAGTTTCATCCAATGAGTGGTTGGAAAATCTTGGTGACAGTATTTGGTGAATTAAGGGTGGGGATTTTTTACAATCTCCCAGGTCAGCATCTAAGTGCAGACCTGCCATTGTCTTAATTGAAAATCTTGGTGGCACAATCCGGTGAATTAAGAGTGGGGATTTTTTACAATCTTCCAGGTCAGCTTCCAAGTGCAGACCTGCCATTGTCTTAATTCTCTTTGTGTGTATCCACTCGCAGAAGATCAAATACTCATGTTAAAAATCCCGTAATTCATGTCAGTGTTTGGTAGGTATCGGAAACACAAACAACCCGGCATGCAGCCTATAGACTGAAATGAGCTGCTGTGAAGTCGGAATCTATCAGCTGAGGCCAGCGGGCAGACCTCCTACTAAGTCACAAGCACAGGAGAAGACCAGGCACTACCCACCTCACCCAGTAATGGAACAAGGAGAAGGGAGTAAAAAATATCCAAAAAGCTTTCAGGGAAGTCAGAACTGGAACCAGTGTAAGCTCCAAAGAAAAATATCTTCCAATAGCAGGCATGCCTAATGCCCTGAAGAGATTGGGTTTTTTGGGGTTTTTTTTCCAGAAAAGTGTCATTTTTGCCTGAGCATTCTGGGAATCCATGTTTTTTTTTCATGTACATCCCAGAAAGTGACAGTCCTGGTATTGAATTTCATTTGGAGCCAAATTGTATCAAACACTTTGTATCTACCTCCAATGTCCGTACATGCTTGCACAGTAGCCAACAGAAATGAATGAAGATCTGTGGTGTTTGCTGTCATAAGGTTAATGCACAGTAGAGTGGTTTTCCATGATCTGAAAATAGGGCGTTGGTGAGGAAAGTGTGTGGTAATACCAGTTGTTCCATGGAAAACAAAGTGACCAAAGAATTTAGGCCTGACTTTATGGAACAGGTTGCAGGTGCATGAGTATCTTTGAAAAGTGGCCAGTGTCCCTGTTTTTCAGTGGCTATGTCCCTGAAAGTGGCTATGTCCCTGAAAGTGGCTATGTCCCTGAAAGTGAAACTTGTGGGTAGGCATGCCTGGAATGGACATTGAGTAGAGACTTGAACACAAACCCCTGGGTCATGGATCCAATCTTGTGACTGCTAGACTGATTTCTCCCCTTCTCTTCTTTGTGTGTGGTTAACACTCTGTGCATGTGTGGCAGTTGGACTGTTGGGGGGGGGGGGGGGGGTGGAGAGCTGGAGCAATACATTCTGCTTAAAATATGTAGTTGTGTGTGTTTGTGACCTTGGTTCAAATCCTGTTTAAGGGGAAATTTTCATTTGGAGTTAACATCAGTGCCAACTCCACTCCCCCCTCCCAAATGTTCTTCAAATGAGACTATAAACCGAGGTTTTGTGTGCAAAGAACATCTTGCGCAAACGTTAAAACTTGTTCCACTTTTTGGAAGAGTAGGCCATCTTGTGCCAGTGGGAACGGATGACAAAATTTACCAAACTGCATGCACACAGGGACTGGATGTAAAAAAAAAAAAAAGTACATGAGTGCTTATTCCATTATCCTCCAAATAACAGAATAGATCAGAATACTGATCCAGTATGTACTTACCGTCTCACAGCAATTCCCATGTGGGATGCGTGAGACAAGAGTGCATGTTCGAGGTGAACCCCAAAGGGGTGTTCAGCTGAGGAATGCCCCAACAACAACAACCCAGCATCAGCGCTGAAGTCTCTCTTGTGCAGGGTCTGACACCTGCGTCCATCTGCCCTTGTTGTGCGAAATGTGCAAGCGGCATCTCCGAGACTTTGGGACCCTGTACCCGGGGCATACCCGCTACTACCACGAGAATTCCCGCCACCTGTCCTCTCCTCCCTACAGTTGTCCCCATAGGTGTAGCGTGTGTGAAGAGTTGTGTCGCTGGAGGGGCACCCCCTACAGAAGATGCCTCTGTCCTGGAAGATCGGGCTGTAGAATTTGCAGTGAAAGACAGGTTATAACCCCAAAAGAACACCTTCACACACACACAGAGTTTTTTGTGGATGGTTGTGCCGTTTTGTTCATTACTGGCTTTTGTTTGGAGGGACTTGTGTGAGATGCTTGGGGTTGAAACATTTTGTTTTACCCCTGTCCATCACGTGCAGTCTTGATATTTGTTGTAGTTTTGATTTGATTTTTTTAAATTTTAATTTTTGATTGTTGTGATGGCATGTGTTAATGATATGGGGTGGGTTTTTTTTTTTTTTTTTTGTAATACTGTGAATGGATTTGGTTATCTTTTTTTTGGTCACTACTTTATAAAAATCTTTCAATTTATCAATGGTTCAGGAAGGTAAGTGACCCAGAGTACAGTTCCTTGGCTGGTGCAGAAATTTCTCTGAAAATTTAAACATGCCTTAATTTTTTTATTTTCTAATCCTTATTTTCTTTTTTTTGTGCTGAAATTTTCCATTTTCAGATATGTTTTCACTTGTACATAAGAGTCTGGAAGGGAAAGGAGATCTGATGAAAACTTTAACAGATAGCAGGAGAGAAGCAAACTCAAAGAACAAAGCGAAGAAAGCCTAAAACAAAATTCATGGAGTTGACTGATCATTTTTGTCATTTAGAAGGAAAATTAACCAAAGAAAGACCTCATTTCTTTTTCTCAAAGTCTTAGTAAAAAAAAAACCCAGTCAGTTCCTCCTCCTTTGAAAGTGTTTCACAACTGTTTCTATACACAGAACATTTAGAAATTTTGCTTTTTTTCCGAAGCTGTTGATTATATTCTTCTTGAACTGTGGTTCATAATTGCAAGTTTCTGTAAGCCTTTTGATATTGTTGCATGGTCATCGCTCACGAAAGTGAACAACTCCAAAACTGTTGATAGACAGAGTCAAGGCTGTGTACTGAGTTACCACAAGGCAGTAGTCTGGGTTACTTTGGATCTGAGTTTATTATCGTTTGTTTGCATGTGTTGTGTTCTGCACGAGGTCATGTTTTTGATGCATGTTGTTTGTGGTTTGTGTGTTTTTTTCAAGGGGATGATTTTGATCTGGACATCTTGAGACGCCGTTACAGCCTGGACAAGGTAACCAGATTAGAATCGCTTGTGGGATTGTGTTCACTTCCAACATAAGATAAACACACACCATTGATTCAAAAGTACTTGTCACAGCTGTCAGATTGGTGGAGGGAGTATGGTGCATACTGCTTGATACAAGGGTGGTCTAGAGGTAACGCGCCTGCCCAGAAAGCGAAAAGTCTGGGTCGGAGTATGCGGTGGTTCGAATCCCGCTTGGGCCCAAAACTTTTCCCCCATCCACTAGTCGATGAGTGGTGGTCTGAGTGCTAGTCTTTCGGGTGAGATGATAAACCGAGGTCCCATGTATTACACATCATTATTTAGTGCACGTAAAATAACCCACGGCAACAAGAGGGTTGTCTCTGGCAAAGTTCTGTAAAAAAAAAAAGCCACTCTGATAGGGAAACAAATACAGTTACAGACAGGAAAAAGAAAAAAATTAATAGGTAGTGCTGCGCTAGGTAGCGCTGCTGACTGTAACATTAAAATTTGGTTTTTTGTTTCTTTTTATTATCTTATACAATAAAAGCAAAAGATTTCACGATTTTGGTGTTACTGTGTGTTATCTTCTTATCAGTAAAATTGTGATGTTTGTGAAATCAACCTCAAACTGACAGGTTGATTTTTTTGGTTATGTAGATTTTAAATTTTTCTAAAACTTGAGGAGAGATTGGCTTAGATATATACCAGCATATAAGACAAGTTTAAAACTGTAAGATGTATATTAGAAATGTTCCAGATTTTGAGCATCTGGCATTTGAATCGTCAAGTTTGATTGTTGATCGATATGAAAAAAGAAAACCCCAAGTTTTTCTGATATATGAACATTGCAGATTTAATCTGATATGGAAAAGACCCCCCCCCCCCCCCCCCCTCTCCTTTTGCTATCTTTCTCTTTGTGTCCTTCTCTCTTCCTGCCTTTGTGTGTGTGTGTGTGTGTGTGTGTGTGTGTGCACGCATGTGCAAGTGCACCTTCATGCACACTTACATATGTGCACACATGTGATGTCAAAAGAGAAGAAAAAGATGGAGAACCTAATCAATACAGAGCCATGCTGTGGCACATCAGACCTTGTAGCATAAAGGATATGTCATATTCCGCAAAATGTATGCTAGTTATGTAGCACATGGTACCCTGTAGCACAAGTCTTTTTCAGTCCCATTTTCTAGATCAGAAAGCTGTATTACTAGTGTTTGTTTTAAAATCAGAAATTTTTTCTTCTCAAAACAGACAAACCTGATTTACTTATACTTCCTCTGTCTTTGTTTTCTCAGGATCTGCTCTACAAATCCAAGTACGAAGATGATGAAGGTGAGTTGTTGCTTATATACATATACATATACATATATATGTATATGTATATATGTATGTATATATATATATATATATATATATATATATATATATATATATATATATATATATATGTATATATGAAATTGATCAAGAAGGTGGCAGGATATCTTAGACATCAACTTGCCTAACAAGTAAACCCCAAGGTTCTTGGTTCAATACAAAACCTTGCCCTTTCTCTCCCAGTTTGACAGGAAAATTGAACTGAGTGTTGAGCATTTTGGAGGGGACTCTAAACCAGCATGGCCTATGTGCTTACAGGCTTGTGCATGTAAAAAAAAAAAAAAAACCCAAATCATGACAGTTGGAAACCGGAGGGAGGTACCTCCTGACTGGCCTGGCAGAATTAGTAGGTTCAACTACCAACAGTATTCCCAAAGTTGGAATGGTGGGGAAAGAACGTTTGCATACGCAAAATTATCACCATTGGTAAGCCTTAGAGGTCTAACTGAGGAATGAAAAAGACCTTCAAACCCCCCCGAGTTAGCCCAGATCAAAAGCTTCGTCATTTAAGTGCCAAGACTGACAATAACCTATTGTGTTGTACCATGTTTTGTTGAAATTGTCTTCAGCTGTGACAAGCTCTCAATATAATAATCTGTACTCACCTTTATAGGAGAAAAAAAAGATCCTCTGAAGTTGAAGTATGGCTGCCTGTGTGGTGCGGTACAAGAGAAAAGTCCTACATGCAGACAATGCCAGACCATGCAGTTGAACAAACAGGATCGCTTCTTTTTTTTTCTTTTCAAAACGGTCAAGTAGAGACACCATGATGTGTGCTCTCTACAAAATTTTACTCAGACAGACACATGCATGCACACACAGACCTATCCACATGCACACCCCCCCCCCCCCCCCTACATACCTCCCACCCCCCACAACATTATTTCATGAAGCTTAATACAAAGTGTTGTGTCAGTAAAGTTGTACCAGTGTTCGTTTCATTTTACTTTTTTTGTGTGTACAATTCCCTCATCACACTTTACTAGTCATTGGTTTTTGTGCTTTCATTTGTTTTGTCTTATTTTAGGGTTTTAAAAAAGATTTGTTTTGTCTTATTTAGTTTTTTTTCTTTGTTTGTTATTTTTAAAAAGTCTATCAGCTACAACATGGTCCTAATGTAAAAGAAAGAAAAAAAAGAATGAATAATGATAAATACATGTTCCAAAAAAAAATTGTACTGTTAGTCAGTCTCCATTCATGCCTCATGCCAAATTATGGGCTACACAGATGCGGAGGTGTCGGCACTGACGGCACGAAGCACATCCCCGGTGTCACGACCCCGGCCTCGATCTGCCAGCCCCGCTCTGAACCGGGCCTCCTTCCGGGCTCGCTACGGCCTGTCCCCCTACTACTACCGCTACTACTACCCATCCTACTACTCCTCCTACTCGGATTACTTGCAGCGGAAGTTGGATGACTACCGGTTGTCGCGGGTGACAGATCCCCTCTATCCTTACTACTCATACTATTCGGTAAGCGATTTTTTGAGAGAAAAAAAAAAAGAAATGTTGAGGGTTTTTTTGTGTGTGTGTGTTGTGTTTTGTTTTCTGTTGTTGGGTTTGTCCTTACTTGTGGCTTTTAATCTTGCTCCCTACCCGCCACTTTTTTTTTTGAAAATTATATTTCTGTTTTCCTGTGTTATTAATGATTATCTGCCATTTAGGAATGTTTTTTCGAGTTCTACTTTTTATTGTGTTTTTTTTGTTTTTTTTAAAAA
>CM060323.1:13159767-13162267 GCA_030674155.1 Stramonita haemastoma
TTTTTGTTTCTTCTTCATCGAACACCCCAGATCAGACAGCAGCTATTGATGTCTGTCATGTGAATGAAAAGGCGTTGTGGTGCCTGAAATGTCGGGCCCAGCGCTTCTGACTTGACTTCGGCGTGGAAAGGAATTGTTATCTTTTGATTAAGTCGTTCTGGGCGGGAGAGGGGGGGTGGGGGAAGCAGGGGAATGGTCCAAGAAGGCAGAACATAGACAAGAAGGAGGTGATAGGAAGAAAAGGGGAGCAAGGCAGAAAGAAAGAGAGGGATAGAAAAGAGGGAATTCCTAACCAAGAATTTCCAGAAAGTTGTGATGCTGTTTGTACTGACAGCTAGCTCCCCACCCCCCACCCCTCAGCATCCTCACAGGATAGGCCAGTTTTGAGTTCTTCTCCAAATTGATCTTTGACGACAGGTCAGGGTCAAAGTTCAGGGCCACACTAATTCAGCGATAGTGATGGTCTTAGCTGGGGTTTTGGTCGAAATGGAAAAAACAGAGATAGGGCTGGCTTTGAGGTGTTTTTTTCTAAATGAGCATATTGTTGATGACCTTCCACGACAGGTCAGGGTTAAGGGTTAGGGTCAAGAGTGATGGTCTTAGCTGGAGGTTTGGTCCAGGCCGATAAAGTTCGTGTTGGTGTTGGTTTAGAGGATTTAGCTTATGACATACAGCATTAAGGTGGTGGGGGTAGGTTTGCTTTTTTACCTTGTTTTTGAACACTTTAGCGAAGCATTTTGTTTTATGCCAAGGAAAACTATTATTAATCCCCCCCTCTTTACTACAAACCAACTAAATACGCAGACAAATCAAGAACAGAAACAAAACAAATACAGTAGATAAACAAACCGCATCCCCTGCTTCCACGATGACTATCAGCAGCCCAGCACTACCAGTGCTTTTATTTGGGTAAAAAAAAAAGCACATTGTAGGACTTTTTTTTTTTTTTACATCCATGCCTGTGTCGAGATAAATTGATGATAATAAAACAAAAAACACCACAGAGAGAGAAGGAGGGATGGAGAGAGAGAGAGAGAGAGAGGAGGGGGGGGGGGGGGGGGGGAAGCAGGCAGGCAGGCAGAGATGTATGAATCTTTTCATTGAGCTAGAGGAACGAGCATACATCAAGGCTTTTTTCTTTACGTACAGAAAAATTAACAATAAAAGAAACACACACACACACACATAAACACACACACACACACACACACACACACACACACACACACACACACACACACACACACACACACACACACACACACACACACACACACACACACACACACACAGCGAGAGAGAGAGGGAGAGGAGAGGAGAGGAGAAGAGAGGAGAAGAGAAGAGAAGAGAAGAGAAGAGGAGAGAGAGAGATCAAATGAAAATGTTTTTTATTGAACACCATCCTCGGGTCACAGTTCAAAACAAAAGTGGGAGATGGGGGAGTTGATGTGGTGCATATAACGAATTTGTACAAAATTTCACAATGAAACAACAATACACACTTGATACAACTCTTCTTTTTGAGAAGAGAGAGAGAGAGAGAGAGAGAGAGAGAGAGAGAGAGAGAGAGAGAGAGAGGAGAGAGAGAGAGAGAGAGAGAGAGATGCTAGCGAGCTAGCCAACTTCCAAAACAGCCTGTACCTAAGCGCACCACCAGAGCAGACGACATTGCTTTTCCTTTTACCGGATAAGACTGTCCAGCCTGGGCATTGGGCTAATCCAAACAAGGACCTCACTTGACCGAGTGTGTTTGCGAAAAAGATTTCTGATAATTCGCATAGGGGGGGCAGGATAGCCTAGTGGTCAGAGCATTGCACTCGCGATTTCACGGCCCTGGATCGAGCCTGGGTTCGAGCCACCATCCAGATACCCATTCAATGGGACTCCTCCTCTCCCCTTTGAGTTGAATTTAGTACTGACCCCACTACCCCGAAAGTCTATCGGATGAGACTATAAACCGAGGTCCGTTTTGCAAACATATACTGAATATTTTGCACACTCGTTAAATCACCTTTTGGAAGAGCAGGCCATTTATTCCGGAGAGAACGGATGACAACCCCCCCCCCCCCAAGAAAAAAAACAACCCAAAACAACCCACCCCCCAAAAAACCCCAAACAAACAAACCTACCCCCCCCCCCACCATTTACACACCGGTGTTCTTAGATATTATCCCTGAAGTTGATCAGAAATAGAGCTGCCTTAATGGTGGAGAAAAACGGTCACTTGCGCTTAAGTCACAACATTGATGAACCTCGGAGCTCTAACCGAAAACAAAAATGTACAAAGACTTTTCGAATAAACTGTTTGATGTTTGTCATGCTAGAATGCGTGTTTGACCCTGTAAAGATTTGTAATATCTCACCAAAAACTTGTGCACGGACCCATGTGCACATGTATATACTGCTCACGCAGGACAATTCTCTCTCACGCCGAAGTCGGGAGCGCTGGGCCTGACTTGCCAGGAGCCTAACGGCAGCTCAACGCATTTTTTCTCATATA
>CM060323.1:13164767-13172267 GCA_030674155.1 Stramonita haemastoma
AGTAGTAGTAGCTACAGCAGTAGTAGTAGCTACAGCAGTGCAGTAGTAGTAGCTACAGCAGTAGTAGTAGCTACAGCAGTGCAGTAGTAGCTACAGCAGTAGTAGTAGCTACAGCAGTAGTAGTAGCTACAGCAGTAGTAGTAGCTACAGCAGTGCAGTAGTAGCTACAGCAGTAGTAGTAGCTACAGCAGTAGTAGTAGCTACAGCAGTGCAGTAGTAGTAGCTACAGCAGTAGTAGTAGCTACAGCAGTGCAGTAGTAGTAGCTACAGCAGTAGTAGTAGCTACAGCAGTGCAGTAGTAGTAGTAGCTACAGCAGTAGTAGTAGTAACAGCAGTAGTAGTAGCTACAGCAGTAGTAGTAGTAGTAGCTACAGCAGTAGTAGTAGTAACAGCAGTAGTAGTAGCTACAGCAGTAGTAGTAGCTACAGCAGTAGTAGTAGTAGTAGCTACAGCAGTAGCAGAGGAAGCAAGAAGTTGAAGTGAAGTAATAAGTAGAAGTAGCAGCACCAAGACCCGTAGTAGCATTACACATTTTTTTGCTATTACATTTTACACCACTTTAAGTCACGGCAGATTTCTCTGCATGAAATTCTGGCTGCTCTCCCCGAGGAGAGCGCGTCACCACAAGATCAG
The DNA here is from genome assembly GCA_030674155.1 of Stramonita haemastoma. Lineage (NCBI taxonomy): Eukaryota > Metazoa > Mollusca > Gastropoda > Neogastropoda > Muricidae > Stramonita > Stramonita haemastoma. Next base: position 13,165,401 of record CM060323.1, read on the forward strand.
CGCCACCCATTTTTTCTTTTCCTGCCTACAACTGTATTTGTTTACCTATTAGAGTGATTTTTTTCTACAGAGTTTTGCCAGGGACAACTCTCTTTAATTGTTGCCATAGGTTCTTTTACGTGCGCTAAATAATGTGTAACACTTGGGACATCGGTTTATTGTCTCATCTGAAAGCCTAGCACCCAGATCACCACTCATAGTCTAATCGAAGGGAGAAAAGTTTTGGGCCCAAACGGGATTTGAACCATCACACACTCAGACCTGGACTTTTCACCTTTTTAAGCAGACGCATTACTTCTAGACCACTGATCCATGATGATGGTGATGATGATGTAAGTGGTCGTAGCAGTGGCGCGGCAGCAACTGCAGCAGGAACAAAAGAGAAGTTAGCAGCAGGCTATAACGTAAGTACAGCCTGCACAACTTATACTGTTAGCAGTTATTGTTACGTTGTGATACAGCAAGTACCTGGTCATAGCAAGAGTAAGAGTTATTGGTCTCACCCGAAAGACCAGTGACAGAAGTCGTTATAGTGGTCAGCAGTAGTAGTAGTAGCAGTAGTAGTAGCAGCAGCAGCAGCAGCAGCAGCAGCAGCAGCAGCAGTCTGTTACCTGTAATAGGGTCTCTTTGACCATCAAAACCAATGAAGGTTTACTCTGTGATAGGTTTTATCCGGTTTTTTTTTTCTTACGTGATCTGAGATGATATTGTCGCCGTCGTCATCAGTATTGTTGTGTTGTTATTGTCGATGTTGTTGGTGATGATGTTGTAACTGATGTTGTTTCTTTATGAAGTTGCTGCTGCAACTGTTGGTTGCTGTTGCTGTTACTGTTGTTGGTGTAGAGACCTATGCGTTGTTGTTGATGAAGCTGTTGTTAATGAGGATGATGATGATAATGTTCTCTTGTTGTTTGGTAAAGTGTTTGTTGTTGCTGTATTGCTGTAATCTACTACCTACGTATTTTACATGCTGTTAATTGAAGATTGTGGACTGGGTTCAGATTCACTAAGTCTCAGACTATCGGCAGGTGTGCATATGTCATTGCGTCGTGTGTGTGTGTGTTTTGTGTGTGTGTGTGTGTGTGTGTGTGTGCGCGCGCGTGCGCGCGTGTGTGTGTGCGCGCGCGCGCGTGTGTGTGTATGTGTGCGTGTGTGCACGCGCGTGCGCGCATGCATTTGTATTGTTAGTATACGTGGGTAAATGGGTGTGACCCTATATAATTATGTATATTGATAAGTGTGTGTGTGCGCGTGCACATGCATGCTTGCGTATATACACGTGTGTGTGTGTGCATGTTTGTGCCTGCGCATATGCCTACATGCGTGCGTGTTGTGTGTGTGTGGCAGTGTTTTGGGGAGGAAGAGAGGGGTTCCACACCCTACTCAACAGCAATGTACGGGCAGAACTGGATCACATGGCTGCCTTCTTCCGCATGGCTATAGGTCAGTCTGCCTACCTCTGCCACTGTCTGTCTGTCTGTCTGTCTGTCTCTGCCCCTGTCTGTCTGTCTGTCTGTCTGTCTGTCTGTACTCCTCTCTTCATCACTATCGCCCTCTTCCTCACTTTCCCTTCTCTCTCCTCCCTCCCCCCCCCCCCCCCCCCCTCTTTCTCTCTCTCGCTCGCTCACTCGCTCGCTCGCTCTCTATGCGCGCGCGCGTGTGTGTTCAAATACTTTAAAGTTTGTTCACAATTTGTAAAACGAGGCGGGAGAGGGAGTGAGGGAGAGAGAGAGAGAGGGAGGGAGAGAGTGAGAGGGAGGGAGAGAGAGAGAGGGAGAGAGAGAGATTTTTTATTTTAATTTTAATTTTATTTTGTTCTTTTTATATCGAGGATAACAGAATAAGCAATCATGTGCTTTTTTCATCCGGTCCCCGTGTGTATGCAGTTTTGTAAATATTGTCATCTGTTCCCACCGGCACACAATGGCCTACTCTTACGAAAAGCGGAACAGGATTTAACGTGTGCGCAAGATGTTCTGCGTGCGTTCGCACACGGGGCCTCGGTTTAAAGTCTCATCCGAAGGACTTTTGGGGAGAGTGGAGTCAGCACTGATGTTAACTTCAGGAGAAAAATCTCCTCGACCGGACTCGAATCCGGGTCGTCAAATTGCCAGCGCAATGTTCTGACCACTAGGCTATCCGAGAGAGAGAGAGAGGAGAGAGAGAGAGAGAGAGAGGAGAGAGAGAGAGAGAGAGAGAGAGAGAGAGAGAGAGGCGTGCGCACGCGTTCACACGTGTGTGCGTGCGTGTGTGTATGTGCGCGTGCGTGCGTACGTGCGTGCGTGCCTGCGTGTGTGTTCATATGTTCGGATGTGTGTGTGTGTGTGTGTGTGTGTGTGTGTGTGTGTGTGTGTGTGTGTGTGTGTGTGTGTGTGTATTATTTTATTTATTCTTTTATTTCGAGGACAATGGAATAAGCACCCACGGGCTTTAATTTTTTTTTTTTTACAACTAGTCCCCATGTGTATGCAGTTGTAAATTTTGTCATCCGTTCACTTGTGTGTGTGTGTGTGTGTGTGTGTGTGTGTGTGTGTGTGTGTGTGTGTGTGTGTGTGTGTGCAGCCTACAAGAAGAAGATCGGTTTCGACGGAGTGTTGCTGATTGAGCCCAAGCCGAAAGAACCCAGCAAACATCAGTATGATTATGGTCAGCTGACAGTGCCTGGGGTTGGCACCCTTTTCTCTCTGTCTTGTCTGTCTGGTTTTCTGTCTGTCTGTCTGTCCGTTGTCTGTCTCGTCTGTTACATGTTTCGTTTGTCTGTTGGCTGTCTGTTTGGCTGTCTGTTGGCTGTCTGTTTGGCCGCCTGTCTGTCTGCTTTTCTGTATGTCTGTTGTATGTCTGTCTGTTGTCTGTCTGTTGTCTGTCTGTTGTCTGTCTGTTGTCTGTCTGTCTGTTGTCTGTCTGTCTGTTGTCTGTCTGTCTGTTGTCTGTGTGTCTGTTGTAGGTCTGTTGTCTGTCGTATGTCTGTCTGTTGTATGTCTGTCTGTCGTATGTCTGTCTGTTGTCTGTCGTATAATAATAATAATACATGGAATTTGTATAGCGCTATATCTTGTAAAAAACAAATCAAAGCGCTTGCATTCGACCAACACAACACACAATTAACAACAATTTACAGTTTTAACAAATTCGAATGTACACACACACACTCACGCACGCACGCACGCAAGCACGCAACACGCGCGCGGGCACACACACCTACAAACGTTATGCACTTTGGCAGGTGGATGTTGAAGGCAGGGACAGGTAAGAGATGGAAGCGGAAAGGAGAAAACTTAGGTTTGGAATAGGTGTGTCTTGAGGTTGGATTAAAAAGTGTCATAAGTAGGCTTTTGCCGGAGGGAGAGAGGAAGGTCGTTCCAGATCGATGGACCAGAAACAGAGAAAGAGCGGCGGCCAACGGTAGATAGGTTGAATCTGGGTATTCTTAAGGACAAAGTATCTGCCGACGAGCGGAGGGAGCGAGAAGGTGTGTACAAGTGAAGACATTCACAGAGGTAGGAGGGTGCAGTATTGTGGAGACATTTGTAACAGAGGGTATTGATCTTGTAGTTTACTCTCTGTGGTACAGGCAGCCAATGGAGAGATTTCAAGAGAGGGGTAATGTGCTCAGATTTTTTCTTTCTGAGGACAAGACGAGCAGCAGAGTTTTGTATACGTTGAAGGGAGTGGATGGATGATGCTGGCAGACCAGCCAAAAGAGAATTGCAATAGTCCAGACGTGAGAGAATAAGAGAAGTGACGAGTTTGGATGTTGCATCAGTGGACAGGTACTTTCGAATTGCGCTAATACGCCGTTGTTGATAGTAGCATGACTGACAGGTTTGGGTAATGAATTTTTGCATGCAGAGAGTGTTGTCCACAACGACTCCTAGATACTTCACAGAAGTGGATAGCGGAACTGACGTATTGCCGAATTCTATTGAAGTTGTTGGAATGGAGGAGAGTTTGTGTTTGGTTCCTACAAGCATGTCTGTCTGTTGTATGTCTGTCTGTTGTATGTCTGTCTGTTGTATGTCTGTCGTATGTCTGTCTGTCGTATGTCTGTCTGTTGTATGTCTGTCTGTTGTCTGTTTGTTATATGTCTTGTTTGTCTGTTGTCTGTCTGTCTTTCGTCTGTCTAGTGTCTGTATGTCTGACTGTTTAACCAGACATTCAAAAGTATGCAGCTCCATTCAGCTGTATTTGCTTTCCAACCGATTTGACCATAATACTTACGGCATGTTCACTGATTCACGTTAGCCTTTACGCATAAGCAGATACGTGTGTAAGTAGGTATGTATTTATCTACTTTTTGTTTCAAGATAACTTGCCTGCTTATGTACTTACGTACTTAATGCATATACATTATCTATCTATCTATCTATCTATCTATCTATCTATCTATCTATCTATCTATCTATCTATCTATCTATCTATCTATCTATCTATCTATCTATCTATCTATCTATCTATCTATCTCTATCTATCTATCTATCTATCTATCTATCTATCTATCTATCTATCTCTCTCTCTCTCTCTCTCTCTCTCTCTCTCTCTCTCTCTCTCTCTCTCTCTATATATATATATATATATATATATGCCATTTGCATACCTTCCTTCCTTTGCGCCTACCTACCTACCTGTTTTCTTGCTACCGCGTACATACCTATCTTCATTCTTCCCCCTTCCTCATTATCCATGTATCTACATACACCTTCACCTACCCAGTTAGAAGTAAGATATTATGTCTTTATGACTACGTACATAAATGTATCGATTGATGGTTACATACATACATACATACATACATACATACATACACACACACACACACACACACACACACACACACACACACACACACACACACACACACACTACCTAACCTGCACACACGTACACACGCATGCACACACATACACACACGCATGCACGTACACACGTAGGGGTTCGATTCCCGTTCGAGGGGATTTTCCTCTGGAGTTAACATAAGTGCTGATTCCACTCCCCCCAAAAGTCCTTCGGATGAGACTATAAACCGAGGCCCCGTGTGCTAACGCACGCAGAACATCTTGTGCACACGTTAAATCCTGTTCCACTTTTCGTAAGAGTAGGCCATAGTGTGCCGGTGGGAACCACAATTTACAAAAACTGCATACACACGGGGACTGGATGTAAAAAAGCACAAGAGTGCTTATTCCATCATCATCGATATAAAAGAATAAAATGAACAATAAAAAAAAGTACGCGCGCGCGCACACACACGCACGCACGCACGCACGCACGCACGCACGCACGCACGCGGAGGGGAAGGATGACAAAATTTACAAAACTGCATATACACGAGGACTGGATGTAAACAAGCACATGAGTGCTTATTCCATTATCTTCGTTTAAAAGAATAAATTATAAAAAAAAAGTAAACACACTTCCACACGCATACATCTGTGGACAATACCACATGTTGTTTTGAAGGTTAGAATTATTCTAGTTGCCCTTTAGTCCGTCAGTGAGCTGATCAGCTGGTTATAGTCAGTCAGTTATTTATTGATCCATTGATTCTTTCATTTATTGATCGATCGATTCATTGGTTTATTTTACAGATGCCATGACTGTCATCGGTTTTCTCAGAACATACGGTCTGGAAAACGAAATCAAGGTATGGTTTTCGTGAGGAGTTTTCCAACATAAAAATTGCGTCTGTCTCTGTGTTTTTGTCTCTCTGTCTCTGACTCTTTCTGTGTCTCTCTTTCTGTCTCTCTATCTTTATCTGTCTATGTGTATGTGTATAATGTGCGTGCATGTGTGTGTGTGCATGCTTGCGTGCTTGCTTGCGTGCGTGCGCGCGCGCGCGTGTGTATGTGTGCGTGTGTGTGTACACATGCGTGCGCGCGCGTATATGTATGTTGCTAATGTTCTGAGCATTGTCTATTAATCCTCTTCTTTACTTAGGATATCGCTCTTGTGTTTTATCGATAGTGTTTGTATGCAGTAATGCAAGGTTGTTGTTTTTTCTATTTTATCAACGTTTTTGTTTTGTTGTTACATTTGAACAGTGACCTTTACATTTAATATTGTTTTTATGAATTACCACAAAATCACGCCTGTAAATATGGTATGTATGTTTGTATATATATATGTATGATTGTAAATTTTTGTGTATGTTGTAGGGATTAAGGTGTGTGTATACATGTATGTGTGTGTGTATGTTTGTGTGTGTTGTGTGTGTGTGTGTGTTGTGTGTGTGTGTGTGCGCGCGCGCGCGCGTGTGTGTGTGTTGTGTTGTGTGTGCGTGCATGACTGCGTGCATGACTGCATGCATGCGTGTGTGTCTGTGTGTACATATGTGTGATAATGCGTGTGTATGTGTGTCTAACAGCTGAACATCGAACCCAACCACACCACTCTGGCTGGTCACTGCTATGAACATGACGTCGTCATGGCTTCTGCGTAAGTCAGTCTGTCAGCCTGATTGCCTGTATGTCGACCTGCCTGTCTGTCTGTCTGTCTGTCAGCCTGATTGCCTGCCTGTCTGTCTGCCTGTCTTTCTGTCTGTTTGCAAGCCTGATTGCCTGCCTGTCTGTCTGTCTGTCTGCCTGCCTGTCTGTCTGTCTGCCTGCCTGGCTGGCTGTCTGCCTGGCTGTCTGCCTGCCTGCCTGCCTGCCTGTCTGTCTGTCTGTCTGTCTGTCTGCCTGCCTGGCTGTCTGCCTGCCTGCTTGCCTATCTGTCTGCCTGCCTGCCTATCTGTCTGCCTGCCTGGCTGGCTGTCTGTCTGCCTGCCTATCTGTCTGCCTGCCTGGCTGGCTGGCTGTCTGCCTGCCTATCTGTCTGTCTGTCTACCTGCCTGGCTGTCTGTCTGTCTGCCTGCCTATCTGTCTGTCTGTC
>CM060323.1:13179767-13184958 GCA_030674155.1 Stramonita haemastoma
ATCCTCTGTTTTCTTATTCATGTTGATCAGTGATGTGAATAAGATTTACAACTGCAGATCCCAGTATTAGCATAACTTTTTTGTGTTCTACATGTAAGATTTTTTGTTATTGTTTTTCTTCTTCTATCATCTTTGTGTGGTTACTTTTCTGTAGTTAATCCTCCTTAGCTTACTTAATTTTTGGCATCTTTGTCTTTTTTTGTTTCATCAGACAGTGAGTGTCTTTGTTTTTGTTTAAGATGCTTTAGAATGTGTGAGAGTTCTTTTTTGGGTGTGTCAAGACATGAATAAAGCATGGAGTTTGCTGAAACACTTCGGCAAAATATATGGTTGAGCGTTGAGTGATCATTTTTCTCTGTGTGTGTGTGTGTGTGTGTGTGTGTGTGTGTGTGTGTGTGTGTGTGTGTGTGTGTGTGTGATTGCTTGGATGTTATTGTGGTGGAGAGCAAAGAGTAGACGCAGTTTAGTGGAGTCTAATCTAGGCCTACTCCACATCCGATTTTTTTTTTATTTTGGCAGGAACAGGGATGTTACTCTGTGCAAGATGGCAGAGGAGAGGTTACCTCCCCTTCGCAGAGCATACTTTTACTTTTTTTTCCCATTTTGTATTTTCATTTTATACCCCTTTATGTCACAGCAGATTTCTCTGCATGAAATTTGGGCTGCTCTCCCCGGGGAGAGCGCGTCACCAAAAGTGCAGCGCCACTCATTATTATTTTTCTTTTTCCTGCCTGCAGTTGCATTTGTTTCCCTATCAGAGTGTTTTTTTCTACAGAATTTGCCAGGGCCAACCCTCTTGTTGCCGTGGGTTCTTTTACAGTGTGCTAAATAATGATGTGTAACACTCGGGACCTCGATTAAAAAATAAAGATGGAACTTATATTGCACTATATCTTGTGCGTGTTAGTTCCTTCCAAATCAAAGCGGTTTATTGTCTCATCCGAAAGACTAGCACCCAGACCACTACTCATGGTCTAATGGATGGGGGAAAGTTTTGGGGCCCAAACGGGATTCGAACCACCGCACACTCCGACCCGGACTTTCCACTTTCTAGGCAGGCGTGTTACCTGTAGACTACCGATCCATTTATTGAGCTACACATAAAAAATTATGGAAGTAGAAGCCGACCAAATCTCTTTGACCATAGGACAGAGTTTGGTTGATCGAAAGCTAAGACGTGGCAAGGTCATAATGATCTTATTGTACTTCACAGATAGATGTCCACATGTAGAGATAGTAGATATATTCCCACTTTCTGGACAGTTTGTGCTAGAAATTTCATCTATTTTTTTCTACAAACTCCTTTGTGTTTATCTCTCTTCCTTCTCTCTCTTCTCTCTCTCTCTCTCTCTCTCTCTCTCTCTCTCTCTCTCTCTCTCTCTCTCCCTCTCTCTCCTCTCTCTCTCTCTCTCTCTCTCTCTCTCTCTCTTCTTTTCCCACTGTAGTCTCTTTCTTGTTTATTTTCTGCCTGCTATGTTTGCTCTATCGTTTTCTTAAGCAAGTTTGATAATGCCCCCCCCCCCCCCCCCCTTCTCTCTCCCTGATTTGTTGGATATGTGCATGGATGAAAGTTGATGAATGGTGGTTGATTGTTTAAGGTGTGCGTGTTTGTGTGCGCGCGCGCGCGTGTGTGTGTGTTGTGTGTACTTGTGTGTTTGTGTGTGTGTGTGTATGTGTACCTGTGTGTATGTGTGTGTGCGCGCACGCACACGTGTGTGTGTACGGTAGTGTGAGTGCGTGTTAAATGAAATGTGCTAAGCGCTTCGTGAAATGAAACACACACACACGCACACACACACACACACACACACACACACACACACACACACACACACACACACACACACACAAGAAGGAAAGAAAGAGGGAGAATCTTTTAATGATGATAGTCTATATTTCCAAGGGTAACCGAGAAATAATCATTGTGTGTGTTGAGAGAGAGGGAGTTGATGTAGCCATACAAGTAGTGCTTGACTCATATCTTAAACTCGAGAGAGAGAGAGAGGGGGGGGGAGATGAGAGAGAGAGAGTGAGAGAGAGAGAGAGAGAGAAGGGGGGGGGGGAAGAGAGAGACAGAGAGAGAGAGAGAGTAACCAAAACTTAACTGTATCCAAAACTACTTTGGTAAATGTTTGCCAGAGTAGTGTTTGAACATCGACACATGTATGCGAGAACCGTAAGTTATTAAGTATCTCCTCAGATATTTTAGGGTTGATCAGAACATGAGCAAACAGAAGAAAGAGAGAACGAGTGAAAGAAGACGCTTTAAATGCAAAAATTGAGAGGGACGGTGTGTGTCTGTGTGTGTCTGTGTGTGTCTGTGTGTGTCTGTGTGTGTGTCTGTGTGTGTGTCTGTGTGTCTGTGTGTGTTGGAAAGGGGGGGGGAGGAGATATCACGTAAGCAGTTTGTGTGTGTGTGCGTGCGTGCGTGCGTGTGTGTGTGTGTGTGTGTGTGTGTGTGTGTGTGTGTGTGTGTGTGTGTGTGTGTGTGTGTGTGTGAAAGAGAAGTGTGTGCATGTTCGTATGTATGTATGTACGTATGCTTGTATGTATGTATGTGTGTATATGCGTGTGTGTGTTTGCGCGCGCGCGCGCGTGTGTGTATATCTGCATGCGTCTGTTCGAGTGTGTGTTATTTATTTATTCATTTATTCTTTTATATCGAGGATAATGGAATAAGCACTCATTTGCTTTTTTACATCCAGTCCCCGTGTGCATGCAGTTTTGTAAATCTTGTCATCTCTTCCCACAGGCACACAATGGCCTACTCTTCCGAAAAGCGGAACGGAATTTAACGTGTGCGCAAGATGTTCTGTGTGTGTGTGTGTGTGTGTGTGTGTGTGTGTGTGTGCGTGTGCGTGCGTGTGTGTGTGAGGGGGGAGGGGTTTGTGGTCGGATATATCTACATATACAATATTTAACATCTCATCTCCAAAACTCAAAATCCCATTTAAAAAGATTAGGACAAAACGAAGTCAAGTCCCTCTTTTATCTGTCCTTGCAATATCACTTCCCCATTGTTTCTACAGCATTGCTTATTTTTATTATGTCATAGGAATATCTATGTTGTCGAGCGATATATGATTGCGTTGTTTACATAATGCGTCGTGGGTGGTTAGTGTAAACTATGTATGCATGTATGTATGTATGTATGTTTATGTGTATGTATGTGTGTGTGTATGTATGTATGTATGTGTGTGTATGTATGTATGTATGTATGTATGTATGTATGTATGTATGTATGTATGTATGTATGTATGTGTGTGTGTTTGTATGTGTGTTTGTATGTGTGTTTGTATGTGTTTGTTTGTATGTATGTATGTATGTATGTATGTATGTATGTATGTATGTATGTATGTATGTATGTATGTATGTATGTATGTATGTATGTATGTGTGTTTGTTTGTATGTATGTATGTATGTATGTATGTATGTGTGTGTGTATGTGTGTTTGTATGTATGTATCCGCTTAGCAAACTGTTACTAAAGATGGGCAGGTGCCCTGACATAATAACTATGTAGGAAGAAGGATACATAGTTAATGGGCAAAGTTTGACCAATGGTATCGAGAGTAGATGGGTTATCAACGTAATACTTATCATACGGATACAATTTTCAAATCAAAGTGATCAGTTGTTCCTGTTTGCCCACACAGAATGCAAGATAGCAGAAGCTAGATAAATGTTGGGGGGGGGGGGGGGGTTGCTTGTTTTCTTTTTTTTGTAATGGATGATATTTCTCATGCTATACTTTGTCTGTCTGCTAGTCTGTTCTTTTGTCTGTCTATTCATCTATCCTTCTGTCTATCAAACTATCCTTCTGTCTGTCTATCATTCTGTCTTTCTATCAGTCTGTCCTTCTGTCTATCAGTCTGTCGGTCTGTCTATCAGTCTGTCCTGTCTGTATGTCAGCCTGGAAAAAAGGCTAGAGTATAGAACTTCTATCCTTTTGTTGATTTTTTATTTATTTTATTTACCTTTTTTTTTTTTTTACTGTTGAAGACAAGCACGTTAAAGTACCTATCAAAAGAGAGAGAAAAAAAAGAGAAACGGAAAGGATACTTAAGTATTCTATGATATTTTTCGCGTCTGAGTTCCATTTTTTAAAACCTCGTATCTTCATTCTGGAAATGAGCGTTAAAGATGCGGCCACAATAGGTTTGCACACAGATTTGAGTGCTGTTTTGGAACAGTAGAGAAATGCCACCTGGTGCTTTTGTATTTGATTTGTCCCCCCCCCCCTCTCTCTTTAGGATCTTTATAGTATAGTCTAGTATAGTATAGTCTAGTATAGTATAGTATAGTATAGTATAGTATAGTGTAGCGTAGTATAGTATAGTATAGTATAGTATAGTATAGTATAGCACAGTTCAGTACAGTACAGTACAGTACAGTACAGTACAGTACAGTATAGTCTATTTTTTGGATTAATTTATCTATTTATTCTTTTATATCGAGGATAATGGAATAAGCGGTTTTGTAAATTTTGTCATCTCTTCCCACGGGCATACAATGGCCTACTCTTCCTAAAAGTGGAACAGGTTTTAACGTGTGTGCGCAAGATGTTCTGCGTGCGTTTGCACACGGACCTCGGTTTATAGTCTCATCCGAAAGACTTTTCGGGGAAGTGGAGTCAGCACTGATGTTTATTCCAGGGGAAGATATCCCCTTGAACGGGAATCGAACCCATATCATCAGATTGCGAGCGCAGTGTTCTAACCCTAGGCTATCCCGTCCCTACATAGTGTTGTACAGTATTGCACAACATAGGAGAAGTCTAATCTAGTCATCACAACGTAACACAACTCCGAAGTATGATGATAGAGATCGTATAGCATAATACAAAACACAATTCAAAACAACACAATACGAAACCCAATACCCCATAATTTTAATAAGCTTACATATCCGGCCTGCCATCCCCCCACCCCCCCTCTCTCTGTCTGTCTGTCTGTCTGTCTGTCTGTCTGTCTGTCTGTCTGTCTGTCTGTCTCTCTCTCTCTCTCTCTCTCTCTCTCTCTCTCTCTCTCTCTCTCTCTCTCTCTCTCTCTCTCTCTCTCTCTCTCTCTCTCTCTCTCTCAGGGCAAGGGTCGGATGGAAAAGAAAAGTATGTGAATGCTTATCTGTCACCCTTGAAAAATATAGAGTATTCATTCATTCATTCATTCATTCATTCATTCATTCATTCATTC
>CM060323.1:13187558-13192558 GCA_030674155.1 Stramonita haemastoma
GTGTGTGTGTGTGAGGGAAGAGAGACGAAAAAAAAGAGAAATGGTTTGAAAGAGAGACAGACAGACAGGCAGACAGACAGACACAGACAGAGGCAGTTGGAGGAAGACAGACAGACAGACAGACAGACAGACAGACAGACAGACAGACAGACAGACAGACAGACAGACAGACAGAGTGAGATAGAGAATGATCTTTAATCCATACTGAAGAAACAGTTTAAACATAGTACATGCATTAACCCACACAGGGCCAAACATCCTGAGATATAAACCGAAACCAAAACACGCAAAATCAATAACCGATTACTATGTTAAAACCTCCGCGACGGCTACGCACAGGTCATAGGTCACAGTGCAAAAGGTCATACGTCACAGTGCAAAAGTTATCGGCGGAGGTGAGAAGTAGAAGAGAGATAACCTAGTTGAAGGACGATTACTTTTGTCCTTGATTTTTTGTTTCAGCATTGACTCCGAGTATATGTGCACTGTATGCTTGCTGATTGATTTATTCAGGTTTAAGGTCGATACCCGCTTATGGATTTTTTTGTGTGTAAAATCATCTAAAAAAACTGTTAGGGGAAAAAATCCCCAGGAAGTCTGAGTACGTCTGCATGTATGGTGAATGCTAGGAAACAGCCACAAACATTGAGCTAAATGCAGTTTTGCCAAATGGAAAATATTAATTTGTATTGAATTTGTATTGTATTATATTGTGTGTGTATACCAGCTTTAGTCCCTGCAAATTTCTGTGCGTGAAATTCGGGCTCCTTCAATTCAATTCAATTCCAACACTTTATTATCTCAGCGACAGAGATTCAAGCGGGTTCCAAGCCATACATAAAAACAAGAGCACATCGCCAGAAGAGCAGCGCTACTTTTTGTTTTTTTCTAATTTCATGTCAGTGTACGTATTATTTTTTTTCCCTACCAGAGTGGCATTTTCAGCATCATTAATTTTGGCCTGGGACAACCCTCTTGTTGCCACCAGAATGAGGCGGGGGGTATGCACGCAAAATGTCTGTTGCATTAGGGACTTCAATTGACCATTTCATCCAAAAGACTAGCACCCAGATTATCATTCAAAGTGTAATGAAAATGGAAGGGGGGGGGGGGGGGGTAGTGAAACTCGAAGCTCAAAGCTGAGGAACAAAAAAAAGAAACAGAATTCGTGGTTGGAGCAAAGGTCCCAAATAGATGGGAGTGCTGTTATAATTTTCACTTCGGCTCCTTTCAGTTAGTCACTAAGATTGTAGGGTTGACAGTATTCCCTGGTTAATGGGAAATCAATGCATGCATCAGTATATATCGAGTGTTACATTCTTCTTCTTCGGTGAACGCTAAGACAGAGTCTTGTAGTCTGTCACATGAGTGAAAACGAGTTGCGCTGCCGTTAAGCGCCTGACAAGTCAGACCCAGCGCATCCGACTTCGGCGTGGGAGAGAACTGTTATCTTTTCAGTCTTTCTGGTTAAAAAAAAAAAAACAGGCAGAAGAATGGACCAAGAAGGCAAAAACTAGACAAGAAGGAGGTGACAAGAAGAAGAGGAACATGGCAAAAACAAAGAGAGGGATAGAAAAGAGGGAATTCTTAACACATAGTTTGCAGAAGGCGGGGATGTTGTCTATACTGACAGGACCTCGGGCATCCCCACGAGAGGAGTGATACATTCGTCTGAGATTTTGGTTGATGTAACAATGCAGTAAGATACTATAATACATCATACAATACAAACACAAACACGAAACAATACAATCATTATCATGATCCAAGCAAGCCTGATTTCACATATCAAACGAATATGGTCTAGTTATTCGCAGGCCTACACCGACACTTCACTCTAGTTGATATTTTATGAGTCAAGGCTAAACACGATTTATTCCAAAACTCTTTAGGCTTGATAACTTGTACTACCGTTACACTTTGCAATGATAACTTGTCTATAGATATGTGAAACTCTGTTGAGATCCCTACTTATTTACGGTTGTTTCTATAGGTAATGACAGGCTTCAATATGTGTGTGTTGTGTGTGTGTGTGTGTGTGTGTGTGTTGTGTGTGTGTTGTGTGTTGTGTGAGGGAGTAGGTGTTGTGCTTGTGTGTGCACCTGTTGTGTGTGTGCGCGCCTGTGTGTGTGCCTGTGTGTGTGTGCGCCTGTGTGTGTGTGCGCCTGTGTGTGTGTGCGCCTGTGTGTGTGCGCCTGTGTGTGTGCCTGTCCGGTGTGTGTGTGCCTGTATGTGTGTGTGAGTGCGCGCGCGCCTGCGTGTGTGTGTGTGTGCCTCTGTGTGTGTGTTGTGTTGTGCGTGCGCGCCTGTGTGTGTGCGTGCGCGCCTGTGTGTGTGCCTCTGTGTGCGCCTGTGTGTGCGTGTACTCCAGCGCGTGCCCCATGTTTGAAGAAGACCCTTCCTAAGCAGACGATGGAAAAGATGACAAGCAACAACCCAGACAGAAGACTTGATGCTTAAGTATTAGGCATATTTGCAGTCACACACACACACACACACACACACACACACACACACACACACACCCACACACACACACACACACTACACAATATACACTCACACACAATACACAATGCACACACACACACAACAGACACACACACACACGCACACACACACACACACACACACACACACACACACACACACACGCGCGCGCGCGCGCGCACGCGCGCGCGCGCGCAAACACACACACATACACACACACAAACACACTCTCTCTCTCTCTCTCTCTCTCTCTCTCTCTCTCTCTCTCACACACACACACACACACACACACACACACACACACACACACACACACACACACACACACACACACACATACCAAACTCACCAGTGCCACGGAAGTATGCCAGAAACAAACAGAGAAGCGTAACCATTCCTCCATCGTCTTTCCCATCACCACCTAATTACAACATACAAACAAAAAACTAAACAAACAAAACATGGGGGGGGGGGGGGGGGTGGGGTGGTGTGCGGTGTGGTGGTGGTGCGTGGGCGTCGTGTGGTGTGTCGTGTCGTGGTTGGTTGGTGCGGTGGTGTGTGTGTGTTGTGGTGTGGTGCGCGCGCTGCCGCGCTTTGTGAGAGAGAGTGTGTGTGTGTGTGTGTGTGTGTGTGGTGGATTTGTGGTGTGTGTGTGGTTTGTGTGTGTGTGTGTGGGTGGGTGGGTGTATGTTGTGTGGGTGGTGGGTGTGGTGTGGTGGTGAGGTCTGGTGTGTGTGTATTTGTGTGTGTGTGTGGTGGGTCTGGTGTGTGTGTATTTTGTGTGTGTGTGTGTTTGTGCGGTGTGTATTACCATGTGTGTGTACCTACTGGGTGTGGTGTGTGTGTGAAATGACGCGTTTTTGCACTTTTCACCATTATTTTTATCCATTTTGTTTACTCTTTTATTTTTTGAGTATGAAGGATATAAGCATTCATGTGCTTTTTTTACATCCAGTCCTCTGTATATGCGATTTTGTTAATTTTGTCATCCTTCCCACGGGCACACAATGGCCTACTTTTTTTTTTTTAAGTGGTGTTTCATCGTGTGGGCAAGATGTTCTGCGTGCGTTTGCACACGGGCCTCGGTTTATCGCCATTATCCAAAGGACTCTTGGGGTGAGTGGAGTCGCACTGATTTTAACTCCAGAGGAAAAACCGAAAATTCAAACCCGGGTCAGCAGATCAATGCGCATCACTCTGACACGAGGCTATCCCATCCCTACTATAACAACACAAAAGTGCATGTTCCATAAAACACCAAAATGTCCTAAACTAGTGACGCTTCAACTGTATGCACACTTGATCCAAATCATTATAGAACTGTACATAGCTTGCATTTCGATTCAACCTGTTCATTTCTAAATGCATCGCGCGTTACATCTGTGTGTCGACTGACCTCTTTAGCATTGTAGTGTTTGTAGACCAGCGATTCCTCGGGACCAGCGTCCGCTTTGTAGGGTATGGATCCAATGCCTGCCAAAAAACAAAAAAACAGAAATAGCACAATTTATAAAACCAAAAGAAAAGCCAACAGAAAAAAGTCCCTCAACACACACACAGCGGGGCGCGCGGCGCGCGCGCGCGCACACACACACACACACACTCACTCATTCACACACACACACTCACACACACGCCACCACGCATCACCACACACACACACACCACACATACTCACTCATTCACACACACAGTCACTCACGCGCGCGCGCATGCACACACACACACACATGTTTCTTTCATATATCATTTTGTGTGGATTCAAAATCGGTTTTATATGCTTCTCTCTCTTTCTCTCTCTGTCTCTGCCTCTCGCCTCGCCCTCTCTCTCTCTTATCCACTCTCCTTTTTTTAGGATCATCTGGCATCACTTAAAGTGGAAAGATGTAAAAATTGAAGACTGACTTACACACACACACACACACACACACACACACACACACACACACACACACCACACACACACACGCATGCACGCAGCACGCACGCACGCACAGAGAGAGAGAGAGACAGAGACAGACAGACAGACAGACAGAGACAGACAGACGAGAGAGAGAGAGAGGGGGGGGGGGCAACCGTAAGCGAACTGACCACGGTCATTATATTAACTGACTAAACTAGCTTATAACCAGCAGACTCCCTATGATAGTGACTCAAAAATTGCCCTACGTATAGTGTGGCTACTGCCACTATTTAGACACTCTTGTATCGCCCGTTTACTGTGTAACATGAAGAATGACTCGGGGGTGGAGGGGGGGGAGGGTGTAGGAAAAATTGGTGCTGAACTGAAACTTGTCGCTTAAGTGCTCCTACTATGAAATACGACGATCTTGTCGCGTGTTATTTGTGGTTTCTGTTTGTAATATACCTTCATTTCCTTGGTGTGGTGTGTGGTGGTGGTGGTGGTGGTGTGTGTGTGTTGGCGGTGTGTGTGTGTGTGTGTGTGTGTGTGTGTGTGCGTGCGGTGTGTGTTGTTGTGTTGTGTGTGTGTGTGTGTGTAATTGTGGTGT
>CM060323.1:13195058-13210058 GCA_030674155.1 Stramonita haemastoma
TGTAGTATGTATGTAGTATGTATGTATGTAGTATGTAGTAGTATGTATGTATGTATATTTACGCATGTACGTGTGCATGTATGTATTTCTAATTTGTTTACTCTTATCTATTTGGGTTTTTTTTCCAATTTCCTCACGAAAGGGGGGGGGGGGGCATTTTGTTCTTGAGTAATCCATGATTTCTGCTTCTCCTCTACCGTTTATTCAGTTGCCCCATACAACCCTATTTGTCAACTTAAGCCAAAAGCGGAAATATTTGCTGGGATGTAAATACAGACACGACAACAACCGCCGCCAAACCAAGCAGTACATTAACCACCATGATAGCCATGAATCAGTTTGGTGCAGTGGGGGCACCAGCCAGAAATGGCCATGCACTGCCGTTGAATTGCTTAACTGGTGTTTAGTTGTGCTTAAAGTGGGGACGGGATAGTTCAGTGGTCAGGGTACTCACTCTCCCCAAGCTAAGGGCAAGCAGCATTGAGCGTGGTTACCAATGGCTGGGTGACTGTTTGCGCACCTTGGCTTCAGTGCAGTCCCCCAGTCACCCAGCTGTGTGTACCTGCCCTCTTTAGGGTCAGGAAAGGTAAAGCAGCGAGGGAGAGGAGATGGGCGCCGCCCTCAATATGCTGCCCCCCGGAGAAGCTGAGGTCTCGGATTCCTCGTTCCCCTACGACCACACAGGTTATGGGACACCTTTACGAGTGGTGCAGATCTGTCGTGTCTGCACCAATCAAAAATTCAGCCCCTGCGCGTTAAGGACAAAGACCCAGCGAAGACCGATTCTGTGTCACTTGTGGTGTCCCCGGCTATACTTACTTCACGTGAATCTCTCCACATTATCATGGAATGCGAGCTGATAACGGAAGTTCTGCCGCGCTTCCCACCCCTACCCATTCTTTCCCTGTCTCCACCATTATCAGCCCCTATAGCCATTGTTGAAGCTCATTTCATTGCCCTGCAAGAATAGCTTAGGCAGGCATTCATTATTTCGGTTGACAATACAGTGTAACAGAAAGTGTGTGTGCGTGGTGCGTGCGTGTGTGCGTGCGTGCGTGCGTGGTGTGTGTGTGTGTGGTCCATCTTGCATTATTTCGGTTGACATACAGTTACAGAAAGTGTGTGTGCGTGCGTGCGTGCGTGCGTGTGTGTGTGTTTGTGTGTGTGTGTTCCATCTTCCTGTTGTAATTTAGCATGTCTGATGGTATACCACCTACCTGCATATCCTCTTGTATCAATTTCGTTTACTGCCAGTCTGTCAATCTGTGTTCAATTTTCTTTATTTTTGGTCTTTTGCTGTTGTTGTTGGGATAGAGCTCTGATGCTGACCAAATGGTGAGATTTTGTGTATACGACTGTTGTTGTTTTTTGTGCCCCCCATCAAGATTACCTTACCGCATTCCGATTTTGAAGATTTTTTGGGGGGGATATATCTACCTATCTAGTGTGTGTGTGTGTGTGTGTTGTGTGTGTGGTGTGTGTGTGTGTGTGTGTAGGGTGGGGGGGGGGGGATGGATGGAGGTCAAATGTTCTGATCCACTGGACTACGAAGCAAAGTGGGCATTGCAAATTACCAACTAATGATGGAGTCATGGTCATTGGGGGAGCATTGTCAGCGAAGTGTTCAGGCTGTAACAGTGTGGATTAATAGCCACCATTATGTCGTTAGCATTCGCAGGGAATCGCTGTTATACAGCATGCAGCATCTCACTTTCTCAGAGGCAGACAGACATAGCGATATTGAGAAGAGACAAAGATACGATAACGAGAGACAAAGAGAGCGGTTTCATTTAAATATAATTATTACAAAGTGTCCTGGCTTTCTCAGACTAAACTTACGCATACCTGTTTTGCACTTTATGAGAGAAGAGAGAGAGAGAGAGAGAGAGAGAGAGAGAGAGAGAGAGAGAGAGAGAGAGAGAGAGAGAGAGAGAGAGAGAGAGAGATTTCAGTTGAAATAACATCGTCTCTTTCCCAAAATTCTATGCTGGAAAAATTCACTCACCCATTCATTTCATTCACCCGTTTTCGTATGTTCTCCTTTCTTATAATCTGTTTTGCTTGCCAATTTGCCGGTCATCTCCCCCCCCCCCCCCCCCCCCCCCCCCCAAGCTAAACCTCGCCACCTACCTTAAAAAGTATGCTGCATCTTTTTGAGGGCTATTGTGCAAGTTGCAGCATATACCCTTCTGTAGACGAAAGCCTACTTCTTTGACTTGGTGAGACCCCATATAACATGAAATACTGCGGATTCTTTTTGAACTGACAACACATCATCCTGATGAAGTTTAGTTTCATCAACTAGCCTACCCTGAATATTGTCGTCTGTTGGCTGGTTCATTGTTGCTTCTCTCAGTTACGTGACTTACCGGATATCCGGTAAGTTCGTATCGATCGATTTGATTCCCGCTAAAAAGACGCTAGCCATAATCTTGCGCGGCATAAAACTTAAATAGTCCGGAGACAACAGGTTTAGATCTGGCAAAAAAATTGGTTGAACATTATTATAATCTGGGAAATATAAGTTGATCCCGCACAGCCATCCCATGCAGGGGGGGGGGGGGGGGGGTGTTGGAGCAGTAAAAAGCCATGAATTGAAAAACAACACAAGTGGCCCACCCAACCTCTCTGGCAGTCCTAAACTGGGAATAACCAGAGCATGCTCAGGGATCAAGATAGCGTCATGGGAGCGAGCACCGACGAGAGCAACAGAGAAGATGAGCCAGTAAAAGCAAAACAAAAAGAACTTGTAAAACATACAATGTCCATAAAACTCGAAACCTACCAAACTGACCTTTGTTGAGATCTAAGGTGACAACAGACCACACACACACACTCTATGATTTCATTTTCTCTGCGCTTGACGCTGGTAAAGAATTAACACAAAATGGATTAAAAAGGGGTGTGTATATTCCCAAAAATTCATTTTCAACTTTCTTTTGCGCAATCTTAGTCTTATGGATTAAAACTTGTTACTGTATGATCACAATAGGCTAATAACCAAACATCAACTGACTTTTACAACTTATCAAACAATAAAATGCACTGGGTTGTTTTATGCAAGTATATACATGTAAAGTTGTGTCATGTGTACATGCATGTATGTGAGTGTGTGTGTGTGTGGTGGTGTGTTGTGGTGTGTGTAGAGAAGAGAGAGAGAGTGTAGTGTTGTGTTTGTTGTGATAAAATATTTCCTGATAGGTTGTATAGAATACCTATATCAAAACATCTTTTTTTTGTTTTTTGTTCCTTGGCTAGAGCTTGAGCTCACCATTAGCCGATATTTCAGCATTTGTGACCGTTTTTGCCCAGCTTTAAGATAGCTGATTCCAACTGCATGGGTGGTGTTTCACAAATGACACTACCCTAGCATGATATGCATTTTAAAAATATCTTTTTGCCATCTATTCTTACAGTATGAATTACCTACTTTTCTGATTAATCAGAACAGAAGTTATTACACTCATATATTTCAAGTTAAAAGGACTCCCATGGGGAATGGAGTCAGTGCTGATGTTACCTCCAAGAGAAAAACTCCCTTAAGCAGGTGTCTCAGTGTTGGTTAGAACCTGGGCCATCAAATGCCTAGCGTAATGCTCTGACCACTAGGCTATCCCACCCTCATGGTATACATGACCAGAGACTCTCCCCACCTGCTCCCAGATCATTTACTAATAGAAAACCAGATCAAGTAGAGAGACTGAGACTTATGTTACATACTCATTGATTCTGCATCAGTTATTTCTCAGAATGCTCTTCTGGCACATGTTTTGTTTTGTGTTGCATGTATACCACTTTCAGTCACAGCAGATTGCTTTGACTGAAATTGAGACTGCTCTCCCCAGGGGAGGGGAGGGGAGAGAGAGAGAGGAGGAGGGGGGGGGAGAGAGGGCAGAACATACCACTGTGAGAGCAGTGCCGCAGATATCCTTTGAAAAGTTTCTCTGGTTTGTGTGTGGAATTCTTTTCTTCACAGTGGCATTTTTTTGTTCTACAATTTTTTTTTTTCAGGAACTAGCGCTACTGTGGGCTATTTC
Source organism: Stramonita haemastoma (assembly GCA_030674155.1). NCBI lineage: Eukaryota > Metazoa > Mollusca > Gastropoda > Neogastropoda > Muricidae > Stramonita > Stramonita haemastoma. The sequence continues at coordinate 13,199,096 of CM060323.1, forward strand.
ACCATATGCTTAATGTGTGTTTTTCATGCAAAATAAGAACTAAAAAATGGAGAAGGATCTGTCAGTACCTACTGTCACTGAACACAGCGGCTAAAACCATAGCTAATGACACTGACAAGCGAGAAATGTGTGCTGCACACAGAACCCGAGCACCTAAGCCACTACTCGAGATCCAGAGGTGGTGTGGGGTGGAGTTCAAGTTCAGTCTTGGAACATGCATGTTACAATGTTTTCTACACAGATGCATTATCTCTACTACACCATTGCTTCCCTCTCCAGTGATTAGCAAACGCTGAACAAGTTTCTGCTGGTCTTTCTCATCCACGAAACCTCAGAGCAAAATCCTGGCTTGACAAAGACTGTTTTCTGAAACAAGTTTGGAGTCCCCATCACATTTCTGGATGACCGAAACACTCATCATCAGGGCTTTTAAGATTCCTGCATGATTGAAAGACGAGAAGAAGAATGTTCACAAATATCCAGATGCGCGCACACTCTCACATGTTAAAAGATATTTTATTAGCAATAATAATAGTTTACACAAAGACATTACAAGCATAACATGAAGATAGAAGTAGCATCTCAGAGAGAAGAGAATCAACTCATAATAAAATTTATCTTGTGTCTTCAAATTTCAAAACAATGCTACTACAGAAAACCAAACTCTCCGACTAAGAGACACACAAAATGTCCTAAAAAGACTTTCTGGAGTGAGTACCACAGGTTCATACAATATCACAGATCAAACGACAGAGGGACGTCAGACATAATGCTGAAATGAACAGACACTTCTGTCCACATGCCTCTTTTCCTTTGGTTTTTTTTTTTTCCTCAAACATCAGCACAGAAATGCTACCTTTTCTATACAAGACGAAACAACTCCACTCCTTGATAATAACATCTCAAGTTCTGCTTGCATGTGTACTCTCTAAGATGGTGGCAAAAATGTCCTCAGCAGTTTTCATGATGTGAGTTTTCTTTTTGATATGTTTGGTGACAGGTTAAGCCTATACAGTTTCCATAAACCATTATAAGATCCTACCTATAACGCGAGTAAGAATTATTCAATACATGATGGTCAAGTACAAGAGAAAACTTGTTTCAAGTGAAGATAATGTGCGTAGATTTGTGAATCCACCATGACTTTCATGTTCTAAACTATCATTCATACTCAGATGGAAATGTGTAGAATGTCTTTAATCATGACATAGATGACTTGTGTATTAAGAGGATGCCTAGTAGTTCGATTTCTCAACTCTCAAATGTTTTGTTGTTCGTGTCTAAGTGTGCCAGGATCTAGTTCTTTTTCTCTCTTTTTTTTCTTTTGCATGTATCAAATAGCTATTTACATCTCAGTAGTTTTCAATTCTTCATTTCAAAATCAATTCTATGAAGGAATGAGTAAGAATCTCCTTTCATTTCCAAATCAGTGTAAAATCCATCTACAAATTTTCTTCTGAGAAAGAAATCAACTGGAACTAAAACTAGTTTCAAGAATTATTTTCCATATGAAAAAATGTTCACGAGAGATCTCTATACACAAAGGAAAAAAAAATTTTTTTAAGCAAACAAAACCCAACAAAAAAACCCCATTCATATGACAAATGTCATCTGATTTGTAACTACTATGAGAGAGAGAGAGAGAGAGAGAGAGAGAGAGAGAGAGAGAGAGAGAGAGAGAGAGAGAAGAGAGAAGAGAGAAAGAGAGAAAGAGACAGAGATTACTGGTAATGGGCTAAATTCAGAAAGATAAGTGAAAAAAGGTACATTACAATAACAACAGACATATATAAATACTCCTAAAAATGTTCAGAAAAGTTAAAAACAGTACATGTTGATATCTATAGATAAATGTACTATAAGTGTAAATATGACAACACGTGGAATGTTAAACTGCCAAAAATGATGACGAAAACAAAACAAAAAAATATCTTTCTAAAATCCTTCCTCAGTTTATCACAAAAAAGTCTGTGCAAGTGAGACAGCTTCATCATCACATTTACCCATCACAACCAATGAATAATACTGCACGAAAAAAACCTTAACCAAACAAAAAAAGCAGGGACAAAATTTCTATCCAAAAAAAAAAAATGTATTCTATAAAATGCACCCACAAAAGTTAGATCTGACATGATTGTAGTCTGCCATACTTCTATTGGTTCTAAATGTTGGCAAAAAATGTTCACATGATTTTTATTTTCAACAGCTTCTGACTCAGAATTCCCCCCCTCCCCCCTTTGCCCCCCCCAAAAAGAAGAAAAACACAGAAAAAAATTATTTAGATGCTATTTTATATGCACCATATATAGAAAACAGAAGTGACAGAAAAGCACAAAACTTTAACTCATCTTGTTCACTTATGTAAATGAATAATTGTTTAGGCCTTTTCATTTTAAAAAGACAAATAAAGAATGAGCTAATCTTTCTACAAAAAGTTAAATAAATAAACGGAAAAAAAACTTGAAAAAAAAAAATTTCACTAGAAAGGCAACCCAGCATTCGTGTTGGTAGACTGCTTAGTTTTTTCGCCTTTCAAGTTTTGCTTTCAGTTTTTCTGTTTTTTAATTACAAGGGATAACAGTATGTCACGATATTTATGGATGGTATTGATGCATATGGTGTTTTCTTCAAGATCCACAAACAAAAGATTGATCATCTTGGCAGAAAAGTACCATGAGAGAGAGATTTTTTTTCTGAATGGATGACATCATTCCAAAGACCTGTGCAGAAAATTCAAAGGATGGTGCATCAGAAGTAGATTCATGTACACACACTCAGGTGCAGGACTTGGCAGTGAGAATGTCATATCCCTCCACAGATACACAACAACTAATCTAAAAAGTTGGGAAAAAAAAATTTTTAACCAAAAAACCAGTATATATAAAAAAAACTTTCTCTAAAACTTGTAGACCCCAAAATCACAGATAAAACTTTAAGAATTATTTACATTTGATTTTTGTAAAAAAAAAAAAAATCTCATCAAAAATGAAAAAAAAAAAGAGATCACAGCTAGGAACAATCAGAAGAAGAGAAAAAAAAAGAAAAAAAAAAACGGCAAAAATTATGAAGCATATGTACACATCTTCTGACCTTGACTGGTGCAAACTTCAAAGCAAACGGAATTTTCCTGGTGAAAAAAAATTGACCAAGTGGATGTGCGTCAGTGTAAAAACAACAAAACAAATGATGACAATACACATTTCAGGACATGAAATACAAATAATCCATGATGTCACTTATGATTAAAGAAATACAGTTAACAACTGGTTAAAGACAACCCCAAACCAAGACTTCCAAATCCAGATGTTGTCATGATTTCTAAATATGAAAAAAAACAACCCACCACACACAAATGACAAATCACATCAAACAGGACAAAAAAATTGAATGAAAAATTTTTTTCAAAGAGATGAAATTCAAACATACAGAATACAGTTAAATGTATATACATAAACATCACCCTTCCCAAAATAAATAATTTTTTAAAAAAAAGAAATACATGTGTTATACTTTCACTAAAAAAAAAACTTGCCGTGTAACTAAAACACACTTACATCCGTGACCAAGAAACAAAACAAAAAAAAGGAATGAAATAAATGAATCAAAAAAAGGAGTACACAAAAATGTCATTTTAGCCTAAGGAACAAGTCTACAGTTTCACAACAGAAAACTATGCTTTAGTGGAACCCTGTGGATGGACGCTGCGGTACAGGCGGTTGGTTATAAGGTAACGCTTGCTAAGGTTGCTGTTAAGAAGTTCCGGGTGCCATCGTTCAGCCAGCGGGGTGGCCTCTTCTGTCCAGAGATGCCTTTTGTCTGCATGGACTGAGCTCGTACGGCTGTTTGTGAAAACAAGCAGAAAACATACCCATGTCAGAGAACAGAACTACACCTTTTCTCTTGCTAACAGAGACTATTCTGTAGACTATACAGAGACTATGAGTTAACATCAGTGCAGACTCCACTCTCCCCAAAAATCCGTCGGATGAGACTATAAACCGAGGCCCCATGTGCGAATGCATGCAGAGCATCTTGCACACGTTAAATCCTGTTCCGCTTTTTGTAAGAGTAGGGCATTGTGTGCTGTTAGGAACAGATGACAAGATTTACAAAACTACATGGGAACTGGATGTAAAAAAGCACATGAGTGCTTATTCCATTATCCTCAATATAAAAGAATAAAAAAAAAAAATTAAAACATTATATAGAAAAGTGAAGAAGTTCTAAATGATCTGTACTGCAACAGGAATAATAACATTTTATTTTATTATATCGAGCATAATGGAATAAGCACTCGTGTGCTTTTCTTCATCCAATCCCTGTGTGTATGCAGTTTTGTAAATATTGTCATCTGTTCCCACCGGCACACAATGGCCTACTCCTATGAAAAATGGAACAGGATTTAATGTGTGCACAAGAGGTTCTGCATGTATTTGCACACAGGGCCTCGGTTTATAGTCTCATCAGAAGAGACCATGCACAGCTGCTTGGTCACTGCAGAGGACATCATTGTTGTGATCAAGCAGCCCTGCAGGGCCCCTTCTGGCTTGTGGCCTCATGGAGGGCTGATGATGACAGCTCTCTAAGGACAGGTAGGCTTTGTGGGTCTAAAAGAAATGAGTTTGGGTAAATGTATGTGATAAGACTTGGACTAAGTGCCATCAGAGAAGTGGTCATTATATGTAATGAAAATTGAAGCACATCCACTCCCCCCCAAAAATAAGCATCCGCACAAAAAGGTTCACCCACACCTCCCCCCTACACAGACACACACACAGACACACACACACATAACACCACTCACACAACCATACACACACATCACACCACTCACACAACCACACACACACATCACACCACTCACACAACCACACACATCACCCCCACACACACACCACACACACTATTCTGATAAAGGAAACAAAAAACTCACTCACGGATACTGACCATTTCAATACAAGTATCTCCGAGTCTTCGCAAGCCTTGTGGACAGCTCCAGATCGTACAAGGTGGGGTCATACCAGTATCGGCGGTATGGCTGCGAGAGAAAAATACAACAATATTTAATTCACTTGCCATAACTACATCATTATGATTAAAATAGACAATAATCCAGTTACTTGGGCTTTTAAAATTTTCCCACATCCTTTTAGATGAATCATTTGAACTCTATTCCCGAAGATGGAATGCGGCTACCTAAAATGGTAGGGGTGGGGGTGGGGGTGGGGAATGGTTGCATACACAACAATCTCACCATTCGTGAACCTCAGAGTTCTGGTTTAGGAACAAACAAAAAAGTAAAACAAAAAAAATTCAACTCTGCTTTGTGTGTGTGTGTGTGTGTGTGTGTGTGTATGGAGGGGGGTGCTGGTAGGGGGGAGGTGCTGGGGGAGGGGGGGGGAGGGGAGAGTTCCATTCTGTTTGGCATGGCTGCCTCATCTTCTGTGATATCCCTAGCTGGCTGCTCCCATGATGTCCACTTCAATCTCTCTAACCCAGCCATATCCTGGCTTGTCATACTACACTCTTAGGAATGGAGGTTAGGTCACTTTCAGGCCATCAGCTAGATGGGTCATACACAACTACAATTATCCAATAAATGTTAATTTACTTCTTCTTCTTTATTAATAACAAGAAAAGCATTCTTACAACTCATCAACAATGAAAGCTGTTTTTAAAAAAAACAGACAATAAAAAGTGAAACTCGAAAAAACATTTCTAAATGGCAGATAATCATTAATAACACAGGAAAACAGAAATAGAATTTCAAAAAAAAAAAGTGGGGTGCGGGTGGGGGGACAAGATTAAAACCACAGTAAGGACAAACCCAACAACACAAAACAAAAACACACAAAAAAACCCCTCTCAACATTTCTTTTTTTTTTTTCTCAAAAAATCACTTACCGAATAGTATGAGTAGTAAGGATAGAGGGGATCTGTCACCCGCGACAACCGGTAGTCATCCAACTTCCGCTGCAAGTAATCCGAGTAGGAGGAGCTGTAGTAGGATGGGTAGTAGTAGCGGTAGTAGTAGGGGGACAGGCCGTAGCGAGCCCGGAAGGAGGCCCGGTTCAGAGCGGGGCTGGCAGATCGAGGCCGGGGTCGTGACACTGGGGATGTGCTTCGTGCCGTCAGTGCCGACACCTCCGCATCTGTGCGCACATCATTTGGCGTGAGGGATGAATGGCGACTAACGGTACATTTTTTTTTTGGAACATGTACGCATGATTATTATTCATTTTTTATTTTTATTTTTAATTCTTTTACATTAGGACCATGTTGTAGCTGTTAGACTTTTTAAAATAGAAACACAAAAAACCCCTAAAATGAGACAAAACAAAAAAGCCCCTAAAATAAGACAAAACAAATGAAAGCATAAAAACCAATGTCTAATAAAGTGATAAGGGAATGTACACAAAAAAATGTAAAATCAAACGAACACTGGTGCAACTTTACTGACACAACGCTTTGTATTAAGCTTCATGAAATAATGTTGTGGTGTGGGGGGGGGGGGGGGGGGTACGTGTTAGGGGGGGGGGGGGGGGGTGCATGTGAATAGGTCCGTGTGTGCATGCATGTGTCTGTGTAAAATTTTGTTGAGAGCACACATCATGGTGTCTCTACTTGACACCAAGTAACAATCCTGTTTGTTCAGCTGCATGGTCTGGCACTGTCTGCATGCAGGACTTTTCTCAAGTACCGCACCACTAAGCAGTCATACTCCAACTTCAGAGGATTTTTTTTCTCCTATAAAGGGAGTAAGATTATTATGCTGAGAGCTGTAAGACAATCTCAACATAACACGGAACAATATGACAACCTTTTAATGTCAGTCTCGACACTTAAATGACAAGCTTTTGAGCTGGGTTAACTTTGGGGTTTTGGAAGGTCCTTTTCATTCCTCAGTTAGAGCTCCAAGGTTCACGCATGGTGAAAATTTTGCGTATGCAAATGTTTTTTTCCCCACCACTCCGACTTTGGGGTTACAGTTGGTAGTTGACCTACCAATTCTTTTAGGGCAGTCGGGAGGCCCCTCCCTGCTCTTTCTCATTTTCACTGTCATAGTAGTTGTTTTTTTCTTACATGCACAAGTCTGTAAGCACACAGGTTCCACTGGTTTAGAGTCTCCTCTCAAAAGCTTGACATTCAGTTTAATTTTCCTGTCAAACTGGGAGAGAAAGGGCAAGGCTGTGTATTGAACCAAGAACCTTGCGGTTTACTTGTTAGGTCTAAACTATCCTGCCACCTTCTTGGTCAATTTCATATAGATGGAAACAACAACTCACCTTCATCATCTTCGTACTTGGATTTGTAGAGCAGATCCTGAGAAAACAAAGACAGAGGAAGGATAAGTAAATCATGTTTGTCTGTTTTGAGAAAAAAAATCTGATTTAAATAACACTAGTAATACAGCTTCTTTCTGGTGCTATAAAAAGGACTTAAAATGCCTCATACACTACAGGGTATGATGCGCTTCATGACTAGCATGTATTTTGCGTAATATCACATATCCTTTATGCTACAAGGTCTGATGTGCCACAGCATAGCTCTGTATTGATTAGGTTCACCATGTTTTTCTTCTCTTTTGACATATGTGCGCATAAGGCACACATGCATGCAGGTGCACATGCATGCTCGCAGACACACAACACAACACACACACACACACACACACACACACACACACACACACACACACACAAAAAAAAAACAGGAAGAGAGAGGGACACAAAGAGAAAGACAGCAAAAGGAGGAGGGGGTATTTTCCATATCAGATCAAAGCTGCAATGCTCATATATCAGAAAAACTTGAGGTTTTCTTTTTTCATATCAATCAACGATCAAACCTGACAAATCAAATACCAGATGCTGAAAATCGTGATCATTTCTCAAATACATCCTACAGTTTCAAACTTGTTTTATGTGCATGTATATATCTAAGCCAAACTCTCCTCAACTTTTAGAAAAATTTCAAACTACATACCAAAAAAAATCAACATGTCAGTTTGTGGTTGATTTCACAAACATCACAATTTTACTGATAAGAAGATAACATACAGTAACACCAAAATCATGAAATCTTTTGCTTTTCTTGTATATGATAATAAAAAGAAACAAAAAACAACCAAATTTTAATGTTACAGTCAGCAACACTACCTAGTGCAGCACTACCTATTATTTTTTTTCTTTTTCCTGTCTGTAACTGTATTTGTTTCCCTATCAGAGTGGCTTTTTTTTTTTTTTACAGAACTTTGCCAGGGACAACCCTACTTGTTGCATGGGTTATTTTACCTGCGCTAAATAATGTGTAACACATGAGACCTTGGTCTATCATCTCACCCAAAAGACAAGCATCTAGACCACCACTCATCGACTAATGGATGGGGGAAAAGTTTTGGGCCCGAGCGGGATTCGAACTACCGCATACTCTGACCCGGACTTTTCGCTATCTAGGCAGGCATGTTACCTCTAGCCCACCCTTGGATCTAGCAGTATGCACCATACTCCCTCCACCAATCTGACCGCTGTGACAAGTACTTTTGAATCAACGGTGTGTGCCTATCTTGTGTTGGAAGTGAACACAATTCCACATGCGATTCTAGTCTGGTTACCTTGTCCAGGCTGTAACGGCGTCTCAAGATGTCCAGATCAAAATCATCCCCTTGAAAAAACACACAAACCACAAACAACATGCATCAAAAACATGACCTCGTGCAGAACACAACACATGCAAACAAACGATAATAAACTCAGATCCAAAGTAACCCAGACTACTGCCTTGTGGTAACTCAGTACACAGCCTTGACTCTGTCTATCAACAGTTTTGGAGTTGTTCACTTTCTTGAGCGATGACCATGCAACAATATCAAAAGGCTTACAGAAAACTTGCAATTATGAACCACAGTTCGAGAAGAATATAGTTGACAGCTTCAGAAATAAAAAAGAGCAAAATGTCTAAATGTTATGCAAATAAAAACATTCCTGGAACATTTACCCCAAAAAATCTACAATTCTGTCATAAATTTCAAAGGAGAGAACTAGCAGTGAATGAACACACACACACACTTACAGTCTGCTTTCAAATGAACCTAGAACCAATTCCACAGCTCAAAAACAAAAAATGATGGGAAAATGCTTTCTTTCAGTTCGTCATTGATGACTAGAGAGAGGACAAAAGGTCATTTTCCTTCATGAACCTGTGACTGAAGGGAGAGGGAGAGGATGGGGGTGATGTTGAAAGGGTTGTTGTTTTTTTTTACTAAGACTGTGAAAAAGCAATGAGGTCTTTCTTTGGTTAATTTTCCTTCTAAATGACAAAAATGATCAGTCAACTCCATGAATTCTGTTTTAGGCTTTCTTTGCTGGGTTCTTTAAGTTTGCTTCTCTCCTGCAATCTTTTAAAGATTTTATCAGATCTCCTTTCCCTTCCAGACTCTTAGGTACAAGTGAAAACATATCTGAAAATGGAAAATTTCAGCACAAAAAAAAAGGATTGAAAAAAAAAAAAATTAAGGCATGTTGAAATTTTCAGAGAAATCTGTGCACCAGCCAAGGAACTGTACTCTGGGTCACTTACCTTCCTGAACCATTGATAAATTGAAAGATTTTTATAAAGTAGTGACCAAAAAAAAGATAACCAAATCCATTCACAGTATTACAAAAAAAAAAAAAAACCCACCCCATATCATTAACACATGCCATCACAACAATCAAAAATTAAAATTTTAAAAAATCAAATCAAAACTACAACAAATATCAAGACTGCACGTGATGGACAGGGGTAAAACAAAATGTTTCAACCCCAAGCATCTCACACAAGTCCCTCCAAACAAAAGCCAGTAATGAACAAAACGGCACAACCATCCACAAAAAACTCTGTGTGTGTGTGAAGGTGTTCTTTTGGGGTTATAACCTGTCTTTCACTGCAAATTCTACAGCCCGATCTTCCAGGACAGAGGCATCTTCTGTAGGGGGTGCCCCTCCAGCGACACAACTCTTCACACACGCTACACCTATGGGGACAACTGTAGGGAGGAGAGGACAGGTGGCGGGAATTCTCGTGGTAGTAACGGGTATGCCCCGGGTACAGGGTCCCAAAGTCTCGGAGATGCCGCTTGCACATTTCGCACAACAAGGGCAGATGGACGCAGGTGTCTGACCCTGCACAAGAGAGACTTCAGCGCTGATGCTGGGTTGTTGTTGTTGGGGCATTCCTCAGATTAACACCCTTTTGGGGTTCACCTTGAATATTGCACTCGGTCTCACGCATCCCGCATGGGAATCGCTGTGAGAGGATAAGTCCATACTGGATCATTATTCTGATCTATTTTTTAATTTGGAGGATAATGGAATAAGTATTCATGTACTTTTTTTTTTACATCCAGTCTCTGTGTGTATGCAATTTGGTACATTTTGTCATCCATTCCCACTGGCACAAGATGGCCTACTCTTCCAAAAAGCGGAACAGGTTTTAACGTTTGCGCAAGATGTTCTTTGCACACAAAACCTCGGTAAGAACATTTGGGGGGGGGGGGGGGGGGAGTGGAGTTGGCACTGTTGTTAACTCCAAAGGAAAATATCCACTTAAATGGGATTTGAACCTGGGTCACACACACACACACACACACACACACTGCATATTTTATGCAGAATGTATTGCTCCAGTTCTCCACTCTCCCCCCCCCCCCCCCCCCCCAGTCCAAGTGCCACACATGCACAGAGTGTTAACCCCACACAAAGAAGAGAAGGGGGCAAAGCAGTCTGGTAGTTACAAGATTGGATCCATGACCCAGGGATCTGTGTTCAAGTCTCTATCAATATCCATTCCAGGCATGCCTACCCACAAGTTTCACTTTTAGGGACATAGCCACTTTCAGGGACATAGCCACTTTCAGGGACATAGCCACTTTCAGGGACACAGCCACTGAAAATCAGGGACACAGCCACCTTCAGGGACACAGCCA
>CM060323.1:13215058-13235036 GCA_030674155.1 Stramonita haemastoma
AGGGGACAGGGACTCCTTGATCACCGTTTTGGTGGCAAACTCCAGCTTGGGGGAAATGCCCTGCAACATTCAAGCCATACACTGATGCAAAGTTCAAGGCATACTCCGATAGATAATATATACACATTTTTTTTTATGTGGCATCTTCTGTGGCATTCCTGTCCTGCTGTTCCTTTCAATCTCCCTACTACAGCCATACCCAGATTCGTTATGTTTCATCCTCAGGGTTGGGAGTCCACAGGAAGCCCATCAATTTCAGGTCATCATGGGGCTACCAGCCAGAGGGGCCCTGCACTGCTGCTGGGTTACTTTGGTGGTGTTCAGTGGTGGTGCATGTTTAAAGCACATACATAGAACACCGCCTACTAATGACAGTATTAGCTCAGTCAAAGAGCCAGACTGAGTGAGTCACCCAGCCGAGGTGGCAGCCACCACAATGTCCCTCCAATGACTGTCCCCCCCTGTGAACCTCCAATCCCAAAGGCTTTGACACAAACTCATTACAGGCACAGAAGTGTATGGGGACACCAAATCTGAGGTCACCACGAGACCAGAGCAACAGGGGCCACCCAATCAGGGGCATTTTTTTTTTATTGCATGATGATCAATGATAATGGGGATGACATAATAATGCCGCTTTGGTAGTGCATATGCTTTGAGACTTCTGGACAAGGTTGTACTCTCTGCTTACAATCATAATGTATCCCTGTACCAACTGGGCCCTGAGAGATACAGACACCTGCAGTGTTGGTCAAGTAATTTGAGCAACATTCTCAAACTCACATCTGTAGAGTGGATGAAGCTCAACTGTGTGATCCCAGTCTTCCCAATAAGCCCACATAACACTCACTCTGGGTAGGAGCTAGCCAGAGTTTAAAAAAATCCCCATGGCTCTTATGGGATTTGAACATGTGACCTTGCAGTCCACAACCCAAGGCACTTACCACTGCACCATGGCAGCTGGTCTGACATATGATATTGCCATGTCCACCATTTTCTTGGGCATGAAAGATATGTAAGCATGTATGCACAAAGAAAGTATGTGTGTGTATCACGCATTAATGTAAATATGTATACACACATATATACATATATACACACACAAACTTACACACAAACACACAGCCCAAAACAGAGACCACGTACACAAAGGCCTACATGCAAAGCATGCACACCTGTATATACACACACACAAACATACACACATTTTGCTTACTCAATGTACCATCTGGAGATAAAAACATTACTTGACTCAACTTGACATATTTGTCTAGATGATGCACCTTTGCTTTATTTTTTCTCTCTTTTTTTTGGAGGGGGGGGGGGTAAGATTTATGGAAATTCATACATCTGAGTGAGACATCACTGCAAAATACTCTGAAGTACTTTTCATAGAATGATTCAATCATTTTGAATGGAACTGCAAAAAGGTAGGAGTTGTAACAGCCAGCAAAACAAACACAACAGCATTTTTATAGTCATAAATGACAGACACTATAGCTGAATGGTTAAGACCTTTCAATCCCATGGGTCCATGAAGTTGAGGGATCAAATCTCAGCAGTAGCTCATGCATTAAGAATGGGGATTTTTTTTAACCTGTTAGATCAACTTCAAGAGTAGACTTATCAGTGCTTTAATTCCCTTCATGTATGCATGCATGCAAATGGTCAAATATGCATATGTAAGATATGAAAATTCATGTCAGCATTTGGTGGGTTAAGGAAATATGAACATACCCAGTCTACACCCCAAAGTCAGAATGCAGCTATAGAAATGGTGGAAGGGTAACAAAAAAAAAAATTTTAAGTTGAAAAAAGAAAAATCTCACCATTGATGAGCCTCAAGAGCTCTATCCAAGAAACAAAAACAAAACAACAACCAAAAAAACCCATCCCAAAAGAACAAGAACAACAAAAAATGTCCATCAATCTTGACTCCCACTTGTTTCCAATCTGCGGGGTACTCACAGGGAAGGACACGCTTCGAGAGAGGAGCAGCTCCCGGTCGGTGGAAGAGTAGGTGGGCGCCAGGGAGGGGTAGGGGAAGAGGAAATCCCGCGCACAGCCAGAGTAGGAGGCCAGGCAGATGGCGCCCGAGGTGTACTCTGACAGCTGCAGGAGCTCAATGACCACCAGTTCACCTGGTGCACACCACATGACATCATAATAATAATAATAATAATAATAAAAAACATCGAATTTATATAGCGCTATATCTTGTAAAAACAAATCAAAGTGCTTGCATTCGACCCATACAACACACAAACAATTAACAACAATTTATAGTTTTAGAAAATTTGAATGTACACACACACGCACATGCACACACATGTAGGCACACACACGCACGCACGCACGCACGCACGCACGCACGCACGCACGCACGCACACACACACACACACACACACACACACACATGTATAAAGGTTATACACTTTGGCAGGTAGATGTTGAAGGCAGGGGCAGATAAGAAATGGAGAACGAAGGAGAAAATCTTAGGTTTGAAATAAGTGTGTCTTGAGGTTGGATTTAAAAGTGTCATAGGTAGGCTTTTGCCTGGAGGATGCCAGCCATCTGGAGGATGCCAGCCAGAACAGTCTGCATCCATGAAGGGTTGGGTCATATGGTGTTCAAGTGTGTGTATGTTGGGTCGTTTTAAAGAAATAGGTAAATATCTCTCCCTCTCTTTGTGTGTATGTGAGATTGATGGATAGATAGGTAGATCGATAGATAGATAGATCTATATACAGATAGATCTATAGATAGACAGGTGATAAGTAACATACAAGAGAAACATAACCCCCAAATCCTCTTTTTGACTGATGCATTTTCTATCAAGTCAATAGAAAATAAGTTCTTACAAAATATGCTTTCATGCTCCCAGTGGAAAGTTGGTACACAGACTTTTTGGTTTTAGAAACTCGCTTTCCTGGTTCAAGTAAAAAAATTGTCAGGTGTTCATAATTATTTGCTAAGTGCAAATGCCTACATTAAAATGTTGTAACCCTTTTATATGCTATATTGAAATTGCCTTCAGCCATGACAAGATCCAAGCATAACAACCTGCACTCTCCTTTCAACAAGCAATCCTCTGAAGTTGGAGTATGAATGCCTATGATGTGGTGAGGCGCTTGAAAATAGTCATGCACACAAACTTCTCATTCAGTGTGTCCTCACAGTGATTCCTGGGGCGGGTGTGCGAGCAAGTGAGTGTATATTTTGGGTGACCCCCAGGGTGTTAAGCTGGGAAATGCCCAACCATAACAAAAACAACTCACCTTCTAAATATTCAGCAACTTCAGCAGGATCTACAGCAGTGTAAAAAGTCTGAAAAAAACACCCAAACAAACCATAAATAAAAAAATTTCACCAGATGTGTTTTTATCAGTTTTGAACATTAGTTAAAACTGACAAAAGACAAGGAAAATAACTGGTCTGAAAATTTCAGTTTTTCGTGTGTGATGGGTCTTCACAATATTTTTGAGGCTTTGAAACTGGGAGATGTCTTAGCTTAGAACTGCGAACAGTTGTGCCAATTTTCTCAACTTAAACAGATATCAGCAAACGCTGATACCACAAAAATAATGATGATGTAGCTGGTTGATTACATACTTGGGAAATATTTTCTATATGATACCAATATATTGCACAAGGTTGATCTTCTCTTCAAGTTGTGCACATACACTGAGACATGTATACAAGGACATTACATGCACATTGTGTCAAGATGCTTATACGGATATAGACACACACAGACAGGTACACCTACACATTCATAGATATACTCACACATTGACATACACATACATCCAGACACACACCCACATGATACATTGATACAGGCATACCCATATCCTATAACATATAATACCAACACACATCCATCCTTCCCCCCCCCCCCCCCCCCCTCCCCTCCCCACACACACACACACACACACACACACACACACACACGCACACACGCACACACGCACACACACACACACATTTCATAAATAGCACCTACCTTTTGGAAATTGAATTTTTCATGGATGAGAAGAGGGAAGACGGACCCGAACAAACGAGTGACCCTGTGGCAGCCCAGGAGAGAGATGCTGATGTTACACATCCTCTTTGCTGGGAAGCCAGACACCAGGAGCTGACACCTGTGTGCACAACAGATTGGATGACAAATACTGGATTAAAAAAAAGTAACACTAACAGCTATAAATCGGGAAGAGAGAGGAAGATGGAAGGAGGGAAAAGGGTTGGGGAAGGGAGGGAGGAGAGACACAGAGAGAGAGAGAGCGAGAGAGAGAGAGAGAGAGAGAGAGAGAGAGAGAGAGAGAGAGAGAGAGAGAGAGAGAGAGAGAGAGAGGAGAGAGAGACAGACAGACAGACAGACAGACAGACAGAGTGAGAGAGATTGGTTAAATTTTTTTTTATATTATCTTTTATATCGAGGATGATAGAATAAGCATTCATGTGCTTTTTTTCATCCAGTCCCCGTGTGTATGCAGTTTTGTAAATATTGTCATCTGTTCCCACCGGCACACAATGGCCTACTCTTACAAAAAGCGGAACAGGATTTAATGTGTGCGCAAGATGTTCTGCGTGTGTTCACACATGGGGCCTTGGTTTATAGTCTCATCTGAAGGACTTTTGTTGGGGAGGGGAGAGAGAGAAAGAAGTTTGTAACATTTTTTTTTTTTTAATGATGAAGAGAAATAAGCACATATATATATATATATATATATTATATATATATATATATATATATATATATATATATATTATATCTTATTTCTTGTCATGAATTTATCAATTTTACCCTCACCTCTCTTACAAGATCTAGGCCAAAAAGTAGAAGGAAAAAGTTAAGACAAAATACAAATAAATACAAGCAATCGGTGTATACAACTTAACCAGTTTTTCTATTTAAAATAGAGTCTAAAAAAAAGTTTTTAAAAGTATTTTCTTTCACCTTTTAAAATGTTTCCTTTCTTTTTAGATAAGCTTAAAACTGACTCATGGTGTCTTTTGTTGTTGGTTTATTTCTTCCTTTAATGCTAGATTTCAAGGGATCTCTTTAGCATTTACTCATATTTGGCATTCTGGCATTGCAGTATAGTGTCAGTTTTGTATTTCCTGATATGTTTTGTACCAGAACTTTCCTACAAGCTTTACCTCAGTAGCAGCATTACAGCATAATATTACGTTGCTTTGAGACTCACCTTGTAAGTGAGGCACTAGGCATGTACTTTGGATTTTTTTTTCCATTTCAAGAGTCAGACAGCATTTAAAAACTCTCACACTAAAACTGCACTGTACACCATTCTAAACATGTTCAGTCTTGAAAAATAAAAACTTATAGATGCAAGTACTGGCAATTCCAAATGGAAAACTTCTGTTTCACTTTTACTTTACATACTTCTGTAATCTTTATTCTAGACAATTCTTTCATATTCTGGATAGACTTTTGACTGCTGAATTAAACATTAAAAAATATATCTTTTACAAAGATTATTATTAGCAAATTTTCTTTGGCTTGGCTTTTATCAGGATTCCAGCTTCGTTACAAAGACTGCTTCTCTGCTATAATTTTTCAGACATTCTGAAATCCTTTACAGATTATAACTTTTCTAGAAAAAAAAAGCTGAAATTTGTGAACTTTAACAGATGTCAAACTCCATTACAATCTTTAACAAGAAAAGATATCTCAGCGGGTCATACAAAGGACTGTGCTCCTGAATGTGCACTTTGGTGTTTCTTTTCTCTAAAACTACTTCACATCTGTTGGAATATCATCCAAAATCCTGCATGAGTAAAGAACTCAAATTTACAATCTAGACAAACATGCCAGTGCAGTGAGTAGGAGACAGATATTTTCAAATTATAAGTTTGGACGAAAAAACAACAATTACTCTGGACATGTTTAGTGCCTTTACTAAATCTATAAGTGAAATTAATATATATTGTTTTAATGCATGCATGCAACACAATATTCCAGAAGAAAACTACTACTTTTTAAAAAAACTTTACATCTCCTCCCCCCCCCCCCCTCTTCTGTTGTTACCCCCCCCCCCCCCCTTTCTGTTAATAAAAAAAAACACCATCAAAACAAACCATATTCAACAAAAAAAAACTTTTAAAAGTGGAGGTGTAATCAGAAATGAGACATAGAAATCTCAACAGATATGAGAGATAAATGATGAACAATGGACAATGAACAAGATTTATTCTTCAGGCCACCAGCCCCAACAATGGGGTAAACAAAGCATAGCAAAGCAAAGTAAATAAAGCAAAAACAAGATAAAAACTCATGACATATGTGGTAACTGCCAAAACATATTAAGTGTGAACATCTGTCCTTTTAAATTAGACTGACCTCTTTTAAATGCTATTTTGTTTGTCAATTCTCCAAGTTTTCCACAATATCCTACCTTATTTTTAAGGCATATAAAAGATATAAACTTAGATAAAAAATATTTTAAAAACAGATGAGAAAAGAGAGAGAGAGAGAGAGAGAGAGAGAGAGAGAGAGAGAGAGAGAGAGAGAGAGAGAGAGAGAGAGAGAGGAGAGAGAGAGAGAGAACCCATTTTGCAGACAATTGCTAAAACTTGGCAGGAAAACTTAAGCCCAATGCACTCTTTTTATATAAATACCTTCTCATTTAGATTGTCATATTGTAAATAATTATCATTGCTTCTAATCTAAAATAAAAAGGTAACCTTACCTATTGTAAATAATTATCATTGCTACTAATCTACACTTGTTAATATACTGATATTCCATGTCTTTAAACACCACAGTAATACAATAATACTTTTTTCTCAGTTATTTATTTGGGAAAACATATGCATCAATCTTTAGCACTGTCGAATTTATCGATCCATGAGATATATTTGTCATTAGTCCATACGTTTTCATTTCAGGGAAACGATATTCACTTTCAAGCCGGAGGCGATTAGCACTTAGTGTACAGTTTGAACATGACGGGGCTTGCACAGCAAGGTCAAGCCGAACTGGGATAGCCGATAACATTGCAGGCGGGAACGGGAAAAAAGCAGCAGACTAAAATGATAAACAAGAAAATGAAAAACAAAGCAATCATCACTTACCGCATGGATGCACAGCTCTACACAACAACGCAACGCTCTTCTAGGCATGGTGCCGGACTTGGAGAGGATATGACAGCTCTAACAGACAGCGTTCTAGTCCCCCGCGACCAACTGCAGACACGACGACAGTTCCTTGCCAAGCCCGAAACCGTCCTCCCCGTTGCAAGGGACGCATTCTCGTTGGTCGCGGGAGTAGCTTGTGATCTGCCACTGAGTCATTTTGATGTGTACAAGTGTTTGTTATTCACTAAGACATATATAAATTTACATGAGATGTTTATCAATATTGAAGTTTATTTTGGGGGGAATCATATCTTTAGAAAATGTTTGTTTAAAATGTTGTATTTCTTTAAAAGATTCATAAAATAAATTCCCCAAACATCTCGTAAGTTCTCACATTTTCACGCATAAAGAACTCCCACAATCCACCATTCAACACTTAGTTCCGGATTAGAGAAAAACAGATGCACGAGTAAAAGAAGTGTACACAAACAACCAGAAAAAAAGGAAGTACGGCAGTTAACTTGAAAGAATAATGTCTGAATACGACAGTGTCCAAAAAGGCGGACTAAAACTAAAAGGAGTCAGCGATCACGGTTCTAAAAAGTAAGTGTACCCAAGAAAATTCGTAGACTTACTTAACCACCCTTACTTTGGAGGAATACTCTGTCACTGTACGTTTGTAAAATTTTTATTGATAATTGTATAAATGAATGTTCTTGGGTAGCGTAATGTACAGTCCCGCCGCTTAGTATCATTTATAGACCTTGTGTTAGTACGATGATTAAATCAGGGTATTATGTGTGATCCATATCACCAACCATGGCTGCCCTACTTTAACGAGAGACGAATATAAAATTGTATGTATTACGTGTGAGCAAGACGTTTGTGTATGCATGCACATAAATTTGGTCTATAATATTTTCAGTAGAAAGGACAAATGGGGAAATTCCATCAAAACTAAGCAATTCTCTGATGGAGCTCGTTGGAACAGGCTGTTCTCAGCTCAGTGTTGTAATGTGCCTTTAAGATTGAAATCCAAATGATGAGTGCAATGCTCAAATCCTTGGGCTGTCTACATCCCCCTCCCCCTAAAAACAAAAGAAAACTATCTGCTTATTGTGGCGGAGGAACCCAAATTTCCAGTGTGACAGTTGATAGGCCTTTAGCCTAAATTGCAAGGAGCTCCCCCAGGTTTTGGGGGGGTTGCTGCCTCATCTTTTGTAATGTTCCCATCCTGCTGTTCCCATGCCACTCATATCAATCCCCCACCACCACAGCCATACCCAGATTTGTTATGTCTCATCCTCAGGGTCAGGAGTGAGCTCGCCAGTATTAATTTTAATGTTAGTATTAAGTCCTAAAAATACAAGTTAACTAGTAATAGATGTTGGAAACAATCTATCAAATCTCTAGGCCTAATTTAATAGCTCAATATTTATTTTCTCAATATTGTCTATTATTACTCAGGTTGGGTCAATCATTTACTAGAATTGATATCAAATGCAAAAATTGGTTTTATTTGTTTTTATAATTTTGTTGTAGCTGCTTTTGATCCTGGATTCAACAAACCACTGGGCCCTATGAAAACCTTTTAACAATGGTAAAGAAGCATAAACTTAAATGGTATGGGCATGTCTCAAGTTCAAAAGGACTTGCTAAAACAATGTCAGTACTGCAAGGCATTGCCCAAGGAGGAAGAAAAAGAGGCAGACCAAGGAAGAGATGGGAGAACAACACCAGCGAATGGACAGGCCTATAACTTTACAAAACCCTGAAAAAGGCAGAACAGAAAGAGGAAAGGAGGGAACTGGTTGTCAAGCCTTCAGCACGATTGACAGACTACACGATAGATATAGCTTTTGGTTATAAATTTATATATTAACCCGTTGACTGCCTTAGCACGTCATATGACGTGCTACTGATAGCGCACTCCCAGTGCCTTACCAAGTTACCACGTCATATGACGTGCACTGATTTTTCCGAATTTTCCTAACTTCGTTTTAAGGTCCATTCCAAAACAACTGATATTTTAAGCTTGTATGGGATTCCCTCTACCCATATATGGTTGGGAAATCCCGTTGCGTTGGACGGAGAGTCTGTTTTTTCTTCAGTTTCCTTGGCTGACTGGAGCAGTTTTTTTTTTGTTTGTTTAGTTTTGGATGATTCAGGCATGTTTATAAATTCCAACTTGGCCTTCAAATTAGTTTGGTTTAATGCAGAATTTAATTCTGTGCAAAAGTTGTACACATGTCAATATCAAATTGTTGGTAGTTTAGATGCTAGATTTTTTGGTGAATTATTACCCCATTTGGGCAAAAGTCCTTTGGCAGAGCAGATTCAGATTCTGGTTCTTTATATGGGCAGTCAAAGGGTTAAAATGTTAAATGTGACTAATCCATGTTTTCATAATTCTAGTCGTAGCCTATATTCATGAATTTTATTAGTGGTTTTTTTTTTTCAATAACACTGGAGGTATCAGAAAGTACTAATTTATCAAGGGTATAAAATTTGTATTAAATATAGTTTAATATTGAATCATAGTGAGTTTCAGTGGGGGGGGGGGGGGGGGGGATAATATTTATTATTATGCTGATTTTAATTTGAATGTGTTTAATGTGTGTTTTTTTCTTTTAAGTTCCACTTTTTTTTTTTAATTTATGTAGTCTTTTTTCCTTGTATTTTTTGTTTTGGGGTTTTTTTTTAGATTTTCCTTTTCCTGTAAAACCATTTTTTAATTACAATACACTTATACAGTCATTCAGATATTTATGTTATCACACTGTGTTTCTTTTGCAGGAAGAAGAAGAAAGACAAGCAGAAAGAAAAGATGAAGGAGGCCCTGGAACAAACACTCTCGCCTGAAACTGAAAGGCCTCCTGTATCCCGCAAAACAAAAGCAGAAGCTGCCTTTGAAAACAGAAAATGGAAAAAGGTAAAACTGTTGTAATACTTATTACTGCCAATTTCTAATATATAATTCACATGTACACATGTTCAGTGTCATTTCAGAGTTCATTCAGAATTGTTCCATGTGTGGTTTTCTACAGCCTCTAAATTATGTACAAGGATGTAAGTTCATTATATTTGTACACCAGTTGTATAATGTATAATTATTGAAAACTAGGGTTGGAGAAAAAATCAGAACGAAGCTTTACGTTTTCATTTTTATTTATTATCTGTCTTTACCCTATGCCATTCGTTTTGTGACTGAATTTGTGTTTTGTCTTTTTCAGCTGGAGGATCAAATGGCTGACCGGGCATCTAAGTCACATAAGGACAGAATTATGGTAAGATCTGACTTTATTTCAGTTCTTTTCCTTTTTATATGTGTAGGGTAAAAAATGAAAAGGAGGTGATGCTCAAGGACTTTTTAAAAAAATAAAAAGGAGAGGGGGGGGAGAGCAGGTGAATATCTCTGGCTGTAATTCAGTCCTGTTCTGTTGAATGGATCTGTCTGGGTATGGGTAGAATATTCTGCTTGGAGGGTTTCTATGATATCTAATGTTTACTGTACCTTTAAGTTCTAGATATCTTCAGTTATTCTCTCTGATTGATGACATCCAACATCATGTCCAGTTTCAGCACAGTATTGTATGATTAATTGTGGACACCCGGGCATTATTGTTTTCCACCCAGTCCACAATATTTTTTGTTTATCTGGAGGAGTCCATACTATACAACTTGTCACAGCTTTAATCATTAATGACATGAAAATCAAAAAAAGAAAAAGAAGAAAAAGAAAAAAATCCTAATTTAGTGATTTACTAATTATATATTTATATGGAAATAACAGGATGCATTCATATGGTTTATTTTTTATGGATAAAAATTATTTGTTAAAAAAAATCACAATCTGTCTAAAGCTAACACACACACACACACGCACACGCACATACACGCACACGCACATGCACACACACACACATACACACACACACACACACACACACACACATGCGCACACACACACACACACACTTTCTCTCTTCATCTATCTCTTCCATCTCCTCATCCCTTTTTCTTTTGAAAGGACAATGATTCATGAATGAATAACACCACACACACACACACCAACATGTGTCAGTATCATTTTGGAAGCTCTGACACAATTTCTGTAATTCTAATTTTCGAAAATTTTACTGAAACAGGTGCCTTTCTCTGTGTGTTTGTTTGCAGGAGTTCAACAGACACCTGGATTCTCTGACAGAACATTTCGACATCCCTAAAGTGAGCTGGACCAAGTGAACATTTTCAGAACCCTGGACCTGGACACGACATGGGCTAGGCTTCCTGCTCAGGGGTACTGCCTGGTTCATGTTCCTGGAGGCATGGAATGGTTTGTGTGAAACCAAATACTGAATCAAGAATTCATTGTTTCAGTTATTTCCAGACCAGAAATTTGTGGTTTCTTTTGTGGTTCTATTTACTCTGAACTTGTTTGGATGTGACTGTGAATTTCACTTTGCCACACATTTCCCATGACTGATAGAGGATTGACTTTACTGTATGAAGGAATCTGAGTATGCTTGTTTTGGCAAAAGATAGTTCTACAACAGCAGAAAATAGCAGCAAATATAATTTCAGCAAAAAAAAAAAAGTAGAATACTTTCAAAAATTGACCTCCCGTATTAGGCAGTGATTTTTCATTTGTTTTAAATGTATGTTCTTAGGTTATAGGTGCTTGGAGGAGCAGAAGTTGTTTGTATGCAGAAGATAAAGAAAAGATGTCAAGTACAAGCACAGAATGTTCAGAATGATTGTGTTTTGATTGAAGGTGTGCTGTGGCTAAGTTGAATGAATGAAGCTGTGTTAAAAAAAAATTGTGTGATTGCAGCAGAAGTGATGGATGTGTGTGTTACAATGTGAGGTGAAGCCTGCTAACCCCATGTATGTATTGTGAGAGAAAAACTGAAAGTAAACATTGTGGATTTTATTGCTTGATTTTTATGTCTCATTATTTCTTGTTTTTATATATATAATTTTCAGATGCAACAAAAACATGAAAGCATACTCTCTCTCTCTCTCTCTCTCTCTCTCTCTCTCTCTCTCTCTCTCTCTCTCACATACAAACTTATGATTCATACAGAGAAAACTTCAGTAATATAATCAAATTATACATACCTATAAAATCCTACACCTATCCATGGGCAGATAAATATCACAGCTTGGTCAGGTATGCCATTTCTCATCAGTAGAAACAAATGGTTCATCAGTAGTTTTCTGGCCTGCTACAGATTATTTGTCATGCTTTTGGTCTAATGACGATCAATATCCACTGTACTTCCAGTTAAAAATAACCACACCGAAGGTATTATATAGTTGACTGTAACAGTAAAATTAACGAAAGCTATCAACACAAGCGGAAATGGTCTTGGATGGACAAAGTATATATCAACAAGAGAGTCTATGGACAGGCCATAAAAGCTCCTCAAAAATGCTCCAGATAAATCTTGGCTGTGGAGATTTGCTCTCACACACACACACACACACACACACACACACACACACACACACACACCCAGGGCATTGCCTCTGGATCTCACCAGGGCCTGCATAACTCTGTATCCTAACGAGTTTGTCAGCATCTGTATTCCCCAAGCACTGTTAGCAATTCCCCTGCCTGCCTATACTATAGAGCACAGAACTTTACACATGGAAAACAAAGAAACAAAGAACTCACAAATATGGATGGTTTTGTTTATTTTTTTTCCCAATTCTCAAAGCACAACATGCACGCTTTTGTTGTTGTTGTTGTTGCCATCCCTCCTAATCTTTCTTCCCCTGCTGTTGTGAGTTAGTTTTAAAAAATAACAATGAAAAGCCCAGGTATATACCGAGTTTCTTTTTTCAGCCCTCCAAACATAAAATGTGTATACTTTGTGACTCACACTGAGAGATTGTCAATTCATATGGCATCTGATTCACGTGAATTTATAACACATGGAATAAATATGGCACAGCAAATTGTTTTTCTAAACCAGTTCAATATATACATCAAACTAAAACTTCTTCAATCACAAAAATGGCATATATAAAGAGTATACGTATACATGTAAAAAAAAAAAAAAAATTTATAATGCCATTTCTGTGCAAAATTCAATATGGCACATGTAATGAAAAATAAACTATTGCTTTGTGTACCATTCAATGCATAGAAACTAAACACTACACACTTTAAGCAAAATGTAAGAAAAACTTGAGCCTACAACAGTCAACTTAGAAAAAATGTTAGATTTGGACCCCCAACCACCCCCTTTTTTTTTCCTTCCGAAGTTCATTCTTCCATGAAATCACACACTCCCTCTGAAAGGAAATGACACTGGATTGAAACACACTAAAAACAAAACAATACACAATGACCGTGTACCTTATTGCCAGAGGAAACAATGCTAATATCATGTAGATTGCACTGGAACAATATATATAAATATCTACATATATAATAAAAAGAAAAGAAAAAGGTCTAAGGCAATTTGAAAAAAAAAAAGAGGGGGGGGGGGGGGGGGGGAATTAACAGCCTGAAAAAAATATAACGGAAAGAACAGAAAACAAAGTCAATACATACAATAAAACACAAAAAAGCATGACAGAAAGTGAAAAATAAAGAAGACATTTCAAACACAAAATTTCCAAAAGATGAGAAATTCTGTGCACATGATCTCATTATTTCTATGTAGTCCACTGACGTTCTCGACATAAACTGTTACATGTTCAGTCACTGTCCCATTTGTTTCTTCCTGTTCATCAGCTTGAGCTCTGAGATTCACCAATGGTGAGATTTTTGCATATGCGACAGTTTCTGCCCACCATTAATTAAGGAAGCCTCATTCCGACTTTGGAATTATTGTGTCAACTAAAGCATTGTCCTTTTCAAGACAAAATCTGCACATGAGCGTAAATCTGGCCGGACTTTTTTTTTTTTTTTTTTTACCACATCTTATATTTTCCTTCACCTTGTGGTCCTTGCATATTAATCAATGATAATTTATCGCATTAAAATATTACAAATCCTTCACCGCCATTGTGAAGGATTTGTGAAGGACCTGCATTGAATTCTCATTCACGGTGTAGAAAAATAGCTATACTATAAAATCTTCACACAAGCTTCTTTTTGTCCATGATTTGCCTCTTCAGCACATCCACACACAGAAATGAGTTTAGAATTGCTCATCCAATACTAGAAAAAGGGATGGGTGGGGGGGTTTTGGGGGGTAGAGGGGTTTGTTCCTTGGCAAGAGCTTTTGGTGAGCTTTTGTGTACACAACCGGTTTTACTCACCATCGTGGTGTTTGCATTCCAACATCTGGGATGGTGTCTAAACACAACACCTGTGTGCGTGCGGTTTTTTAAAAAATGTCATCCATTCCTACCAGTATGAAATGGCCTGCTCTTCCCAAAGGCAGAACTGGTTTTTATCGTGTGTACAAGATATCCTGCATGTGTTCACACACAAAGCCTTGGTTTAGTCTCATCTGAAGAACTTTTAGGAGTGTGCTGTTAACCCCAGGGGAAAATCCCCTAAATTGGACTCAACTGGATGCCTAGACAGTGCCTCCATCCCAGGTTGTCAGATCATGAGTCTAACCACTAGGCTTTCCCACCCCCCAGAAAAGGTTTATATATGTGTGTGTGTGGTGTGTGTATGTAATGTAATGTAATGTATGTATGTATATTTGTTTGTATGTATAAACGAAAGTTGTTCCAGTATTAATCCAAGATTACTTACTTTAGTCTAGCACAAAAACAGCATCAAACAAAAACAAACACTAATGTTGAATACTGAGAAAACCAAATTAATCTTTTCTTATAATCTCCGCCATCCAGAACTTCAACATGCGAACAATGAAGCCCCGGACATCTGAAACAGAAAAAAAAGTGTATTGTTTAGTCATCTGATAAACTGACTGTTGGTATCTAAAATAAATTCTTAGAATAGATTTCATTTAACAACCTTGTGATCCACACACAGAACTAGTCTCAGAAGGCATAATGATATCATGAAAAAATTACAACAGATTGATATAAAATTCTATAGCCAGCAAAGAGATGAGGGGAAAAAAAGCTTATCTAAGACTCTAAGCACAATTTAAAACTCTAATGATCTAAAACCATGTGGCTACAAACACACACACACGCTTACTTGCAGGGGACAGGATAGCTTGGTAGTTATAATGTCACATTTGCAATCTGAAGGCCCAGGATCAAGACCCCACCGAGATGTCTGTTCAAGGGAATTTTTCCACTATAGTTAACATCAATGCTGACCTCACTCCCCTGAAAATCTTTTTGGTGAGATTATAAACTGATGCCCTGTATGCGAACACATGAAGAACATCTTAGGTATATGTTAACACCTGTTCCACCTTTCAGAAGAGTTGGCCACTATATCTATATGCCGAACTGAAAGGGAATGGATGTAATAACTTACAAAAACACACATGGGGAACTGGATGTAAAAAGAAAAAGAAAAAAAGCACTTGAATGCTTATTCATTATCCTCAAAAGAATTCAAAGAAAAGGAATTACACACACACACACACACACACACACACACACACACACACACACACACACACACATCCATACAATGTACAATCTACAACGAAAACTTTGACAGGACACAATCCTACTGTATTAAAACCCATGCAAATACAAAACATCTCACAAACCTTTATAAAAAAAAAATAATAATAATAATAAATAAAAAATAACCTACCTGCATCGTAGCCCAGCTCATTTTCTACTGAAGCAATGGTGGAGGCTGCCAGGTTTTTGCTGCGGAGCACCAGCACAGACTTGGCCCTACTCAACAACTGCAGATCTCGCCAACTCCCTTCCCCCGAGGAACTCAGACATCTCAGCACTGCAGTCACCCGACACCCATCCTCCTCCACGTTCATTCCTTTCTGTTTGGCTGGGGAAGAGGAAGAGAAAATCATAGTAGTAGTGTGCCATTTATTTTATCAATATAAATATTTCCCACACTGGGTTCATTAAAAGTATACTTCAGCTGATCATTTTTTGCAGATCAAACATAGTCTAATTTCAAAAGTTCTACTTTGGTTGAGTATTTTTTGCAAGCTGACCATTTTTTTTGTTGTTGGCAGGCTTAGAAAGTGCCTTTTATGTGGCTGACATCTTTGATGCAACTTTTTTGTTACATATGGTGAGAACTGTTAATGTGTGAATGGTTAGTGTGGCAAAAAAATGCAGCATCAATGTCAACTGACTACACAGGAGTTGCGCAAAACTGTGGGGTATAGCTTTAGGCAAAAGTACTCACTTTATTAAAAAAAATTCTCTCCAGATACATACATTTATCATGTCAAATACTATGTAATGCCCTTCATTGTTTGTTCAGTGACTTTGGACACAATATCTTGGATAATGTAATGACTGTAGCTACAAAAAACAATAAACCGAGGGGGTAAAAATCAGAAATATGCTGGAAATCAAATCAGCAAAGGACTCCACCAATACTGGATAGTGAAACAGGACACAAATTTTTATACCCCCTTCTGCCCAAAACTTGGTTTTAAATGAGCTGGGGGAAAGACCTGGCCAATGGAAATAGACAATTTCCAACACAATGCCTCACAGATCCCACAACATGAACAAAAAGCTTGCAACAGAGCTACAACAAGTGAGTGATAACTGCATACAAAAATCTTCTACTTGTCATTGCCACAAGTATGATTTAATCCAGTTCTGTTTCTTTAAATGCTACAGCTTAAAGTACTTTTAAGCACCATAAACAAAAACAAAAAATCAAAAGACAGCTTACCTTCACTGCGATACACATCCCAGATGGCATCCAAAAACTCTGTCATGTCCTCCACCATTGTGCGTAACTTTTCTACACTACTGGAAAAAACAACAACCCAACAATCATCATGAAAGTACAAACTTGGTGCTGAAAATTGAATAAAAACACCCCCCCCCCCCCTTAAAAATAGGAATGAAATATTAGTCACAATCTTAATGAACATCCATAATTAAAATATAGGGGATTAGTGGCGATGTAAAGCCAGGAAAAGAGGCAGACCACCAACATCCTCCATTGCCAACTTCACTGAGATCAGTGGTCTGGGAGAGCTACAGGAAATCGTAGACTTCAGCATAAACAGAGAGAGATGGAGAACCCTTGTGGCATCATGTGGCGCTCCTACCAACAACCGCAGCAAATGAGACGGTTGAACTGGGTTGAGAGAAATGGTTAGAGTGCTGTTTGTTTTTTTTCTTCTTGTTGTTTGTCTGTCTGGGGTTATCTATTTTTGTTTTTGTTTGTTTTCATTCCTTGGCTAGAGCTCTGAGGTTGTTCAATGGTGAGAATTTTGCATATGCAAGTATTTTTTCTCCCCATCATTTAGGTAGCCACATGCATGCTCTTCACAAAAAATTGTCATCCATTTCTACCAGTATGAAATGGCCTACTCTTCCACAAGGTGAAACAGGTTTTTAATGTATGTGCAAGATGTTCTGCGTGCATTCGCACATGGGGCCTCAGTTTATGGTTTGTCGGGACTTTTGACACTCCGTTCAATTTTCTTATTAAATTGGGAAGAAAGGGCAAGGCTGGGAATTGAACCCAGAACCTGATGGTTTACTTGATAAGCAGGTGAAAGTCTTTAACAGTCCTGCCACCTTCATTCTTGGACTCGTGATGTGAAGTAATCTGTAGGCACTACTTATCTACTTCGTTTACTGATATATGTCGTGAGATCATGCCAAGACCTTATGGTTTTAAGAAGATACAAGGAAGCTTTGCTATCAGAGTGGGATCGGAATAAACAAGATTCAATGAGGACACTGGGCAAATAAGCTGGAATGGCAAACATAATATAAAAAATAAGCAAAACTAGATATGTAGTAATACACACATGTATACATACGTAAGCTGTGCTAGCTTTCTCTTTTACCCTCAATAAATATCATTTTGACTTTACTTCACACACACACACACACACACACACACACAACACACACACACACACACACACACACACACACACACACACACACACACACACAACACAACACAACACAACACAACACAACACAACACACACACAAACACACATGCTCATGCACACTTGTCTAATATCATTTATTGTGAATAGACATTAAATCAAAACTCTCTCTCCCCCTCTCTCTCTCACACACACACACACACACACACACACACACACACACACACACACACACACACACACACACACAGGGGACGGATAGCCTAGTGGTCAGAACATTGCGCTGGCAATTTGACGATCCGGGTTCGATTCCAGTTGAGGAGATTTTTCTCCTGGAATAAACATCAGTGCTGACTCCACTCTCCCCAAAAGTCCTTCGGATGAGACTTTAAACAGAGGCACTGTGTACGAACGCATGCAGAATTTCTTGCACACACGTTAAATCCTGTTCCGCTTTTCGTAAGAGTACGCCATCATGTGCCAGTGTGAACAGATGACATTTACAAAACTGCATATACACGAGGACTTGATGTAAAAAAAAAGCACAAGAGTGCTTATTCCATTATCCTTGATATATAAAAGAATAAAATAAAAATAAAAAATAAAAATAAAAAAAACACACACTTCATAAAAAACACTGCCACATGTATACACATGCACAGTGGATTTGAGAAAAAAAGCCTGATCCTTACAACTGCTCGTTTTCACTGGAGTAGATGAAATCCTTGGCTCTCTGAACCTCCACTTTACTGAGGAGGGGTTTCTTCCTCTTCCTTCTCAGCTTTCTCTTCCGCTTCTTGCGGAGGTCCAGGCCTACTGGATTATAGACAACACCCACAGTGTCCAGTGTCTTCTCCTCTTGACTGTCCATGGTAAGGTCCAGAGTGTCAAACTGTTTGTGTCTGGGAGATCCACTGTCTGTAAGTGTAAAACAAAAAAAAGGATAGGCATACTGGTAAAATATATATGCAAAAGAGACAAAGCACTGAAAGATTAATGATGATGATGATGATGATGATGATGATGATGATGATAGTAAGAGGAGGAGGAGTAGTAGGAGGAGGAGGAGGAGAAGGAGGAGGAGTAGTGGTAGTGGTAGTAGTAGTAGTAGTAGTAGTAGTAGTAGTAGTAGTAGTAGTAGTAGTAGTAGTGGTAGTAGTATAGTAGTAGTAGTAGTAGTATAGTAGTAGTAGTAGCAGTAGCAGTAGTAGTAACAATAATGATGATGATAACGATAAAAAATAATGATAATAGCGACAACAATAATAATAATAATGGTGATAACATTTATGATAATAATAATGATAGTCATTCTTATATAACATGCAAAATCTTAATATTAGCAATTCAACACACTATATTTCCATTTTCACTCTAGCACAAAAAAGAAGTGTTTTTATGTTTCATGAAATTTTGATACATAATTATATAGATTGCATTCAGAATTACAATTTGGGAGGTTCAATTTTATCTAGCAATGACTTTAGACTGACGCTGTTTTTATAACAAAAATCTGGACACAATATTATCTAGAATATGGCTTTACACGCAGGTTGCCAATAAAAATATATAATATACATTGATCTGATACACAATTTACAACAGTGACACTGGGTGTGTTAAGGATATTCAGCATGATGCTAAAAATACCTTTCAGAAACATGCTACCAGTCAAAACTAGCACTGAAATATAGTAAAAAATTATTTTTAAAAACAGGTTTGTAAAATAGACACCTTTCTAAACTGTAATCTACAAAACTGTTTTTGAGGCAGACCCTGCATGCTTAAAATACACTTTCAAAAAGATTTAGTTAAATTACTCTCAGTTGTTACAGAAACTGATGACGAAGGTTAGCAGGCAATAAAATGAAACCTGGCATATCTTATAATTATGCTTAACAAA
>CM060323.1:13237636-13257290 GCA_030674155.1 Stramonita haemastoma
TCAGAGTCCATGATTCACAGCCATATAGGAGGATAGATATCACGAGGGATTTGTAAAGGTGGTATTTGGTGCAGAAGCTGATGTTGTTGCTTCTGATGATCCTCTGGAGTCTGACTAGAGCAGATGTTGCTGTTGCAATGCGAGCTTTCATTTCATTGTTTGATGTGCCATCTTTTGTTAGGATCATTAAAAGATTCTCCCTCTTTCTTTCCTTCTTGTGTGTGTGTGTGTGTGTGTGTGTGTGTGTGTGTGTGTGTGTGTGTGTGTGTGTGTGTGTGTGTGTGTGTGTGTGTGTGTGCGTGTGTGTGTGTGTGTGTGTGTGTGTGTTTCATTTCACGAAGCGCTTAGCACATTTCATTTAACACGCACTCACACTACCGTACACACACACGTGTGCGTGCGCGCACACACACATACACACAGGTACAGGTACACATACACACACACACACCAAACACACAAGTACACACAACACACACACACGCGCGCGCGCGCGCACAAACACGCACACCTTAAACAATCAACCACCATTAATCAACTTTCATCCATGCACATATCCAACAAATCGGGGAGAGAGAAGGGGGGGGGGGCATTATCAAACTTGCTTAAGAAAACGGTAAAGAGCAAACATAGCAAGCAGAAAATAAACAAGAAAGAGACTACAGTGGGAAAAAGAAGAGAGAGAGAGAGAGAGAGAGAGAGAGAGAGAGAGAGAGAGAGAGAGAGAGAGGAGAGAGAGAGAGAGAGAGAGAGAGAGAGAGAGAGAGAGAGAAATAAACACAAAGGAGTTTGTAGAAAAAAATAGATGAAATTTCTAGCACAAACTGTCCAGAAAGTGGGAATATATCTACTATCTCTACATGTGGACATCTATCTGTGAAGTACAATAAGATCATTATGACCTTGCCACGTCTTAGCTTTCGATCAACCAAACTCTGTCCTATGGTCAAAGAGATTTGGTCGGCTTCTACTTCCATAATTTTTTATGTGTAGCTCAATAAATGGATCGGTAGTCTACAGGTAACACGCCTGCCTAGAAAGTGGAAAGTCCGGGTCGGAGTGTGCGGTGGTTCGAATCCCGTTTGGGCCCCCAAACTTTCCCCCCATCCATTAGACCATGAGTAGAGGTCTGAGGGCTAGTCTTTGTGATGAGACAATAAACCGCTTTGATTTAGAAGGAACTAACACAAACAAGATATAGTGCAATATAAGTTCCATCTTTTTTTTTTAATCGAGGTCCCGAGTGTTACACATCATTATTTAGCACACTGTAAAAGAACCCACGGCAACAAGAGGGTTGGCCCTGGCAAAATTCTGTAGAAAAAACCACTCTGATAGGGAAACAAATGCAATTGCAGACAGGAAAAAGAAAAAAAATAATGAGTGGCGCTGCACTTTTGGTGACGCGCTCTCCCCGGGGACAGCAGCCCAAATTTCATGCAGAGAAAGTTGCAGTGACATAAAGGGGTATAAAATGAAAATACAAAATGGGAAAAAAAAAGTAAAAGTATGCTCTGCGTAGGGGAGGTAACCTCTCCTCTGCCATCTCGCACAGAGTAACATCCCTGTTCCTGCCAAAATAAAAAAAAATCGGATGTGGAGTAGGCCTAGATTAGACTCCACTAAATTGTGTCTACTCTTTGCTCTCCACCACAATAGCATCCAAGCAATCACACACACACACACACACACACACACACACACACACACACACACACACACACACACCACACACACAGAAAAATGATCACTCAACGCTCAACCATATATTTTGCCGAAGTGTTTCAGCAAACTCCATGCTTTATTCATGTCTTGACACACCCAAAAAAGAACTCTCACACATTCTAAAGCATCTTAAACAAAA
This sequence comes from Stramonita haemastoma, assembly GCA_030674155.1. Classification (NCBI taxonomy): domain Eukaryota; kingdom Metazoa; phylum Mollusca; class Gastropoda; order Neogastropoda; family Muricidae; genus Stramonita; species Stramonita haemastoma. Next base: position 13,239,501 of record CM060323.1, read on the forward strand.
ACAAAGACATTCACTGTCTGATGAAACAAAAAAGACAAAGATACCAAAAATTAAGTAAGCTAAGGAGGATTAACTACAGAAAAGTAACCACACAAAGATGATAGAAGAAGAAAAACAATAACAAAAAAACTTACATGTAGAACACAAAAAAGTGATGCTAATACTGGGATCTGCAGTTGTAAATCTTATTCACATCACTGATCAACATGAATAAGAAAACAGAGGATAAAACTTTCCTAGCTTACATCCTTGAGACTATTTACACATTATTTTCTGCCTAAACCTATGGCTTTAGTTAAACAGACGTGTACCAAAAAGTGATGAGCGATTTGCGCCATCTTTTATGTGTGGTCACTTAAGGGTACAACCTCACAAAATCCTGAGGGAACAATGAAAGTGAAGAGTATGATCTGGGTGAAAAATGATAAGATTGCTGTGGTCACAAACAAGAGATCAGCAATGAAATTATCCATGCAAAATATTTTTTTCCCATATTTACATACTATTTACTAAAATGTTGTCAAGATTCTGAAAAACATACCAAAAGCCAAATTGTTGTGAATATTCTGGAAGACAGAATAATAGCCAAAATTCTGGAAGACATGCAATAGGCAAAATTCTGGAAGACACACTAACAGTCAAAATGGTGTCAGAAATTTTGGAAGTTATACTTAATAGCCAAAATTCTGGATGACATACCAACAGCCAAAATATCAAAATTCTGGAAGACACAGATAGCCAAAATGTCAAATTTCTGGAAGACAAAGCCAAAATGTCAAAATTCTGGAAGACATACAGATAGCCAAAATGTCAAAATTCTAGAAGAAATACTAATAGCCAAAAAATGGGGTCAGAAATTCTGGAAGACATACTAACAGCACACAAAAAAATGGTGTCAGAAATCCTAGAAAACAAAGTAGCAGCCAACAAAATGGAGTCCAATTGTCCAACTCAGCAGCACAGACTCAGGAAGAGAAGAGGAATGCAGTGTTGTCACAGTGAGACCACCCAAGGGGGGGAAGAGCTGAAGAACTAGGTATGGGCAGAGGCAGGCGTTAGATGTAGAAGTTGAGCATGTTCTCATAGTGTTCCTGCTGACCTGACACTCTCTGGGGCTCCCCGTTTTCCTCAATGTATTTCTGAAGAAATGACAAGGACAACAACAAAAATATTGACGGAAGATGCTAAGGATTGGTTTTAGATAGGGGTTCTTTTCGTCTCTGAATTAAAGGAATAGATGCTAAGTATTGGTTTTAGATAGGGGTTCTTTTCGTCCCTGAATTAAAGGAATAGATGCTAAGGATTGGTTTTAAATAGGGTTCCATTTCGCTCATGAATTAAAGGAATAGATATACTGTTAAGTATATGGCACAGCATAGCAACTACAAAGCTGGAACCTTGAGTCTGTGTGGTGTACATGCAACTACAAAGCTGGAACTACAAAGCTGGAAGCTTGAGTCTGTGTGGTGTACAACTTCAACGTGTATTAATATGGCAATGTTGTGCTAGTACTTGTTGCATGCACTCTACAGGTAGTGCTGAAAAGTAAGAATACGGTGAAATACAGTTATCATTCAGAAACGGTGAATTACAATTGTTCTTATTATTCATGTACTTATTTACTGGGCAAAGAGAAAATGGGGTGACAGCCCTGATATGGCCTCTGCTGTTGGCAGAACTACAAACATGATTGAACCGGAGGTCAAAAGAAAACTGCCCCTGAGAGGAACTGATCAAGGGAGGTTACCGACTTGATAAAGCGCCAGGGATGTGAGCACTTATTGTCCTTGGCTTGTTCCTAAAATTGGGGGGGGGGGGGGGGGGGGGGGTGTATGTCTTTATGAATGCCTGCCCTAGTCTGGGCTGTTTCTTTGTCTGTTTGTTTGTTTCTGTTTTTATTTTACGGACTCATGAAGAGAGAAATTTATGGAAAAAAGTGGTTCAGTAAAAAATATAGACTGCTTTATGAATAGAGAGTTTTAGGGAAAAACCTGAAAGAACCCATCATACCCAACACTTTTATGTTACCTCCTAGACTTTCCTTGCACTGTTTGATGAAAAAAAAAGTATTTTCAGGAGGAAAACCTGAACAGGGACACAGCCCACAACTTTCTAAGACTGCTTCAAGAAAATATGTTTTTTCAAATGAAGTCCAAAACATATTATAACACAGCAAACGAAAAAAAAAAATCAGCAAACAATAATCACACACACACACACACACACACACACACACACACATTCCAGCAGTTCTTTTGTTTATTTGATGGTTTGCTACTTATTTCCATTATTGTGGCTATAAAAAAAAGTTCTGACATTGAATTCATAGTGTATTCTTCATCTTCATCAAATGCTCAGACAGCAGCCATCCTTGTCTGTCATATGAGCGAAAATGTGTTGCACTGCCATTAAGCACCTAACAAGTCAGGCCCAGTACATCCGACTTCGAGAGGAAGAAAATTATCATCTTTCCAGTCTTTCTGGGGGAAAAAAGCAGGATAATGGACCAAGAAGGCAGAAAGTAGACAAGATGGGAGGTGACAGGATGAAAAGGAACAAGGCATAAACAAAAAAAGGGATATAAAAGAGGGAATTCCTAAGACAGAATTTCCAGAAGGTGGGGATGCTATTCATACTGACAGGTCCACGGTATGTCCGCAAGGGAAACAGCTTGTAAAGCTGACTATCTTAAGTTGTTTTTTTTTTCCTTTTAAAAATCTAGCAAGCACAAACTAAACAACAGCTTCTTAAATAGTTTTAAGCCTGCTGTTTTGCTGTTGTTGAGGTTGTACTGTAATTATCATTTCCTCTTGTTCTGTTACTAACGTTTCGTTTTTTTGTTGTTTTGTCATATGTTACTACGACTTCTTGCTCTTGCTACTATAGAAAAATTAAAGTGTAATACTACTAAGAGTGAACATGAATTGAACAAAACAAATCAAACCAAATCAATTACTCTTTCTTTTTCTAGCTTTAATTAAAACATTCATTGGTCTTATCTTCTTATCTAGTCTGTCACTTACCTCACAGTCTTCCAGAGTTGCTTCCCCTTTGGCAATCTTCAATCCAATGTCTTTCTCGAAACTGCTGTAACGCTCCTGGAAAAGAACAAGAAAATGGTAACTCTCTGAGCTCAAAGATTTACCATACTTCCAGACCCACTATCAACAACACACAGAGAGAGACAGAGAGACAGAGACAGACACAGAGACCGACAGACAGAGACAGAGAGAAAGACTATATACACATACGCACACACGCACGCACGCACGCACGCACGCACGCACGCACACACACGCACACACACACACACACACACACACACACACACACACACACACACACACACACACACACACACACACACATACACACACACACACAGAGTGGGAGAGAAAGGGGGAGAGAGGGGGGAGAGATTTATTTTATTTATTCTTTTTATCGAGAATAACAGAATAAGCAATCTTATGCCTTATTTTTCATCCGGTCCCCGTGTATATGTAGGTTTGTAAATATTGTCATCTGTTCCCACCGTCACACAATGGCCTGCTCTTACGAAAAGCGGAACAGGATTTAACGTGTGCGCAAGATGTATTGCGTGCGTTCGCACACGGGGCCTCGGTTTACAGTCTCATCCGAAAGAGAGAGAGAGTGAGTGGGGGAGTGAGTGGGGGAGGGTGTATGTATGTATGTGTGTGTGTGTGTGTGTGTGTGTGTGTGTGTGTGTGCGTGCGTGCGTGCGTGCGTGCGTGCGTGCGTGCGTGCGTGCGTGCGTGTGTGCGTGTGTGCGTGCATGCGTGCGTCGGGGGGGAGGGGAGGAGAAGGGAGGGGGGAGCTGGAGGGGACTTGAACCTGGCGTAGGTCATCCCTCTCCGGGTCACAAATTGCATGCCATGCTAAACATCATCCCTGCCAAAAATCATCCCACCAATGCTGGTCTAAGCAAAAAAGTAAAGGTGTCTTATAACCTATGCAGTCGTTGGGGAGCGAGATGTCAGAGACCTCAGCTTTTCCTGGGATCAGCATTTTGAGGGTGGTGCTCATCTCCTCTCCCTCGCTGCTTTACCTTCCCTGACCCTAAAGAGAGCAGGTACCCATTTACAGCTGGGTGAACTCTACTGAAGCCAAGGCGCGCAAAAACGGTCACCCATCCATCCAACTGGTAACCACGCTTTATGCTGCTTAACCTTGGCTTGGGGAAAGCGAGTGTTCAAACCACTGGGCTATTCGGTCCCCTAGGCTAGGCCTACCTTGACATATTTGGACAGCACACCCTCCTGAAGAACCTTGGCAGCCACTTTCAGCCCCCGTGCCATGGAATCCATTGCCCCTGTTACATAGTTAGAGTATAGAGCTTAACATTTCTCCATCATTGAAATAACACAAAAAGTAAGGCAAATAAGAAAATCGTTTAATCAAAGCAGGAGCAACAACAACAACAACGAGGTAACAATTTAAAAAGTCTGAATGAAGAAGAAGAAGAAGAAGAAGAAGAAGAAGAAGAAGAAGAAGAAGAAGAAGAAGAAGAAGAAAGAAGAAGAAAAGATCGCCAAGAAGGAAAATAGATATGATTGGAGAGAAATACATTAAAGTAACTGATGCATAAAAAACAAGGAAAATATGGGGAAAAGATGGGGAGGGGCAATAACACACACAGACACACACAGACACACACACACACACACACACACACACACACACACACACACACACACATGCTTCTGAAGGAAATGTATATGTAATTCTGTCAGATGAAAACATTTTTTTTTTTTGCTATTTCGGAGTCTCTTGTACATAACCCAGATTTCGAGTTTCTTTGAAGTTCTTTGATATTGTTTTCCCTATTTGCATTTTTATGTGTTACATTAATGTTCTAATACCAAAATGATTCATAAATCTCTTTCCATAAGCTATTTTATATGTGCTACGTCTTTTTTTCTCTCTCGTCTAATGTCACTTATAGTGAACAGACGTTAAATACAAGAACACACACACACACACACACACAACCACACACATACACATACACACACAACAACAACACAACACACACAACACACACAACTTACACTCACACACACAACACACACACACAACACAACAACACACACACACACACACACACACACACACAACACACACACACACACACACACACACACACCACACACACAAACAAACACACAAACAAACACACAGACACACACACAAACACAGACACACACACAAACACACACAACACCCACACCTACCCCCCCCCCCCCCCCCACACACACACACACCCACACACACACAACACACACACACACACACACAAACACAGGCACACAATTCACCCCCCCACACACACACACACCACACACACACACACCCCCACCCCCTACACAACACACACACACACACACATACACACACACACACACACACACACACACACACACACACACACACACACACACACACACAAGCACAACTCACCGATGTGGGCGATGAACATGTCCTTGAGGTCAGTGGACTCGCGCCGTACCTTGCAGTCGAAGTTCAAACCTCCAGGGGCCAGCCCCCCTTGCTCTAAGACCACCTGTACACCACACACACACACACACCACGGTGACACCACCCTTCACTACACACTGCTGGGGGGGGGGGGTAAATAGTTGTGCTTTTGTGTGGTGGGGTGTGTGTGTGTGTGTGTGTGTGTGTGTGTGTGTGTGTGGGTGTGGGTGTGGGTGTGTGGGTGTGGGTGGTGTGGGTGTGGGTGTGGGTGTGGGTGTGTGTATGTGTGTGGGGGTGGGTGTATGTGTGTGTGTGTTGTGTGTGTTGTTGTGTGTGCGTGTGTGAGTGTGTGTGTGTGAGCGTGAGTGAGTGAGAGTGTGTGTGAGTGAGAGTGTGTGTGTGTGTGTGTGTGTGTGTGTGTGTGTGTGTGTGTGTGTGTGTGTGTGTGTGTGTGTGTGTGTGTGTGTGTGTGTGTGTGTGTGTGTGTGTGTGGTAGGGGGGCTGTTTTCACCTACCTTGTCATATATATGCAGCCATACACCAACTTTTGAGGACAAACAAAATAAATCCATTTATTTTCATGGTTTTGGCGCAGTTTTGGATGTTCCTTGGGAAAGTGTTAGGTGTCTCTGCCAAATATTTTTTTAAATCACGTATTCAGACAAACAAACAAGGAAACTAGTTATTATCATTATTACTATTATTATTCTCTTCTTTCGAGGACAATGGAATAAGTACTCCTGTGCTTTTTACACCCAGTCCCTGTGTATATGTAGTTATGTACGTTTTGTAATCCATATACAGACAAGCAGATAAAACAAAAAAAAAGTATGCAGACAAACAAAAAAACTACATAGACATAGAATCAAACAAATAATAAACCACGAACCTTCATGATCATGGCACAGTTCTTGATGTCCATGGGGAACTGGTCAGTGTCCCAGCCCAGGTCAGGGGACCCTGTGTTCGAATCTATGGAACCCAGCAACTGGTACCTGCAGCACACAGAATAACAAAGTTCATGATTAAATTTATATATGAAACCAGGTTCATCTATATATCTATCTTTGATTATCATCATCATTATCATTGTTAATCATATTACTGTTATCATCATCATCATCATCATCATCATTATATTATTATTATAATTTTCCTATTTCACAGGACTCCCCCCCCCCCTCTCTCTCTCTCTCTCTCTCTCTCTCTCTCTCTCTCTCTCTCTCTCTCCTTCCTCCTCCCTTTTCTCCTCATGCTTCCTACCATCAGAGATATCGGATGAACATTATCCTATAATTTTCACCACTCCTGTCGGTCATACGGTGCACACATACATCATAGTTTCGACCGCAAGCACAGACGACCATACAGACACAATACAGCATCAGCACAGAGAGATGGGAAGGCAGGCATGCATGCAGCAGACAGACAGACACAGGCAGGCAGGCAGGCAGGCAGGCAGGCAGGCAGACAGACAGACAGGCAATCAGGCTTACAGACAGACAGGCAGGTAGACAGGCAGGCAATCAGGGTTACAGACAGACAGACAGACAGACAGACAGACAGACAGACAGACAGACACATAGACAGACAGAAAGACAGGCATACAGACTGACTTACGCAGAAGCCATGACGACGTCGTGTTCATAGCAGTGGCCAGCCAGTGTGGTGTGGTTGGGTTCAATGTTCAGCTGGTAGACACACACAGACACACACATTAACACACGTATGTACACACAGATACACACGTACACACATGCAGACACGTATGCACGCACGTACGCGCACGCACACAGAGTGACAATTTTTTAATTCCTTTATAAAAAGAAGTTTTCTCACTAAAAAGTCAAAAGATTGAAGTTGTACATAACATTTCTTCAAAATCAGAAAAGGCACACACACACACACACACACACACACACACACACACACACACACACACACAAATACACACACGCACACACACACACACACACACACACACACACACACACACACACACACACACACACACACACACACACACTTTAATCCCTACAACATACATAAAAATTAACAATCATACATATTTACATACATACATGTCATATTTACAGGCGTGCTTTTGTGATTATTCATAAAACAATATTTAATGTAAAAGTCACTGTCTGAATGTAACAACAAAACGAATACGTTAATAAATAATGGAATAAAACAGCTTTGCATTATTGCATACAAACACTATCGACAAAACACACAAGCGATTTCCTAAGTAAAGAACAAGATTAATCGACATAAAGCTCGGAACAATAGCAACATACACACACACGCGCGCGCACGCATGTGTACACACACACGCACACATACACACGCGCGCGCACGCACGCACGCAAGCAAGCACGCAAGCATGCACACACACACACACACGCACACGCACGCACGCACGCACATTATACACATACACATAGACAGATAAAGATAGAGAGACAGAAAGAGAGACACAGAAAGAGACAGAGACAGAGAGACAAAAAGGCAGAGACGGGATAGATTTTTATGTTGGAAAACTCCTCACGAAAACCATACCTTGATTTCGTTTTCCAGACCGTATGTTCTGAGAAAACCGATGACAGTCATGGCATCTGTAAAATAAACCAACCAATCAATCAATCAATCAATCACTCCATCAGTCAATGAAAGAACCAATGGATCAATAAATGACTGACTGACTATAACCAGCTGATTAGCTCACTGACGACTAAACGGCAACCAGAATAATTCTAATCTTCAAAACAACATGTGGTATTGTCCACAGATGTATGCGTGTGGAAGTGTGTTTACTTTTTTTTTTTTTTAGTTTATTCTTTTATTTCGAGGATAATGGAATAAGCACTCATTAGCTTGTTTACATCCAGTCCCCGTGTGTATGCAGTTTTGTAAATGTTGTCATCCGTGTGTACGTGCGTGCTTGCGTGCGTGCGTGTGTACGTGCGTGCGTGCGTGTGTGTGTGTGTGTGTGCGCGCGTGCGTGCGTGCCTACGTGTGTGCGTGCGTGCGTGTGTGTAGGCTAGGTAGTGTGTGTGTATGTGTGTATGTGTGTGTGTATGTATGTATGTATGTATGAATGTTTGTATGTATGTATGTATGTATGTATGTATGTATGTATGTATGTATGTATGTATGTATGTATGTATGTATGTATGTATGTATGTATGTATGTATGTATGTATGTATGTATGTATGTATGTAACCATCTATCGATATCTTTATGTACGTAGTCATAAAGACATAATAACTTACTTCTAACTGAGTAGGTGAAAGTATATATAGATACATAGATAGTGAGGAAGGGAGGAAGAGGAGGTGTATGAACATAGGTATGTACGCGGTAGCAAGAAAACAGGTAGGTAGGTAGGTGCAAAGGAAGGTAGGAAGGTATGTAAATGGTATGTATATTATATATATATATATATATATATATATATATATATATATATATATATATATATATATATATATATAGTGTGTGTGTGTGTGTGTGTGTGTGTGTGTGTGTGTGTGTGTGTGTGTGTGTGTGTGTGTGTGTGTGTGTGTGTGTGTGTGTAAGCATCAAGTACGTAAGTACATAAGCAGGCAAGTATCTGGACACAAAAAGAAGATAAATACGTACCTACTTACACACACAGCTGCTTATACATAAAGGGTAACGTGAATCAGTGAACACGCCATAAGTATTATGGTCAAATCGGTTGGAAAGCTAATACAGCTGAAAGGAGCTGCCTACTTTTGAATGTCTGGTTAGACAGACACTAGAAAGACACAAGACAGACAAAAGACAGACATACAAACAGATAGACAAGACAGACAACAAAAGACATACAACAGACAGACATACAACAAACATACAACAGACAGACATACAACAGACAGACATACAACAGACAGACATACAACAGACAGACATACAACAGACATAGACAACAGACAGACAGACAACAGACAGGCAGCCAAATAGACAGCCAACAGACAAACGAAACATGTAACAGACAAGAAAGACAACGGACAGACAGACAGACAGACAGACAAACGAAACATGTAACAGATAAGACAGACAACAGACAGACAGACAACAGACCAGACATACAACAGACAGACATACAACAGACAGGCACACAGGAAAGGGTGCAAACCCAGGCAATGTCAGCTGACCATAATCATACTGATGTTTGCTGGGTTCTTTCGGCTTGGGCTCAATCAGCAACACTCCGTCGAAACCGATCTTCTTCTTGTAGGCTGCACACACACATACACACACACATACACACACACATACACACACATACACACACACACACACACACACACACACACACACACACACACACACACACACACACACACACACACACACACACAAAGTGAACGGATGACAACATTTAAAACTGCATACACATAGGGACTGGATGTTTAAAAAAAAAGCCCGTGGGTGCTTATTCCATTATCCTCGAAATAAAAGAATAAACAAGTAAAAAAATAATACACACACACACACACACACACACACACACACACACACACACACACACACACACACACACACACACACACACACACACACACACACCCGAACATATGAACACACACGCAGGCACGTACGAACGTATGCAGGCATGCACGCACGCACGTATGCACAAGCCCCTCTCTCTCTCTCCCACCCTCCATCCCTTCCCTCCCTCCCCCTCTCTCTCTCTCTCTTTCTCTCTCTCTCCCTCCCTCCTTCTCTCTCCCGCCTCATTTTACAAATTGTGAACAAACTTTAAATTGTTTGAACACACAGCGCTCTCATAGACAGCGAGCGAGCGAGAGAGAGAAAGTGGGGGGGGGGGAGGGAGGGAGAGAGAGGGAAAGTGAGGAAGAGAGAGATAGAGGGCGAGAGTGATGAAGAGAGGAGCACAGACAGACAGACAGGGGCAGAGACAGACAGACAGACAGACAGAGGCAGAGGTAGGCAGACTGACCTATAGCCATGCGGAAAAAGGCAGCCATGTGATCCAGTTCTGCCCGTACATTGCTGTTGAGTAGGGTGTGAAACCCCTCTCTTCCTCCCCAAAACACTGCACACAACACACACACACACACACACACACACACACACACACACACACACACACACACACACACACACACACACACACACACACACACACACGCATACAGGCACATGCGCAGGCACAAACATGCACACACACATGTGTATATACGCAAGTATGTATACGCGCGCGCATACACACACACACACACACACACACACACACACACACACACACACACACACACACACACACTTGTCACTTAATTGCAAGAATTATAGAACAGAAGAGGAGTATAAAACAGAGTATACCGACCCAGTCCCTGACAACAGTTCATATATTAATGCCGCAATTTCAGTGGAAGAAGTTAGAGATGCTTTAACATCTCTTTCTACTAAGAAAACATCTGTTGGATTAGATGCAGTTTCTAACGACATGCTAAAACATATACCAGTAAACTTTATTTTTCTACTTCATAAACTGTTCAATAAATGTTGGGTTGAAGGTGTTATGCCAGTAATTTGGAAACAGTCAATTGTCATTCCAATTCATAAACAGGGAAAGCCCAAAACAGACAAAACTAGCTACAGACCAATTGCGTTGACCTCACACACTGGCAAGCTAATGGAGAGAATTATTCTGAAAAGGCTGATGTATTTCTGTGATAAAAATAAGATAATCCCGGTCAATCAAACGGGTTTTCAAAAAGATAGGTCTGCTATTGATAACTTGGTTAAACTGTCAACGCATATAAAAATTCAGTTTGCAAGAAGAAAGAACGTTCTTGCAACTTTTTTTTATATAAAAAAGGCGTATGATCAAGTTTGGCATGCTAAGTTGCTGTGTAAACTAAAGAATCTAGGTTTTTCTGGGCATTTCTATCATTATATTAAAAGTTTTTTGACTAATAGAAGTATACAAGTTAGAGTAGCAAAATCATATTCAGGTTTTAGATCTCTTCATATGGGACTACCCCAAGGATCTGTTATATCACCTCTACTGTTTAATGTTTTGCTGCATGATCTCCCTATGACATTGTCAAACGAAGTCGTCATAGTGCAATATGCAGATGACATATGTATGTGGATGAATGTTTCTATGAAAAGAAACACACCAAAAAGAGTATTAAACTACATTAAAAAGGTATATCAGAACCAGCTAAACAATGTCAATAAGTATATGTTTGAAAATGGATTTACTTTATCCACAGAAAAAACTTACACTGTGCTTTTTAACAATAGCAGTAATCCAGAAGAGCTACCAGCATTTAAAATTGGGGCCGACATGATTGAGTATAAAAATACCATAAAGTTCTTAGGTGTTTTTCTTACTTCTAAGCTAACTTGGAATGCACATATTGAACACAATTTAACTAAAGCAAAAAAATGTTTGAACTTACTGAAGATGGTCAGCAAACAGTTCTGGGGCCAAGATACATTAAATTTGAAAAGTTTAGCTACATCTCTTATTCGTTCAAAATTATCGTATGGCCAAGAGGTCTTTTTCAGTGCTCCTAGGTATTTACTTAAAAAGTTACAAAGTATAGACTGCAAAGCATACAGGCTTGCTCTTGGTGTGCCTTATCACGCCTCAGCCATGGGAACGTATAACGAAGTCGGCATATTACCTTTAGATGATTACCGTCAACTAGCATGTGCTAAATATGTGCTCAGAAACAGAACAACTGAAAACTTTATTTCAGAAGAAATAGAAGTAAAATCAGAATTTAGTTTTCCTAAAAGAGCAAAATCTATATCCTCTTTAATGCCTATAGGTACATACGTGTCTGATCTTGTTCAAAACTCTGAAGTCAATCAACACAGCATGGACACAAGAGAGGCAATATTACCTTGCCCATCTTGGGAGATGAATAAAGCACACTTCGATATTGAGGTGTCTAATGAAAAAAAGAATGACAATCTGAACATAATGGTTTCTGATGTCCGATCCCACATCCATCATAAATATTTTGACCATTTACAAATTTATACAGACGGATCACGTCTAGATAATCAAGAAACGGGATCTGCTTTTGTTATACCAGCGTTAAAAATTGAAAAATCATATCATGTTGGTAAACATCACTCGATATTTACAGCAGAACTTGTAGCAATATTAATGGGTCTTACTTATATTCTTGATTTGCCATTATGTATATTTCAAATTCTTTTTTGTGTGGATTCTAAGTCGGTATTGTATGCTTTAAAATCTCCATGTTACAAGAAAACTTCAAAAATTATATTGGAGATTAAGCATGTCATACATCTCTTGACCTTAAAGGGGATAAATGTAAATTTTTGTTGGGTGCCTTCACACTCTGGATTCTTTCCAAATGAGTGGGCAGATAGAGCTGCTAAGAGAGGTGCAAAACATGAATTGGATTCAATAGAATTGCATGTGCCTTTATCCTTGCAAGAGGGGTACAGCTTACTGGAACAGAAATCATGGAGAAAGGTCATTGAAACAAATCAGCGAAATGGGAGATTGTTAACTAGGACCGCGATCAATACCGATAATTTAACAGTTGTGAACCATTCAAAGACTTGTGTAAATGTTTTCATGTCAAGAAGAATTAATACATTATTTTATAGAATGAAACTAAATGCATTGACAACCAAATTCAGCAAAAATGGTAAATGTTTGTGTGGTGAGAATATCACTAATACTCATATACTGTTTGACTGCAAGAGTGTAAAGTCTTTCATGCCCCATTTTTCTGAAAACTCCCTTACCAGTATTTTCAATAATTTAAAATTGGCATTTGAAATTGTGAAAGGTCTCTGTTACAGTCCCTTAGGACATTTGTTATAGTTGCATTAATGTTAGTGAGTTGTTGTTTTTTTTTTCATGTTTTTATTATTCCTGTTCCATTATCAAGTTTCTTTGTGTGGTGGGTGGGGGTGAGGTGGGTTTTTTTTTTTTTTTTTTTTTTGTCTAATATCACTAAAAGTGAACAGACGTAAAATTGAAGACAACAACAACAACAACACACACACACACACACACACACACACACACACACACACACACACACACACACACACACACACACAAACACACACTTATCAATATACATGATAATATAATTACGGTAACACCATGTAGCAACTTCATAAACAAAATCAGTTGCATCATCATCACCAACAACATCGACAATAAGAACAACAATACCGATGACGACGGCGACATTATCATCTCAGATCAACTACGAAAAAAAAAGGAAAACAATTTCTCAGGGTACACCTTCATTGGTTTCGATGGTCAAGGAAACTTATAAGAACCAGACTGCTGCTGCTGCTGCTGCTGCCGCTGCCACTGCTACTACTACTACTGCTACTGCTGCTGCTGCTGCTACAGCTACTGCTACTGCTACTACTACTACTATTACTGCTGACCAATATAACTACTTCTGTCACTGGCGTTTCAGGTGAGACAAATACACTCTTATTCTTGCTATGACCAGGTACTCGTTATATCCCAACTTGCAATAACTGTGACCAGTATTAGCCATGTAGGTCTTCCTTACGTAATAGCCTGCTGCTCACTTCTGTTTTGTTCCAGCTGCAGTTGCTGCCACTGCTACTGCTACTGCTACTACTACTACAATGGGGAGTCATCTACTACTACTACAATCTACTACTACAAACTACTAGTACTAGTACTACGACTACGACTACTACTACTACTACTTCTGCTACTTAATAACTGCAACTTCTATCTACTAATGCGGCTACGGGTCTCTGTGCTGCTACTACTACTACTACTACTACTACTACTACTACTGCTGCTGCTGCTGCTGCTGCTGCTGCTGCTGCTTCTATTAATGACTTTTACTTCAACTTCTTGCTACTTCTGCTACTGCTGTTACCACTACTACTGCTGTTACTACTACTACTACTACTGTCGTTATTACTACTACTGATGTCATTACTACTACTGTTGTTACTACTACTACTGTTGTTACTATATTTCTACTACTGTTGTTGTTACTACTACTGTTGTTACTACTACTACTGTTGTTACTATAATTATTTCTACTACTGTTGCTGTTACTACTACTACTACTACTGCTGTTACTACTACCACTACTGCTGTTACTACTACTACTACTACTACTACTACTGTTGTTACTACTACTACTGCTGTTACTACTACTGCTACTACTGCTGTTACTACTACCACTACTGCTGTTACTACTACTACTGCTGTTGTTACTACTACTACTACTACTACTACTACTAGTTACTACTTCTACTGCTGTTACTACTACTACTACTACTACTGCTGTTGCTGTTATTACTACTCCTGCTTGTGCACCACTGACCGAAGTTGCCGGCACCCAGTTTCTTGGCCACGTCCAGTCCTTTCTTCACCTGAGCTGCAGCGTAGGCCACCACGTGAGCGTCAGGGTTGGTGGATGCTCCGTTCATGTACCTGTAGTAATAACGATTACGATTACGATTACAATTACGATAACGATGATGATGATGATGATGATGATGATGATGATGATGATGATGATGATGATGATGATGAATACTTGTAATAATAACATACTTGTTGTTCTTCCTCTTCATCATCATCATCATCATGGAACTGTTAACAATCGTAATAATGTATAGAACTAACATTTCGCTGAATCTTATAAAGCAAACAAATCAAAGCTGTAGTTGTGGGTAGACTGATGTTATGGCTACAGTCTATACTTTCATTGTCTTTCTCTTACAACGTTCCTCGGCTAGAGCTGTACCAGTGATCCCATTAGTTGTTTTTTTACCTGGGATGAGCGAAGAGGTTACAGGTGGCCCACAGCAGTTTGACTCCAGTCTTCTTCTGCAGTTCCAGTGCCAGGTCCGTCATCGCATCCAGGTTTTCTCCCGTCTGCTTCAGCGTGTCGCCTTCCGGTGCAATGTCCCTGCAATTGAAATGGAGAAATGCATGATAATAATTCTCTTACAATTTAAAAAGGTAAAAGTGTTCCACAACCCATGTGGTCGTAGGGGAGCAAGGTATTATATACCTCAGCTTCTCTAGGGGCCAGCATATTGAGAGCGGTGCCCATCTCCTCTCCCTCGCGCGCGGCTTTACCTTCCCCGACCCTAAAGAGAGCAGGCACCCATTTACAGCTGGGTGGACGGGGGGGGGGACTGTACTGAAGCTAAGGCGCGCAAAAGGTCACCCATCCAACTGGTAACCTCGCTCGATGCTGCTTAACTTGGACTAGGGGAAAGCGAGTGCTCTGACTTCAATTAGGTCTTTGAAAAAGATCATTGTGTGATGTGGTTTTGGAATTGTCTTCCTTCTTTTTCTTCTTTGTCAAACGCTTAGAGAGCAGCTATTGTTGTTTCTTATATGAGAGAAAATGCGTTGTGCTGCCGTTAAGCGCCTGGCAAGTCAGGCCCAGCGCGCCCGACTTCGGCGTGAGAGAGAATTGTCCTGCGTGAGCAGTATGTACGTGTGCACATGGGTCCGTGCACAAGTTTTTGATGAGATATTACACATCTTTAAAGGGTCAAACACGCATTCCAGCATGACAAACATCAAACAGTTTATTTGAAAGTCTTTGTGCAATTTTGTTTTTCGGTTAGAGCTCCGAGGTTCATCAATGTTGAGACTTTAGCACAAGTGACCGTTTTTGTCCACCATTTAGGCAGCTCTATTTCTGATCAACTTCAGGGATAATATCTAAGAACACCGGTGTGTAAATGGTGGGGGGGGGGGGGTAGGTTTGTTTTGTTTGGGGTTTTTTGGGGGGTGGGGGGTGGGTTGTTTTGGGGCTGTTTTTTTCTTGGGGGTTGTCATCCGTTCTCTCCTGAATACATGGCCTGCTCTTCCAAAAGGGGTTTAACGTGTGTGCAAAATATTCAGTGTATGTTTGCAAAACGGACCTCGGTTTATAGTCTCATGCGATAAATTTCCGGGTCTTGGGGTCAGTACTGAATTCAACTCAAAGGGGAGAGGGGGAATCCCATTGAATGGGTGTCAGGATGGTGACGCTAACCCAGGCTCGATCCTGGGCCGTCAAATCGCGAGTGCAACGTTCTGACCACTAGGCTATCCTGCCCCCCTATGTGAATGATCAGAAATCTTTTTCGCAAACAGACTCGGTCAAGTGAGGTCCTTGTTTGGATTAGCCCAATGTCCAGGCTGGACAGTCTTATCCAGTAAAAGGAAAAGTAATGTCGTCTGCTCTGGTGCGCTTAGGTACACGCTGTTTTGGAAGTTGGCTAGCTCGCTTGCATTCTCTCTCTCTCCTCCTCTCTCTCTCTCTCTCTCTCTCTCTCTTCTCTCTCTCTCTTCTCTCCTCTCTCTCCTCTCTCTCTCTCTTCTTCTCTTCTTTCTTTCTTTCTTTTTTTCTTCCCCCTCTCTTTCTATCATTCTTTCTGTTTTTCTTTTATTATCCATTTTTTTCTTGATCTAGGATGTACGTAGAGAAAAAAGCCTTAATGTGTGCTTGCTCCTTTAGCTCAATGAAAAGATTCATACATCAATTCTCTCTCTCTCTCTCTCCTCCTCTCTCCTCTCCTCTCTCTCCTCTCTCTCTCCTCTCTCTCTCCTCACTCACTCTCTCTCTGCGGTAGTTTTTTAATATTATCAATTTATCTTGACACAGGCATGGATGTAAAAAAAAAAAAAAAGTCCTACTATGTGCTTATTTTTTTACCCAAATAAATACACTGGTGGTGTTGCGCTGCTGATAGTGATAGTGGAAGTAGGGTACGGTACACGTATGGTTTTGTTTCTCTAGTTATTTCTGTTCTTGATTTGTCTGCCTAATTAGTTCGTTTCTTTAGTAAGGAGGCGGGGGGGGGGGGGGGGGGGGGTAATAATAGTTTTCTTTGGTATATAAAACAAAATGCTTCGCTAAAGTGTTCAAAAACAAGGTAAAAGAGCAAACCCACTCCCACCCCCCCACTGCTGTCTGTGCTAAGCTAAATCATCTAAACCAATACCTACACGACCTTTATCTGCTTGGACTAAACCTCCTGCTCAGACCATCCCTCTTGACCCTCACCCTTAACCCTGACCTGTCGTGGTAGGTCATCAACAATATGCTCATTTAAAAAAAAAAAAAAACTCAAAGCCAGCCCTATCTCTGTTTTTTTCTCATTTCGACCAAAACCCCAGCTAAGACCATCACTATCGGCTGGATAAATGTGGCCCTGAACTTTGACCCTGACCTGTCCTCAAAGATCAAGGATGTGTCCAATTTGGAGAAGAACTCAAA
>CM060323.1:13257390-13259890 GCA_030674155.1 Stramonita haemastoma
TTTTTTTTTTAAATGCTTTTTTTGTTTGTTGTTTTTTTCCCCTCACATATATACTACGCCTTTTCGGACTTAAAAAATTTGTTTATTAAACACAAATGGAAAAATCTTATGTTTGGATATTCTATGGGGCGCTACATCTCAATGTTGTTGATTTTTTTAATTGGTGTTTGTTGATGTTGTTAGCTTTAAAAAAAATCATAGTATGGTTTTAACGTAAGAAAGATTTGTGAAAATGTGATGTATATCTTTTGGCTTGGGTTGCGTGCTCTCTTATCTGCTGTATCCTCTCTATTTCAATCTATTTGATTTACTTAATTATAATCGTTGTATTTTGTTTTTAACATTATGTTCAGGTCAGCTGGGGATTAGATCTATATGTTTATTGAATACACATCTATCTCTCTTGTTCCATCCATCCACCAGCCAGCCAGCCAGCCAGCCAGCCATACATAAATATATACACACATACACACATACACATACACACATACATACATACATACATACATACATACATACATACATACATACATACATACATACATACATACTACATACATACATACATACATACATGCATGCATGCATGCATGCATGCATGCATGCATGCATGCATGCATGCATGTGCATCATTCTTTTTCCGTGTCATTTGAAATATGCATGCATGCATGCATGCATATTTCAAATGACACGGAAAAAGAAAATCCACATTTAAGGATTATTTTCTACCTCCTCTTTCTCTTTATCCCACCATACCTTGCGTCTTGACAGCCACTTTAGAATGATTCTACACCTGTGCACATGGCCATTTCTTCCCATTTGCTATTTGTTTTACGGTCATTTCCCTCTGTACCTATGCTATCTTTTCTCGGGCTGTTTTCTCCCTTTAACGAAAGATCTCTTCAGCCTTCAAACCGATCACGAATAACTAGTTTACTCTAGCATTTAAAAAAAAAAAAGGTGTGTGCACATGTGGACGCTACATTGTTGAGCTGGGTCCAAAGTATAAAGAATGACGACGTAAAAGGTTATACAAATTCAACTTTGAGACATGTGATATGTTTATATAGTTTTCAATGATTACTCTCCACGGAATGATAGGGGCCTGTCAGTATAGATACCCTCCCACGGTTTGGAAATTCTGCACTGGAATTCCCTTTTTTCTATCCCCTCTTCGTTTCTGCTCTGTTCCTTTTCTTCATTTTCTGCCATTTTTTTGGTCCATTCTCCTTATTTTCTAGCCCTCAAACTTCGTTCTGCTCTCCTTTTTTCCCATTTTCTGCCATTTTTGGTCATTTCCTGCTTTCTTTCCCAAAGACTTAAAAGATGAAAATTCTCTGCCACGACCAAAGTAGATGCGCTGGGCTGACTTTCGGAGCTAAACGGTGATGCAAGCTGTTGTCATATGAAGCAACATAGGCTCTGAGCGTTCGACAAAGAAGAAGAAGAGAAGAATGGTGACTCTACAAACAGATGTTATTAACGTTATTTCGTTCGCGACAAGGAAGTTTTGTCAGGTAACGATAAGGTCTCAACATTTATATGAGGCTGGGGAAAAAGATGTTATATATTATTTTTGCGGTTAAGCTTTTCACAGTCTGCAAAGACTTAACACCGACACAACAAGGTTTAGTGGAAAGGTTGAAAAGTTCGGCCTCAAACGGGGATCGAACCCGCAACCTCTCGCTCTCTACGCAGGCGTGTTATTAACCTCTAGACCACCGACCACCTGTATACTACGATTGTACACGTTCGTTCCGTTGACAAAGTAAGTAGCGCCAAGTCTATCACTCCTCGAACATAAAAGAATGTTTTTTATTTCCATACACTGATACAGTAAATACAATAAACTAAAACCAGTCCCCCCCCCCCACGTCCCACCTGCCCCCCCCCCCCTCTCATACCATTGACCACAGCGCTTTGTTGTAGAACCGTCCGACTGAAGTCATAAATATACCCGAAAAGCAAGCTCCTTTCATTATATAGCCGTCGAAAAATATAAGAAAAATCCCCCAAACTACCCTGAATAGCAAAGCCCCTTTTTGTATGCCCCGTGAAAAAAATATGAAAAAACAACTAACCCTTAAAAAGCAAGCCCTTGTGGGGAAAAAAAAGAAAAGAAAACAAAATGCTCGTTTTTGATCGTGAAATGCCCGACTCATAAAGAATAGAGCACTGCTTGACCTATAGGCTTGAAGAATATTATGGAGAGAGCGGTGTCACACAAATGATAGATGAAAAAATGCGAGCGAGTAGGGCAATATGGAGAGTAATAAGAGTGTGGTGCTTTGCTTGTTATTTGCTGTTATTGCCAGCTTGTACCGTTAAGAATCGAAGCTCTGAACCAGCGGAGAAACATGCACGCGTACTGGCACATACACGCGTTCGCGCGTGCGCGTGCGCGCGCGCACACACACACACACACACACACACTCGCACGCGCGCTCTCGCACGTATACACACACACACACACACACACACACACGCGTGCACACACACT
>CM060323.1:13262390-13277390 GCA_030674155.1 Stramonita haemastoma
TTACATACTGACACATACCGAGAGAGAGGAGGGAGGGAGGGAGGGAGAGGAGAGAGAGAGAGAGAGAGAGAGAGAGAGAGAGAGAGAGAGAGAGAGAGAGAGAGAGAGAGAGAGAGAGAGAAGAGAGAGAGAAGAGATCAAATGAAATCAAATCAAATCAGGTCACAATCAAATTCTTTTATTTCGAGGATAATGAATAGGTACCCATGAGCTTTTTAACATCCAGTCTCAGGGGGAGAGAGAGAGAGAGAGAGAGAGAGAGAGAGAGAGAGAGAGAGAGAGAGAGAGAGAGAGAGAGAGAGAGAGAGAAGAGAGAGAGAGAGAGAGAGAGAGAGAGAGAGAGAGAGAGAGAGAGAGAGAGAGGGGGGGGGGAGGCAGGCAGGCAGGTAGGCAGACAGGCAGATTGACTGACTGACTGACTGACACAGACAGGTCGACTGAGGTAGATTGACCGACTGACCAACCGATTGAGACTATGATAAGAAGTGGAGGAAGAAAGATGGCCATTCTCTTTGATACTAATCACAGAATCTTGGAATCTCTGGGAAGAATGCAAAGAAAAGCACGTCGCGATGTTTGAGTGTAGTACAATACGATACAATGCGATATAGAACAATACAATACGGTGTAATAGCCTACAGTACAATACAGTGCATTACGATGCAATACATCACCATGCAATACACTACAATACGATATAGTACAATTCAATACGATGTGATACAGCACAATACCATACGATACAATACAATTCGATGCAATACAACACAATACAATGCAATACAATATTAATACAACACGAAACAATACGATGTAGTACAATACAATTTAATACAATACAAAACAACAGGATGCAATACAATTCGATGCAACACAATACAATTCGATGCAACACAGTGCGATGCGATACAGTACAATGCAATACAATACAATACGATGCAGTAAAAACAACACGATATGCAATACAACACAACACGATACAATACAACACAATACGATACAATATAATACAATACGATATAATACAATACAATCCGACGGAACACAATACAATTCGATGCAATAGAATACGATACAAAACAGTATAATACGATGCAATGCAATACGATACGATGCAATACGATACGGTGCATGCAATACAAAACGATGCAATACAAAGTAAACATCAACACTATGCAATACAATACAGAACGAAACAACACAGTACAATACAATACAATACACAATACAACACAATACAATCTAAGTATGGTTCATTCCCTAACAAACAAGTATCAAGACCACGTGGGCAGTAGGCAATACTTACAATGCATACCGTCAATATAATCACTCTTTCCTTACTGACCAGTTAGAAATAAAACACGCGATCCGGTAACATTACCTTAAACGGCTACCATACAATTCTAGCCAGTTCAGCGTGTGAACTAGCACGTAGACTCCCCCAGTATAGTAGGCTAACTAGTATCCTTTGGTTCTTCTTGGTCACGAAAAGCTTAACGGCGAGGTGTTGACATACGTTGAAAATGACCCAAGTAGAGAGGGATTACAGTGACAAAGAGAGTAAAGCTTATAGTAAATGCAGTACTGGGTTGTGATTACAGTGAAAAAGAGAAAATTAGAATACATAAAGTGATATACGTGACAAGACAGTGTAGAAAGATTTAGCAAATACATAGAATAAGTTATATGACATACGTTGAAAATGACCCAACGTACTGGAGAGTGATTACAGTGACAAGAAAGAGAAAAGTTGTAGAACTACAGTATTGGTTCAGTTCTCAGTGCTCTTTCTGGATTCTGGACATACAAGGTTAGCTTCTTCAGTTCGGTGTTGGTGTCGGGCGTTTTTCAGTATAATTATAATACGAGGGTCCCCTGGAGTATCACTCTTGTCTTATTCACTACCGTGGGAATCTCGTGAAAGCGTAAGTATACACGAATTCTTCTTCGTTGTCGAACGCTCAGACACCACAATTTGTTGTCTGTTATATGAGAGAAAATGCGTTAAAGCGCCTGACAAGTCAGGCCCAGCACACCGACTTCAAGCGTGGGAGAGACTTGCTAGCCTTTCTAAGCCTTTCTTGTAGTAAAAAAAAAAAAAGCAAGGAGAATGGGCCAAGAAGGCAGAACATAGACAAGAAGGATGTGCCTAGATAAAAAAGGAACAAGGCAAGAACAAAGAGAGGGATAGAAAGAGGGAATTCTGGCACAGAATTTCCAGAGTGGGGATGCTATTCATACTCACAGGCTCTGGTATCCATCCCATTGGGGAGCATAGGTGGATGAGAAGTTGCGTGCATGGCTGTTTTCAAGTATCTCTTCGTGTGTGTAGCTATACTCCGACTTCAGTGAGTTATTTCTGTTTTAAGGGAGAGTACAGGTTGATTATAATGGGGATGGGATAGCTCAGTGGTCAGAGCACTCGCTTTCTCCCAGCCAAGGTTAAGCAGCATCGAGCGTGGTCACACATTGGATGGGTGACCGTTTGTGCGCCTTGGCTTCAGTACAGTCCTCCAATTTACCCAGTCGTAAAAATTAATGGGACCTGCCCTCTTGAGGGTCAGGGAAGGTAACAAATTAAAAAAAGCCAGGGAGAGGAGATGGGCGCCGCCCTCAGTATGTTGGCCCTTAGAGAAGCTGAGGTCTCTGATGATGCCCATCTCCTCTCCCTCACTGCTTTACCTTCCCTGACTCTAAAAGAGGTTAGGTACCCCCTTTACAGGTGGATGAACAGGGAGACTGTACTGAAGCCAAGGCGTGCGCAAACGGTCACCCATCCACTTGATAACCAGGCTCGATGCTGCTTAACCTTAGCTTGGGGGAAAGCCGGTGCTCTTTCGAGTTTTTTTCTTTTTTTCTTTCTTTCTTTTATTCTTTTATATCGAGGATAATGGAATAAGCACTCGTTTTTTTTTTACATCCAGTCCCCGTGTGTATGCAGTTTTGTAAATGTCATCTGTTCCCACCGGCACACGATGGCCTACTCTTATGAAAAGCGGAACAGGATTTAACGTGTGCGCAAGATGTTCTGCGTGCGTTCGCACACGGGGCCTCGGTTTAAAGTCTCACCCGAAGGACTTTTGGGGAGAGTGGAGTCAGCACTGATGTTAACTCCAGGAGGAAAATCTTCCCGACCGGAGGAGACAGGTGGTGCTCTGACTACTGAGCTATATCCCTGTCCCCTTGACTATTGATATGTGACTCAAAAACTCCAAGTGACCATTAGCCTATACCTTTTCCTCCTCCTCCTCCTCCCCTGACAGGCATCCATATCCAGTCTTCCCCAACCATGAACACTGTACCGGCCCCCAGACGCCAATCTCTCATAGACATCAGCGGTGGCGGTACTGGAGCATCCCCATCCCAAACAGCAACAGCAGGAGCAGCCGCAAGCAGCAGCAGCAGCGGCGTCCACTACAGCAGCAGCAGCGGAGGAGGGGCTGCCGCATCACGCCCCGGACTGCTGATCACGCCGGCCTCGCAGCACGGAAGACGGCTGTCGGTTGTGAACCCCAGTGCAGTAGCGGCAGTGGCCGTACCCGCCTATGCTGCTGTGTCCAGCAAGAGTTACGAGAATTCCTATAAAACCAGTCCGGTGGGTTTAGGGTGGTTTTTTGGTAGTGTTGTGTTGTGTTAATATGTTGTAGTTCGGTGGGTTTTGGTGTTGTGTTGTGTTGTGGTTCGGTGGGTTTTGGTTTTGTTAGGTTGTAGTTCGGTGGGTTTTGGTGTTGTGTTGTAGTCCGGTGGGTTTGGGTTTTGGTGTTGTGTTGTGTTGTAGTTGGGTGGGTTTGGTGTTGTGTTATGTTGTAGTTCGGTGGGTTTTGGTGTTGTTGTGTTGTAGTTCGGTGGGTTTTGGTGTTGTTAGTTGTAGTTCGGTGGGTTTTGGTGTTGTTAGGTTGTAGTTCGGTGGGTTTTGGTGTTGTTAGGTTGTAGTTCGGTGGGTTTTGGTGTTGTGTTAGGTTGTAGTTCGGTGGGTTTTGGTGTTGTGTTAGGTTGTAGTTCGGTGGGTTTTGGTGTTGTGTTAGGTTGTAGTTCGGTGGGTTTTGGTGTTGTGTTAGGTTGTAGTTCGGTGGGTTTTGGTGTTGTGTTAGGTTGTAGTTCGGTGGGTTTTGGTGTTGTGTTAGGTTGTAGTTCGGTGGGTTTTGGTGTTGTGTTAGGTTGTAGTTCGGTGGGTTTTGGTGTTGTGTTAGGTTGTAGTTCGGTGGGTTTTGGTGTTGTGTTAGGTTGTAGTTCGGTGGGTTTTGGTGTTGTGTTAGGTTGTAGTTCGGTGGGTTTTGGTGTTGTTTAGGTTGTAGTTCGGTGGGTTTTGGTGTTGTTAGGTTGTAGTTCGGTGGGTTTTGGTGTTGTGAGGTTGTAGTTCGGTGGGTTTTGGTGGTGTTTTTGTGAGGTGTGTGTATGGTGTGCGTGGGGGGGGGTGGTGGTGGGGTGGTGGTAGTGTGTGTGGTGGGGGGTGGGGGGTGGTGGTGTGTGTGTGGTGGTGTGTGGTGTGTGTGTGTTGTGTGTGTGTGTGTGTGTGTGTGGTGTGTTGTGTGTGTGGTGTGTTGTGTTGCTTTACAAGATTCAACGTTATATAAATACCATACATTCTTCTTCTTATCATTATTATCATATAATAATAATTATTATTATAATGATTATTATCATTAGGATAATTATGATAATAATAACAATGATGATGATAATAATAATAATAATAATAATAATAATAATAATAATAATAACAACAATAATAATAATAATACTTAAGTCGGAATGTGGCTACCTAAAGGGTGGGTAAAAAACGGTCACATAACGCAAAATCTCACCATTGGTGAACCTTGAAGGTCTAGCTGAGGAGGGGGGGGACAGCACATTGAGGGCGGCGCCCATCTCCTCTCCCTCCTCTCCCTCCTCTCCCTTGCTGCTTTGCCTTCCCTGACCCTAAAGAGGGCAGGTACCCATTTACAGCTAGGTGCACTGGGGGACTGTACTGAAGCCAAGGCACATAAATGGTCACCCATCCACTTGGTAACCACGCTGGATGCTGCTGAACCTTGGCTGTAGGAAAGCAAGCTCTCTGATCACTGAGCTAGCCCGTCCACTTGAGAACAGACCAGAAGAAATTATGGCAAAATGGAACACTATAATGGACGAATGGAACAAACCAGTAGAGGTTTAGTGTTATGACAAAATGGAACACTATAATGACAAAGGAACAAGCCAGTAGAAATTATGGCAAAATGGAACAATATAATTGACAAAGAGAACAAACCAGTAGAAATTATGGCAAAATGGAATATTATAATGGACAAGGGGAACAATCCAGTAGAAATTGTTAAACTTTTAGATCTATCAGACCTCAGCTTTCAAGAAAACATGTTTATTTTTGGTTCAAAACCAAAGGGGGCTAGTTGTTGTTGTTGTTGTTGTTCCCCAGCTTAACACTCTGGGGGGTCACCCAGAATGTGCTACTCTGACTCACTAATCCCACCTGGGAATCACTGTGAGATTGAAATTGCACACTACTGAATGAGAAGTTTGCGTGTATGACTGTTTTCAAGTACCTCACCATATAGGCAGCCATACGCCGACTTCAGAGGAGGGGCTAGTTGAGATCACAAAGTGAACATCCAGTTTTCTTGTGTTTTCAGGAAAAACAGTTTTGTGCCAAGGCGGCCAAGCGGATACTACGTGAGGTGATGGAGACCACGCTGGAGGGCAAAGGGTACGACACAGACAGCTGCAAGCACCTCACCGCCTCTCTGGCCGACGCCATCAAAAAACGAGTGAAAGAACTGGGTCACCCGCGCTACAAACTTGTCACGCACGTGGCCATTGGCCAAGCAGAGAACGCGACTCTCGCCTTCGCCAGCCGATGCGTGTGGAACGACAGTTTTGATTCGTTCGCGGAGTACACCTACAAAAATGGCTCCCTGTACGCGGTGGGACTTGTGCACGCGCTGTACTGTGATTGATGATGGGGGGAATAAGGGACAGAGGTTTTGTTTTGACATTGTGCTTGGTTTTTGACCAGGGAGACTTTGGACAAGACTGCTCACACGTCAGTAGATAACGCGTGTTTCTGCTCACGTCTCTTGTACGATCTCATGACGATTTTCACTCCCCACCCCCCCCCCCCTCCCCAAGTGGAAGCCATGTCATATGAATCAGCTTCCCCCCCCCCCTCCCCTCTTCTTCCATGTTTTGGTGACCAATTCATGGGGAGAGACGGACCAAAACTAAACTTGCTGTCTGAGACAATCTTGTTTCTGCCGCAGAAACCTGGACAATCTCCAAGCCTCGACGTTCTGCTTTAAGCTGATTGTACCCATGTATGTCCAAGCGAAGATTTCTGAGTTAAGGAAAAGCAACTGTTTTATAATTGACTGACGCAGATCATTATCTATAATCATTTTGAAACCCGGCCAGGCAAAACTTGAAAATGCATCTTGTGACGGTGGAAAAGGGAAGAAAAGTGTATTGGTTAAGCGGGCAATGGGTAAGTCTGTATCTAAAGTCACTTTTTTGATTCTGTGGAAATAGTACAAAGTTTGTGATGAAAAATCTTCATTTTTTTTTTGTTTTTGAAAACGATATCATAACAAAAAGTAAGCCTTTCACAAGTGCAATTTTTATGTTTGAAGAACAGGAAAGAAAAACTGATGCATGTAGCATCTTTTAAATTCATAAAGTTATGAACATTCCGTAACAACACCCCCCCCCCCTCCCCCAACATTTTTGGGTGCCAGCATTAATATTTTGAGATAAGTTACAGAAAAGAATAAGTTTGTTACACCTGACTTAAAATAAATAACCTATGTATAGGAGTCAACAAAGCCATGGCAGTAGTTGTGGTTGAATCATCGATTCCTCACAGTAAGGTAGTTTTCATATCGATACAAATGTGTATTTGCTTTCAGCCTAAAAAGCTGTCAGCATGATATCATTTTCAAAGAAAAAGAAACTGAAGTAAATCGCAAAATAAACACATTTTAAAAACAAGATATTTTGTAGACCTTTTTGTTTTGTGATTGGAAATTGTGAAAAATGCAAGTGAGGTTAGTTACATTACATGTTGTTGTCCTTAGTATTCACAATATGTGTATGAAGCCAAGCATTAGTAGGCAATAGAGAAATGACAGAGGCATAAGTTGTACAAAAGGTCTTTCTGTAATTGATACAGTCCTGTCCCCACTTGCCGCAGATATTGCAAACATTTTCTTATATGGGACTGACTGATATGGGGATAATGGATAGCATATTTAGATATTTCAAATCTGTTGAAATGCCAGTTAGTTCCTGGGCTGACCCTTATGGTTGACCAGGGCGTCGATACAAGCAAGGACAGTAAAGTTGGTTTTATACCCCGTTTTAATCTGTATATAGTTGCACAGTTTTGACCTTAGTTTTAAATTTGACGAGGTGACAGCCCGGATATGGTCTGTGTAGTCGGCGGGCTATAAACAACATGATTGGATTGGAGTGCAGTTCTAGCTTTCTGTTCAAGACAAAGTAAACATCCTTTGGAATTTCAGAACTGGTGAAAGCCATCCAAGGAAGTATAAGGTAGAAGACATTCATGACTACATAACACCACAGCAGCAATCAAGATGTTCTCACTGGTCTATCTGTAACCTATGATGAAAACCGCTGAAACAAAAACCAGTCTTGTCTATTCTTGTCCCTCTCCTGTGGGGATACCATAGGCCTCTTTTTCGGTGTAAAGAACATCCTCACCTGCAAGAAATTCTCTGCTAAAAAATCATCCTTTTTTATCACTCTCTTCGTTTCTGTCTTTTTCCTTGCTTTTTATAATTTCTCTTGCTTATTTTCTACCTATCCTTTCAGTCCCATTCCCCTGCCCCACTTTTTTCCAAAGCGAATCTGACAAGTATTTTTCTAGCATCTTTCATATCAATTTCTGCATTGAAATGCTGTCAAAGTCAGACCGTGTCCGCTGAGGTGAGAGGCTTTTCCAGTTTGAATTCCAGTCCCAACCGTCCTTAAACACCACAGAATGCAGGACCTCCTCTGCCTGGTGGATTAACAGCACAGATTTTTGGGTTAGTGATAAGCGAAGCCCCCCCCCCCCCCCCCTCTACCCCTGCGAACAGCTGTCAAAATGTGACAGATCAGAACACACACACAGAGGCATGACTGTGTCCGTTGAGTCCAGATGACAAAAATATGCACAGGTAGGGAAGGATTAAGAGGATATAGAGGAATGATAAGACGAAAATAAAAATCATTTTGGATGGACTGCGTTATAATACTGGATCGTCACTTGCTGGGTGATTGAAATGTGCGTAGGGAGGATATTATACGGATATATCTCAACTGTCTCCGTCGCCGTTGTCGTCGGTAGGAGCTCCACTCGATGCCATCGGGACAGAGGATCAAGATAAGAAGGAGAAGAAAAAAAGCAAAGGCATATTGGCCCAAGTATGTTATAGTCATACTGGATTATCCTCTGCTTTTCAAGAATGCTCCATATTTCTGGTGGCATTGCTTGACAGACACGTTTTTGGATGACAGCTTAGGAATCGATGACTCACAAGCAATTTGGTTCACTAGGTGTTTATTTTCTCATATGAGTTTATGTTTTTGTGCAACATAATTATATTGTAAGCATATTTTCTTTCTCTTTCTTATCGTCGTCTATTGGTGACAGCTTCAGAAGGCCACAGGGATATCAAATATTCCTTTGAATGCAGTTGACTCTCTTAAATTCTGAAAAGTGTCTTGCTATAAGGTAACCACAGCAGGTGGAGCTTCAATCACTGCAGGGACCTCTGATAAGGGTTCATCCAGGAGCTGAAACTCGAGTCAGGTCAGGCCAAAGGCATGGTTCTTACTCCAATATGCTTAAAATGCTGCCATTGAAAGACATCATTCCCTGGAATTTATTTAAATGTTTTATTTTATCTTTTTAAAAAAAAAATCTTGAATAAGTCATTTTCAAAATGATTGAGGAGCTGTAAGTGGTTACCTGCAATTGTTTTCCTCCGCTACTTTTCCTCATTAAAACAGTTTGGTTGTGCACACAAAATGATAATTATCTCATTTTGATTACATGGGGCAGGATAGCCTAGTGGTTAGAGGGTTGGGCTCGCAATCTGACGTCACGGGTTCAATCCACCATCCTGTTGAAGGGATTTTCTCTCTAGAGTTAATTAACACTAGTACTGCCCCCCTCCCCCCCCCCCCACCACCACCGAAAGTCCTTCGGATGAGACATTGCTTGTATGCTTCGAAAAAACAAACAAACTAAACCAAGATAACTAAATCATTTAAATGTCAAGCAATGTTTTCGTTCCTCGGTTAGAGTTCCGAGGTTCGCCAATAGTGAGATTTTGAGTATGTGACTTTTTTTTTTTTTTTTTTTATAATCTACCATTAAGTTAGCCCACATTCCAACTGCGGGAATAAATGCCAAGATACAAATGGCTGAAAAAATTCGGCAATATTCAGCAAATGGCATTGTTTGGAAGATAAGCATAAAATCCTCCCCACCTTTCCCCCTTTTTCTGAAGATAAGGTTTTCAGTTTTTCTTCGGAGCAATACATGTATACAGTGTGATAAAGTCACTTAGGTAGGTGAAACAGTACTGAAGTGGGACTCTGTCTTGTCTTAATGCTATTGTCATGGACATGAATTGAGCTTGTATTGTTCTCTCTTTCATTCTCTCTGTCTCTCTCTCTGTCTCTTTCTCTCTCTCTCTCTGCCGTCTGTCTGTCTGTCTGTCTGTCTGTCTGTCTGTGTCTCTCTCTTTGTCTCTGTCTGTCTGTCTGTCTGTCTGTCTGTCTGTCGCTCTCTCTCTCTCTCTCTCTCTCTCTCTCTCTCTCTCTCTCTCTCTCTCTCTCTCTCTCTCTGTCCGTTTTTTGTATGTAGTGTTCCTTTCTTCTTCGTCGTCGAACGCTCAGACAGCAACTCTTGTCTGTTGTCTAAGCGAAAATGCGCCACGCTGCTGGGCTTCCGACTTCAGCATAAGAAATAATTGTTACCTGCCCTCTTTAGGGTCAGGGAAGGTTTATTTTATTTTATTCTTTTATATCGAGGATAATGGAATAAGCATTCTTGTGCTTTTTTACATCCAGTCCCCGTGTGTATGCAGTTTTGTAAATGTCATCTGTTCCCACTGGCACACGATGGCCTACTCTTACGAAAAGCGGAACAGGATTTAACGTGTGCGCAAGATGTTCTGTGTGCGTTCACACACGGGGCCTCGGCTTATAGTCACATCCGATGGACTTTGGGGGAGAGTGGAGTCAGCACTGATGTTAACTCCCGGAGAAAAATGTCCTCGAACGGGAATCGAACTCAGGTCGTCAAATTGCGAGCGCAATGTTCTGACCATCAGGCTATCCTGTCCCCCCTTTTTTGTGGTAAAGCAGCGAGAGAGAGAGGAGATGGGTGCCGCCCTTAACACGCTGACCCCTGCGGGAGCTGTGGTTTCTGATGCCTCGCTCCCCTACGACCACATAGGTTATGGGACACCGTTACTTTTTTTTTTAAGAACCTTTTTAGAAGGATTAAGTGCTGCTATTGTTATTGTCCAAGGTCCTTCGGATAAGACTATAAACCGAGGCCCCGTGTGTGAACGCACGCAGAACATCTTGCGCACACGTTAAATCCTGTTCCGCTGTTCGTAAGAGTAGGCTATCGTGTGCCAGTGGGAACAGATGACATTTACAAAACTGCATACACACGGGGACTGGATGTAAAGCAGCACAAGAGTGCTTATCCCATTATCCTCGATATAAAAGAAAAATAAATAAATAAATAAATTGGTATTAGGGAAGGTGTGGCCACTACTGGCCTTGGTGAACACATTGTGTCTGCTGCAAGTCAGGTCAGCGGGTGGTGTTTGATAAAAGAAATACGTGGGCGTAAGAGAAACGTTCTATGGTTCCCTTCTCTGCAATTCCATTACTATAGAGGTGTGTGCGCGCGGGGTGTGTGTGTGTGTGTGTGTGTGTGTGTGTGTGTGTGTGTGTGTGTGTGTGTGTGTGTGTGTGTGTTTATGTGGTGTGTGTGTGTGTGTGTGTGTGTGTGTGTGTGTGTGTGTGCGTGCGCGCGTGCGTGCTACATTCATGTATAAGTTTAGGGTGTGCTATGTACACAATATATGAATGAATATCTGGACAAGGTCTTAATGCGCACGTTAAAGAGCAGTTGTTTTTTAAATCTCATATCAGTTTCTTTTGAGGTTAAAAATGCAAATAATTATGCATACCAAAAGGACTATAACCGTAAAAGCTATGTAAAAGCCTGTACAATGTGTTATTTTCTTTCGTCTGTGCTTTTCCTTGCTGATTGGGATGCACAGTGCCAGGTCTTCTCCTGTGCTTGTCACTCTGCAGGAGGTCTGCCCGCTGGCCTCAGCCCACACATTGCCGATTTCAGAGCAGCTCATTTTGTTGTTCAGGAGGCATCTGAGTATGTACATGTTCCGGTAACCCACCTGACGCTGACATGATTTGCGGGATCTTTAACGTGCATATTTGATCTTCTACATGTGTATATACACAAAGGGAATGAGGCACTGACAAGTGAATATTTTTAGTTGACCTGGGAGATCATAAAAGAAATCCCCACACCACCCTAGACGCTACTGCCGAGATTTGAGCCCTTGACTTGATGAAACCTCGTGATAGATGTCAAATGGTTCTAACCATTCGGCTATAGCCTCAGTTAAATAATTATACGAGTACAGTCCACAAATGCACATAAGTGTACTGAGGCAATACTACTACCAAGGGACTATTGTCTGGTCGTTAGCGTAGGTTTGTGATGTTTGCAAAAGAAGCGTGGGGTTTCTGGACTCCTTTTAGTTGTAGGTGCACTTAAGCCAAAGCGTGAATTGCTCTATAGACACACACTTCAAACTTGGCGGGGAAAGTGGACGTTTTGTTTATGCAAGTACAACCTTCATGCCAAAAAAAAAAACGGAAGAAAAAAAGAAATCGGGCCAAAAGTATATTATTTATGCTTTGTCATGAGCACACAGAAAGTTTTTATTCTGGCTGAAGTCAGTATTAGTAAAGGTGTTCCCATTACCTGTGTGGTCGTTGAGGAGGGAGGTGTCAGAGACCTCAGCTTCTCTAGGGGCCAGCGTATTGAGGGCGGCGCCCATCTCCTCTCCCTCGCTGCTTTATCTTCCCTGACCCTAAAGAGGGCATGTGCCTTCTTACAGCTGAAAATTACAACCTAGGAAAAGAAGACAAGTCAAAATAAAGTCCAGACTTTGGAAAACGTTCAAAATTTGTGAGAAATGGCGATTGGTGTCTGATTCATTTAGAAAACTGGTGGAGTGTGAATGTTTTTGCTTGCTTGGGGAGTCAAATTCAAGTTGAAGCGAGGACTATGGCGGAATCAAACCGTTCTAGTTCCAGAGCTTCTCACAGTGTTCACGTACCACAAGGGTTGTTTCGTAATGTGCTGTTTCATTTGCATTGCTCAAGTATTTCTTTAAGAGCAGGAATCTTCATCGTGACCTTGATTGTTCTGAGAACGCTGTAGACTTTTCAGCTTTGACTTCTTGTGCTGTATTTGGGGGAGGGGGGATGGTAATTGGAAAAAAGTCACAGAAAAAAAGTCACAGAAAAAATTCACAGGAAAAAAAGTCACAAGCGCCCGTGCGTGCGTGCGTATGTGTGTGTATGCATTGCACTGCACTGCACATTTTTCTTGATGATATTGCTCTTATTTTACTTTTATTCTCTGGCCTGCGTGCGTGCGTGCGTGCGTGTGTGCGTGCGTGCGTGCGTGTGTGTGTGTGTATGTGAGTGTGTGTGTATGCATTGTACTGCACTGCACATTTTTCTTGATGATATTGCTCTTATTTTACTTTTATTCTCTCGCCTGCGTGCGTGCGTGCGTGCGTGCGTGCGTGTGTGTGTGTGTTTTGTAAACTGGATTTTACTTGGCTTTGTTTGACCTGATTGTGACTTTTTTTCTTGTGACTTTTTTTTCCTACCCAATTTTGTGGCTTTTTTTCTGTGACTTTTTTTCCTGTGACTTTTTTCCTGTGACTTTTTTTCCTGTGACTTTTTTCCTGTGACTTTTTTTCCTACAACCAGGATACCCGAGTGGTTAGAGCGCTGAGCTGCCTTCGTGATCTCACTGCGCGGGTTCGAGCCACCACTAAGCCACACCGTTCCAGGGGATTTGTTCTCCAGAAACGTGTATGTGTGTGTATAACACGTGTGTATGCTTGCACCCAGTGGCTCGTATAATAATATAAGACGAAATTACAACTAAGGCACTAGCACTTTACCATTAAAATAGAAGTTAACTTTCAATTATAGACCCTACATTTTGATCCCTTTCTAAAAACTTTTTCCTTTAAAGTTTCATACATAAATTTTCTCCCCCTTGCAAGGTTTTTTTACATACAAACTCCCTAATCAACTCAGCGCACAAAACTCGCACCCGGATGTAATCAAAAAAACCTCTCCCCAGCCAATCAGGAAGCTCACAGTGGTAATGGATAGGTTTGGAGACACCAACAAATGGATTTTGCAGTCTAGGGCAATGCTATCGACCTTGGGCAAGAAGTGAACGATCAATACGCCGCAGGAATCAATCACCAACACGTGGTATTGAATTCTCTCCCTTCTCTCTTCAGCCAAGGTCGATAAACCGCCGGAAGTCAGCAGGGGAGGTAAGGCAGGTGGACTG
The DNA here is from genome assembly GCA_030674155.1 of Stramonita haemastoma. NCBI lineage: Eukaryota > Metazoa > Mollusca > Gastropoda > Neogastropoda > Muricidae > Stramonita > Stramonita haemastoma. The sequence continues at coordinate 13,276,054 of CM060323.1, forward strand.
CCAGTTGCGCAGCCAAATAACACCGACTTTATTGTTGGATCGCGTTTCTTCCTCCACTCCCCCACCCCCCCTCTCCCCTTAATAGAAATCAAATCATTGCTTCTTTTATTCGTTGTAGTGTATGGTAGAGCAGACTGCAAGAAGGGGTGTTAGAGCTGTGATTGCATCCTTGCCCCCCTCCTCTCCTCAGCCCCTTCCAATAAAAAAGCAACAAAAGCCCCCCCCCCCTCCCCCAAACAAGAACAACACAAAAATGATGTTAGAAATTATGAAAATCAGGAACACAGAACCGAAGATTACTCTACCGAGATATCTGAATCAAAGGTTTTTTTTTTTAGAGGAATTTTTTTCATAATTGTTTTCTAGAAAAAGATATTTTTTATCACTAGAGTTATGCCTATATGGTTTCTAGAACTAGAAAAGATATGGCTAAATGTTTTCTAAAATGAGAGTTATGCCAAAATGTTTTCTAAAACTACAAAACTTATGCAAAAATGTGTTCTAAAAAGACAACATTTATGCCATTTTTTTTCTGAAAATGACAAAAATTATCCAAAAGTGTTTTCTATGATTACAAAAGTTATGCCAAAATGAGTTCTAAAATGACCAAAAAAAATGTACGCCAAAATGTTTTTTTTAAATGGCAAAAAGCTATATCAAAACTGCTTCTACGATTACAAACTTTGTGCCACAGACAGCAACGAGCCTGGTTAAAAAAACAAAAACAAAAAAAACCAAACCCAACACAACAAAACTAAAAATAAAAACTTTGTATTAGTTTACCAGAAAAAAACAACATATTTCGCAATGCGAGCATTGACTTTCGCGTCGATCAAATTTGACATTGTCAGACGCTTAACGATTGTGCAAAGCATTTTCGCTCATGATATAACAGACGACAATAGTTGCTGTCTGAGCGTTCGACGACGACGACGACGATGATGACGAAGAAGAAGAACTATCACTTCGGCGCAAAAGACCATGTACCAGAATCTGGAGTTTAATCCCTTCAGCAACCAGTCAATCACAAAAAAATCTGTCATCCATAAACCCTAGTGGCTACAAATTAAGTCAGAGAAATGAATTCTGCTTCTCCAGAACCGAGAATGTTCTCCATCAGCTTTCTGCACAGATGGAAAGATCGATACGGAACACGAATCAATCATCGACTTGGGCAGCTGAATTACCCCCCCCCCCCCCCCCCTTCTCTCTGTCCGCCCTACCATCTCCCTATCTCTTCCTCTCTTTCTCTCCATCTCTCTCCCTACCTCTCCATCTCTCTCCCCCTCTCCATCTCTCTACCCCTCTCCATCTCTCCCCCCTCTCCATCTCTCTCC
>CM060323.1:13287390-13289890 GCA_030674155.1 Stramonita haemastoma
AAAGGACTGCAGATACACTTTTTGATACTGTTATATATATATATATATATATATATATATATATATATATATATATATATATATATACACCGTAAAATCCCTAGCATACGCCCCCCCCCCCCCCCCCTGTGCACAGATTTAGGGCAAAATTGGGGGGTGGGCGTTTGCTCGGGATAGACCCCTTTGCACAAAGTAATTTTTGTGCTCAACCGTAATTGAGTGAATACAAACCCCGAAAGCAAATAAGTTAGGTCGTGTGAGTAGAAGACCACCTATCCACAGAAAATTGACGGGCACACTCCGAAACATTCCCACCTGCTTCATTATCCAGATACTGGAGGGCTTCCAATTTGAAAGATACAGTGTAAGACTGTCGCTTTGGCATTTTGCAAAAATGGCACAGAGAGATTCAAGAACTAACTTACGGCCATCAGGAAGCGTCATCAAAGTACCGGTACGTCACTGACAAAAGACGTCAGTGGAAAAAAGCATGACGTAATTTTAATTCACTATGTTGGGGATGGGTGGGAGTGAGGAGAGGGGACAAAGAATAAGAAAAAAGGAAAGAAATACGAAAAGGTAAAGAAAGGGAAAAAGATGACTTTTAGAACAGTCTGCACAAATCCTAGTGAAAGTGAGCATAGTCTCTTTGAAAAAAGCAAGGTGGGCGTTTGCTAGGTAGTTACCCCTGTGCACAACTTTTGGCCCAAAGTGGGGGGTGGGCGTTTGCTAGATGGTGGGCTCATTGTAGGGATTTTACGATATATATATATATATATATATATATATATATATATATATATATATATATATATATATATATATATATATATATATATATATGTATATATGTATATATATATATATATATATATGCATGCTGTTCTTTATCTATATAATGGTGTTATATACACACTACACACACACACACATGTATATGTATATGTATATATATATATATATATATATATCAGGCCCATGGTTTGAAACTCTAAACAATGACTATTTCTCTTAATGCCAGGACCTCTGGCCATGTTCATTAAAGTCAAACACACTTTCAAATAAAACAAAACGATGCACACAGAGAGCCGATTTTGACAAGAGTGGTTTACCATACATACATTCCTACATTACTGTATAATGTAGGAGCTGGCCCAACACACGTTCGATGCTGTCTGGTCAAATAGGCACATCAGTGCAGTACATACCATGCATCTCGTAAAAAACAATTAAGCAGTTAAAGTGTGTGTTAAATTTCAAAAGATAAGTCATTAATGCTAAACGAAATAAGAATAAGTAGCATTACAGCTTTGGCACCAAGGTCCTTTCTCTTGCAGCCACGGGTCTTTCTCGGTCAAAACTGGGTGGAGCCAGACCAAAAAAGGGAGGATGCCGCGGCACCAGAAGCAGGCCCAGCTTTAGCAAACGATCAGTCTCAGAGTGTGAAATATCGTTTTTATCTACCCATTGCACTAAGTTTGAAAACTATTGCAATTAGTTCTTTGTCAAATGCAAGGATTGACTACACTACAGGAAAAGATGGAATAACAAATGAAATGATTAAATCAGTTTCACCATATATAACTTTGAGAGACCGAATTCCTTGTTTACTATATGCTGATGACCTAGCATTACTATCAACAACCAAAGTAGGTCTTCAAACTAAATTGAATAAACTTCAAGAATACAGTTCAAACTGGGGCTTAAAGATAAACAAAACCAAAACAAAGGTAATAGTCTTTACGAGATCACCACCTAAAATTCCCATACATTTTAAGTGTGGAGAGCATGTAATTGAAACAGTAGAAACTAACAAATATCTGGGTGTCATCTTTCATCAGAATGGTAAGTTTCAAGCAACACAAGAACATTTAGTAAAACAAAGTAATAAGGCATTGTACGCCTTTAAAAGAGCAGTTCATGGACAAAATTTAAAGACTACTATAATAATGCGTTTATTTGACTCATTAATAACTCCTGTTTTAACTTATGGAGCAGAAGTTTGGTTTCCTTTTTGTTTTCACGGGGAGACAGAATTTCATATTGATGAATTGTTCAAGACATGCTTATCAAATCAGTTTCTGTATGAAACTTTTCATATAAAATTTTGTAAACAAATACTGGGAGTTCATAAAAAAGCATTGGTACTACCCACTCTGGGTGAATTAGGAAGATTTCCACTGACTCTTAAAATCATATGCCAGATAATATCCTTTTGGGTTCATTTAACAGAATCAAAACCAAACTCTTATATTAGAATAGTATATGATTATTTGTATCAGACGAATACATGTGATAAATGGATCAATACAGTAAAAAATATCCTTTACACAATTGGGTTTAAACATGTGTGGTAAAACCAGAGTACTTTTGATGTTCATTGGTTAAGTTATGCTGTTCAAAGAAAGCTTCAGACTATGTATAAAACATTCTGGAACTACCAGAAAAAACTGTTTGCAAAACTAAAATTTTATGATTTTGTAACCAAGGAATACAGACT
>CM060323.1:13297390-13354890 GCA_030674155.1 Stramonita haemastoma
TAGACCCTGAGACGAGCAGCCCGAATTTCACGCAGAGAAAACTGCTGTGACATAGTGGTGTAAATAAATAAATAAATGAATGAATAAATGAATAAAGTGTGTTGTGTTGTAGGCCATTTTCAGATACAGCAGATTTCTCTGCATGAACTTGAGGCTGCTCTTCCCAGGGAAAGATTGTCCTTCTGTAGGAAAAAGGGAATCTGTGTTACAGTGTTGATTTGGTCGCTGCCAGACTGATCATGATGGTAGACTACTTTTTTGTGACACAAGTTTGAATTTGTTTCATGGCCGAGGAGAAGAACGCCATGGAAAGTGAGACGAGTCTGCAGCCATATGACCCCACCAGCCTTCCTTTGCTAAGACATCCCAGTGTCAGCCAGGCCCGAGAGATACAGACACCTGCAGAGGTGAGTCAAGTCACACTGTACCATTCTCAAATCTTCACCTATTCCCAAAGTCGGAATGCAGTTACCTTGATTGATTTTGGGTAGAAATAGTCACATACGAAAAATCTTAGCTGGTGATCCTCTAGCTGGTGATCCTCTAGCTAGTAGCTCTAGCTGAGGACAACACCCCCCCCAAAAAAAACAAAAAAAACAAAAAACAAAACAAAAAAAATGAAAGAATCTTCACCAATTGTGAGCAATATTTGGCTCATATGTCTTATCACACCCAGCAATTGTGCATTGCCATTCTCTGTAGAAGTCTAGAACTGAAGCTAGGTGTAGCATCTTCCCTACCTCCACTCCCACAACCCTCCCCCCCAATTTTTTTCCCCCTGTTCCTCTGCTAGATCCCCGAGGTTCACCAATGGTGAGATTTTGTGTATACATGCAACCATTTTTGCCCATCATAAAGGTAGATGCATTCCAATTTCAGGGAGATTAACACTATAATGACAGCAGCCATACTTCTGTGTGTTCTTGGTAGTTTACGAGTTGTGTAGACTTTGTAGGCTTGGGAACCTGGCTCACATTCATGCAGTGACTACACACACTTAAGTTGGTTGTCTGATGAGATATTTTAATGCAAAGTTGATTTTGAAAAAAAAAAATTCCCAACAGGATATGATATAGACATCATAGACAATCAAAAAAAAAGAAACGCCTGAAATCAGATATTAGTAACACGACCAGTTTTTAAGATTAGTATAATTTGTTGTCCACAAATTTCATTACATGTAATCGTAATATATACACATAACAATAATTATCTAGTTTACATACAAAAATCAAAAGACAATAATCTAATTTACATAAACAATGTTCAAAATGTACTTATACTTGCTGCAGATTTCTTTAATATATGATCGTGCTACCTTTCAGGATATTTCAAGATTTTTTTATTTTTATAATCCCACTGAAAAATAGTTACACAGCTGCTTTAGTGCTATGTATAAAGTGTTTCTGAAAGCTGTTATACAAAACAACAACAACACATCTTCATTTATGAACAAAATGATCTCGCATACCTATTTTATAAAACTTCTTCAACCTTTCATTTCATTTACATCTTGAAAATGTTTTGGAGGCACAATTTAATATTTTTGTTGTTGTTGTTAGTTATACTATACAAGTACTTTGAATTAAAATGAAAATGAACCAAATATGAATTCTGAGATTAAAAAAAATACCAACAAAACAGTCAGACCTACTGAAGGGATGACAATTGAGATCATGCTAGATATTTACATAAAAACGATTTTTTTCCAACAGAGCCTTGCGGTTGTTTTTTTTTTTTTAGCTAGCTTAAAAAAAAACAAAACCTGAAGTGCGGGATAGCCTAGTGGTTAGAACATTGTGCATGTGATCTGATGGCCTGGGATCCAGCCACCACAGAGGCACCTACTTTACCCTGGAGTTAACTCCAGTATTGACTCCACTCCCCTAAAAATCCTTGGGAAGAGACTATTATATACTAAGGCTCCATGTGGAAAACATCTTGCGCATACATTATACGCCTGTTCTGTCTAATCTCGGAAGAGAAGGCCATTTATGCCAGTAGAACAGATGACAAAATTAAAAAAAACCAAAATCTTAAGCACCAAGGTGTCGTGTTTAGACACAATCCTTGGAAGTCGGAAAATAGCCTCCCTTAAATATAATGTTAGTCTAAATACTGCTTTGGAGTACAAACAAAACTAATCATGAGTTTATTTTTGGTTTTTCCCAGGTGGAGGGGGCGACTTCCTTGAGGAGGTTTGACCGATTGGCATGTTCTTCGTATCAAGAACCAAGTCTGCAAGAACTCCGATGTTCTTCACACTAATGTTCTTCGTATCAAGAACGAAGTCTGCAAGAACTCCGATGTTCTTCACACTAATGTTCTTCGTATCAAGAACGAAGTCTGCAAGAACTCCGATGTTCTTCACACTAATGTTCTTCGTATCAAGAACGAAGTCTGCAAGAACTCCGATGTTCTTCACACTAATGTTCTTCGTATCAAGAACGAAGTCTGCAAGAACTCCGATGTTCTTCACACTAATGTTCTTCGTATCAAGAACCAAGTCTGCAAGAACTCCGATGTTCTTCACACTAATGTTCTTCGTATCAAGAACCAAGTCTGCAAGAACTCCGATGTTCTTCACACTAATGTTCTTCGTATCAAGAACGAAGTCTGCAAGAACTCCAATGTTCTTCACACTAATGTTCTTCGTATCAAGAACCAAGTCTGCAAGAACTCCGATGTTCTTCACACTAATGTTCTTCGTATCAAGAACGAAGTCTGCAAGAACTCCGATGTTCTTCACACTAATGTTCTTCGTATCAAGAACCAAGTCTGCAAGAACTCCGATGTTCTTCACACTAATGTTCTTCGTATCAAGAACCAAGTCTGCAAGAACTCCGATGTTCTTCACACTATGAGATTCCACTACTCTCCCAAATGGTAGGTGCAGTATTGAGAGCTTGTATCCTGTTTCAATATCTAAAGAGGCACTGTCTTCTTTCCATGGCAAACCCTGTTGATGATGCAGACACAACTGCAGGCACTTGACAAAACTTCACTCCCCCTTAACTTCTGAGGGAGTCATTGGGGGCACTGCACAGAATGTTTCAGGTGGTAGAACCAAGGAGAGACCATCTTTTTTATTTATTTATCTATTTTTTTAACCATAGCTGGTTAAGTAAAAGATGACAAATTTTATTGCATGAAGATGATGAACATGCACTTGCACAGGAAACTCATAATTTGATCTGAAAAATTTGCAAGGGAACGGAGCCACTAGCAAACAAACTGTACAAGGAAGACGTCAAACCGACACATCTGCAGATTCGAACCCTCTCCATCACCAGCTTTCAAGACTCTAATCCCAAGTCTATCCTGTAAAAGAGGTTTGCATAAAAAACCTACACTTATTCGGTCAACCTATAAATCCAACAATATTGGTGAACACTGTGAGTCACAGTATAGTCGAGGACTTCTCCACATTTTCATGTGACCATCATTCGAGCTTAAAGCGGAAACCATGCGGAAAGAGATGAGGTTGTGGATGTGCCATGGAGAGAAGATAGGCCTTTATAAGATGGGTTCTCTTCATTCAGTCTTCCACCATAGCTGCTCTGTTGGTGCTGACAAGTTCCCGATACATTTCTTGTCCATGTGGTGGTTTTGTCATTTTAATGAAAAAAGGATCTTGGTATATAACAGTTCATAATACACCATTTTGAGATTTTAAAAAATCTTTTTAATGGGAAATTTACTGAAGACTTATTTCTGCAAAGCGGCTTGAAGATCTATTTAATTAAAAAAAAACTACACAAGAGATTAAAAATTTTTGATATTAAGGATATGTCCACCTTTTATCTGCACTTCAATTAATCCTATCTACATTTGTAAAGCATTTAAAACGATTTCAAACTTCTTGGTTTGTGTTGGCAGTACTGATGACATATGCTCACAACACAGAGAGTTAAAGTTAAGCCAGTAGGCGATGATTTCTCTTTTAACTATTAAACCTGGCAGAGCCCATCCCTCTCCAGGTCCCCCAGAGTGCATGCTGGGTAGTGTTATCCATGCCATCAGCCATAGCCGAGTTTAAAAGATAGACAAAAAAGTTTAAAAGATAGACACAAAATGATATGTGAGCATGCACACACAGGAGCTCAGTTTATAGTTTTATCTAGCCGTGGAATGAAAACCCCCCAAAAGTCTCCGTCAAAGAACCTGTGGGAGAATATTGTTGGACCTAATGCAAACTGCAGAGGGAAAATGACAGTTGAATTAAAGCAATTGTAAGGGTTGATTTTTGCCTTTTTTTTTTGGGGGGGGGGGGGGGGGGGAGGGAATTGACAGTTTGGAAGAGCAATCAGTTCAGAGAAGCTATTGTTAAAACAAAGCGAGTTGTTTTCCAAATTCTCATTGACTGATCAATTCAGACTAAAAACAATTATTAGTACGTAAGATGTGTGAAGTATTTAACATCGTATTTCTGATGCATAAAGAATCCACGTATCTATTGTAGAGGGTACAACAATTAAGTAATTTACATGAATAATATTTCAAGAATAATATTTCAAGATTTTATCACTTTATTTCGTTCTAAATTCTATCTGCTTTTTCACTTTGACAGAACTTTTTACAAAGAAGACTGGCAGCATAAATAGCTTTGCCATCATTAAAAAAAAAATTTTCTTTCCATTTTGAGAAGAAAGTTCCAACAGTTTTACCCTCAACAAAATTTTAGCCCAAATATATGGATGAAACTATCATCCAAAATAAAAATAATTTCACACATCTCAAATTAGTCATCGGTTGAGTACTAAGTGAAAGTGAAGATATATTACAGGGATTTTTGCACACTGGCGCCATCAAAACCTAACCCATATTTCTAGGATGTACACGCTTAAGTTGTAGGAATATCATTTATCAAAGCATATGTCATCGGTGCTTACTGTGAAATTGAACAAACCAACACAAGCAAGCTCTGCAGAAAGTTTCGCATTTTTTATTTAATTTTTCTTGAATTGAGAATATAATCGTCAAAAGTGAAGGGATAAACGGGGGTTGTATATTCTTTACAAGTCATTTCTGAAAAAAAAAAAAGGTAAAAGTCGCTTATTTACTGAGATCCTTGTTTCGGGAAAAAAACCCCTCCCACCCAAAAATGTATGGGAATGTACACCACGTATTGTAGTCTATACTGTGAGATTATTGAACGAGGTCTGAAAACTTGTCAGCACTGAGTCTTTCTGGCGGTTATGGAGGAAGGACACTAAGGAAGGCAAATCTAAAAGGATAATCTGCTAGAGGAGAACCCATCTTTAGATATTGAAACTTACTGCTCTCTTTTACTGCGGGGAGGAACGAAAGAATCGTAAATTTCGAGATAGGCCATTTTTGAGGCGCGAATAATTCGCGCCTTTTTTTTTTTTTTTTTTTTGATCCACTTTTATTGTGGCAACAAAGCTTGGTTTGTTTTTTGTATTTTTCATTAAAAATAAATACCATTGAATTTCACTTCCGTGTTTATCGTGTCATTCAGATTGCATTCCTTGAACAAGCATTAAATATGCCCTCGTTTCCTGTATTTTTCATTAAAAATAAATACCATTGAATCTCACTAGCATGTTCATTGTGTCATTCAGACTGCATTCCTTCAACAAGCATTAAATATCGCCCTCAAAAACTGTACTAAGTCGAAATTTATTATCATCACCAATCCTCCGGTAGTTAAATTTTTCACAGTGCTGAACAAACTTTAAGATCGCAATGCCCCACCTCCTCCAGTAAAAAATTGTTACACAACAGTGGTCCTGGATGAAAACACTGCCACTCGTGTCCTAACTTTCTTCCAAACTGAAAAAATTGGTAGGTGTCTAACCACCTTCAGTTCTACCTACTTTTCTTTAGGTAGAATTGAAGGTGGTTAGACACCTACCTTTTTTTTCAGTTTGGAAGGATTTCACATAGGACAAAATTATGATTAAATTTCCATCTGCTCTATTACATTGCGATCTCAAAGTTTGTTCCCTTACACATGGAAAACGTTCTGCATAATGAACGCCAGAACCAAAAGAACATTTACCCTAAGGAAGGTACACGGTACACAAACATCAAGCATTCCTAACTGTTCCACCCCCCCAAAATTCTTTGAAAAGGAAGGGGAAAAAAAAATTGTACAGAAAAAAACCAACTACTGCATCACAAAGAACGATTTTTGGAAACTTACTATTCTCATATATTACTGTATGTATCTTCCCAAATACAAACAAAGAGTATCTCCATTCCTATGTAGGAACCAAGAAACTGACAACTGCACCACACATCTTAGTGAAAATTTTAACCCTACACTTCCTTTTTTAAGATGAAAAAAAATAATTACAATCCATTCATAAAACATACTTTGTTAGTAAATCTTTACCTAACTGCTGCTTTGTGCGAAAAATATGGCCCCTCGTTCCCAAGTATACACTAAAGGATGTTCACTCCCACATCTCGGTACACAAAAAATCTCTGTTCATACAAAACTATCTCCCTTCATTCCTTCCAGAATTTTCCCTTTTTCTCTCTGTTCTACAAAAATAATGTTTCAACAAGAATTAAATTTGCTAATTGCATCTCAGTAACTATTTAAAAAACAACAACAAAACTTTCTATTGCGTAACCTCACCTTACGATCTTACAAGAAAATTTGTCCTAATCTCTCCTCTTTATAAACAGTTTTATGCCAAAGGCAACATTCCTGGTTATTTTAGTCACATCTGAAGTAAATCAGAGATGGCAGATCACAACGTCTTCAGAAAGTGGTAGACATCACCTGCTTACAAGTAAGTGGGGTTCTGGGTTTATTCCCAGGCATACTCTTCCTACCCAGTTTGACGAGAAAATCGAACTGAATGTCAGTCTTTTGGATGAGACTATCAACCAAGCCCTGTGGTGAATGCATACAGAACATCTTGTGCACATGTTAAAAACCTGTTCCCCCTTACGGAAGAGTAAGCCATGTCATACTGGTAGGAACAGATGGCATTTTTCTTTTTTTTAAAAAAGCATGCTCACAGGTGTCTTGTTTAAACACCATCCCTAAATTGGAATGCGAGTACCTAAATGGTGGGGGTAGCATTTCACTATTGGGGAACTTTGAAGCTATCGCCAAAAGAATGAAAAAAAAACCCCAATCCGATCTTTTACCTTGCCTATGTTTACTATTCTCTCCCTTTGCATTCCTTACACATCAAAGAAAGTACAATTCTCTTGCTAGCAACAAATTTAGCCACCTAAAAAGTTTTATCAACCCCTAAAATCTGTAAACCAAAACAAAAAAAGTATGAAAAATGATGTTACAAATGTTTCATGAAAGTAGCAAAATCATGCCCCTGGCCCCTGAAAAAAATGTGAGGATAGATTTAAAAAAAAAAAAACAACCACCCCAAAACAATTCCAACTTTGGTGTTAAAGGTTTGTTAAAAAAAACCCTCAAAAAACAAAATATATATATCTTTGTAACCATTTATCTTGCCTAATTTCATAAATATATCAGAAAATACTTTCACATCAATTGGAAAATCTGATTTAATTAATCAGCTTCTTGTGCACTTCAAACGACTCTTTTTAAGAACCCTGTGATCAGACTGTTTCAAACACATCGGTAAAGAAGCTGCACTTCAATTGAAATTACAACAAAAATTTAAAAAAAACCACACACACAAAACTAATGAAAATTGGTGGTAACAAAATGAGGAAGAAAATAAAAAAAAAACAAAATTGCTGCAATCAATCAATAAAACAGGACCCCCCCCCCCCCCCCCTCCAAGCAAGAAAATGCCCTTCCAGTGATGATAAGCTTTATAAAAACAGGCACGCACGCCCTAAAGTTTTACTTACAGGGACAAAGTCGTGCATTTTCATTTGAAGATGACAGACAAATAGTTGCTGGCTGAGTGTTCGACAGAGAAGAAGAAGAATTGCTCTTTTTATGATTCCTCTATCACACGATGTAGACTCCACAGGAAATGTTCTGACCTAAAAAACAGATACCTGCAGTCACCTGTTTGAAGAACAGGCTGCTGAACGACATGAAAACAATGACCGTGTCAATTCCACAAACTCAGCAGATCTGACTCGTTCATTCCACCTTTAAACATGACTGATGATACTCTAGCAGTCAAACTACCACAGAGAAAAACGTTAACAATGAGAGAGGATTGATGGGAGATACACACCACAAAAATATGGACACAAATGTAAAATCAGAATCCTTCACTATTTACCTGCTTGACTCTATGTCCCTGGCAGTTTTAACGCACAAAAACCATGACAAAAGTGGTAATTCTAACTGAAAATTGAACTATTGCGACTTTTACCTAAAACATCTCTTCCATCTACTTATAATGTGGCAAAACGAACGCTCAGAGTATGTTACTGACACCTACCTGAAATGATCATTCAAAATATCCAAAATATTTTCAAAGCATGTGCCTATAGAATCGCAACTTTGATATAGAGTGAAGACACTACATATAATAACGATAATCCTTTCATATAAAGTAAAGATCCTGTAGAGTCTGGGAGATCCCTAACAGGAATATAAATCTAAAAGAGAGACATTTAGCTATTCTTTTCTTTATTACAGATTACAGAAGCACTTTAATCTGTTTTTGCAAGATATAAATTCCATGTATTATCATTATTATCATTTTTGCTTGAAATAGTCCTATGTCTTTCCTTATGCTGTTGCTCTTGAGTCATTGAAAAGAAAAAATATATTGCCGAATGTTGAACATAATCTAAAAGAAAAACTTACAATATCTTTTTTTTTTTTCTTTCTTTAATTCCATCACAAAACTGATGTCTTGTTTCCTAAAGGCCTAAACATAAACTGAATCTTCTGACTGGTTCTTTAAATGTTAAAAAAACCCAGTTGAGTGGTTCTTATGCGCCTTTTTCAAAATGGCATACATGGCCCCTGTCCACCGATTTAATAAAGACCTTTATTTTCATAGATTTGGGCAAACTTTTGGTGTGCTTAAAATCGTGACAAAAACACATTTCCTGAAAGAAGTTTAGAATTATCCATTTATCTGTGAAAAAAAATGGCGGAAGATAATTTCATTGTCATGTCATTTCATTTTGCTATAGCCCCAGTCAAATCAAGACGACATTCTCCTCCATGATTATGTACTGATGATTTGGTGCCCATGTTTATGCATTACTTTCTTTTGAAATTTTGTTAGGAAATAGGATTGCAGCTTATAAAGAGCGGCAAGTAGCCCTGTTAATGACGGTGATAAAAAGTATCCTCAAAGAATTCTTAAAGTTCAGATTTATTGTCATAAACAATAACCCCAGCAGAAAATCTTGAACAAATCTACATCCCAGTTACTATCTGGTCACAAGTTTGAGCATGAAGTACGATGTTATTCTGACCTTAGCCCCCATCTTCCCCAAAAGTGGGATAATGTTAACCTGTAGAGTGGTTATGTGGTTTCTGTGATACTGTGGCTCTGTTTTTTTTTTTTTTTTTAATATTATTTGTTCATCTAATCTTGGCAGTCTTCACAAAACATCTCGTTTTAGCTTTTTTCTTTCTCCACTTGCACCAAGTTTACCTTTGACCTCTTGTTCACACATTCAAAGCTCTTTCTTTTGGACAATGATGACTCATACTACAGGTAATGATTGCCCACTTTTGGTTTTAAGCATGATTTCTCTGCAGTGCCTACAATCATTACTGAGCAGCACATTTAAGGGTTAAATCGCCCCAAAACTATGGCTCTGCATACCTTTTGTACAATACATTTACACAGAGTTAAAAAAAAAATTCTGACAAAAGCACAGCAGGTTCTGAGGCACATAATGTCAGAGGAAGAAAATACATAACCTGACATGTGTCACATAAAACAGAACCATCTGTTAACGTAGTGCACCGACGTTAAAACATTTCCAGATATGCATCATCATCATCATTATCAAAACCATCAAAACCTAAAACACGGCAACAACTGACAACAGTTTAAAAGATCATCATTAAAATCACTAAGTTCAAATCACAAGCTGTCTCCTGATTTCAATGCTTCAATGCAGATTAACAGAACAGCTAGCTAATTTTTTTTTTATCTTCTGTATACTGCACATAAATATATATATATCTTATGTTTCCCTCAAGTTTTACAAACCTTACATGGAATCAACATTGTTCAAGGCAAAGATTTTATAAGCAGAATAAAACATAATTACATCTCAAATTTTCACAAATCTTACATAAGTTAATACGATACCAGACAAATATTTCATGAGCAGAACTAAAAAGAATCTGCTGAAAAAAATCAGAAACTGGGAGAACTATGCATTCATGTAACCATAGGCAAAGAAACAAACTACGTTTAGGACCTTACCATGCCAAACATTCCAAAAATGAATCTAGTCACAACATCACGAAACACAAAAATCTATGCCAAAGATGGTTTGATCCAGGATTCTGATAGAATACTGTTATTGACCAAGCAATACTGACAATCATGTGACAAACACTATCTTTCAGTTCTTATTTGGTTACGATAGCATGTGAACGCAAGCAGAATATGACACATAGAACGATTACAAACATCAATGTAAGTAAATTGCTTCAAATCAGTTTTCAATCATCAAAATAGGAAATAAAACTTCTTTGGGGTTTTCTTTTGGTTTTATTTATCATCTTTTTAAAAAATATTTTATTTGTACTGATTATGGTTTTCTGTTTTTGTTTTATTGATAATTTACTTTGCTTACGGCTATAGGAATGTTACCTTTTCCTTTTAATTTTTTTGTTACTAGTTCCAAAAAGTCTACCTTTCAAGTTTTAACAGAAAAAAAACAAACAAACAAGTTTTATATTTGCTGTATGTGCTTTTAAAACAATGAAAAAGAGCGAACAGCCCTCACAGCAAACTCAAATAAGATGAAGCACAAACAGACCAAAAAAGCATCAAAACAGAAAAAAAGGCTAAAAAAAAGAAAAAAAAGTATAAAACTGTTTTTTGCAAGAACGATACCTCTACCTTTTTTTCTTTTTCAGCTACGCCCTTAAACCTCAAACATAAAACAGCCAGACACAGAAAAAAAGCAGAATAATTTGACCACCAAAAAAAAAAAAAAAAATTCATGGAACACACTAAACTTCATATTCATGATCTAACTGAAGAGCTCATGGCACACTGGAAACAAACTCCTTTCATGTGACACTGGACTCCAAGGGCAAAGGAAAAATCTTGCTAAAGTTGTGATGACGGACACGGCACAAAGGTGTAGAGACAGACAGCTGCACCCTCTGCTTCAACGTGCGTGGACCGATCATTGGCTGGCTGGCTGGTTGGTTGGCTGGTTGGTGGGTTGACTGCTTGCCCTCAGCCTGTTGTGTCCTGACTGCTGCTGCTGCCGCGTCGCTCTGAACACATTGGATCCCGTCAATAGACAACAGGAATAAGCAGCCACCACATCATCAATAATAACAATCACCATCAAAACGATAACATACGTGCCTATTTACACGTAAAGAAGATAAAACATGCACCCAAAATAGATCCTGTGACTCCTGGAAGCATTCAGTGGGTTACGGAAACGCAAATATACCCAGCATGCATGCTCTACCTGGAGTGGGATGGGCCCCGCCAGGTTCAACTTGCCTGAGAGAGACAGCCCCAAAAATTCCAGTGCAGTGCCTGCCCCTACTACTCTTCAGGGAGTGATGGGAGGAGGCGGTGATGACAATAATCTGACTAATTTTCAGTTTGCCACACTTGGAATCCTTAGGCACTTACAGGCAAAGGCATATCCCACTCATGTATTTATGTCCTCTCATCCTCAAATACGAGCACCCACACAAATCAAGGATAATATTACGAATAAAAATTTATTTAATTGATATCATTTAACTATGATTCTTGTGGTGTGATAGCACCTACGACCTCAAATATTTGAACAACACGCACGCACACACACACACACACACACATACACACACACACACACACGCACACACACACACACACACACTACATATTTATAGCACACAAAAGTTTCCATACTGATTCAAAGTTAATGCTCAATGTGCAAAATGAACATGTGAGTTTTTGATGAAAGGAAAAATGTTAGCTTTTACCTGAACACATTAATACCACCTGATCAAACAGATCCGTTGTAACTAATACCCTTGATATAACACGGTCACTTTCCTCTCTAGTACAGTTACCCACATGACTGGTTAAGGCAATTAACAGTCCAAGTTATCTCCCTGGTCTTTTCCACATTTTATAGTACTTAGCTAAAACATTGGCAAAGATGACACATTTCCAATATGGTCATGTAATTAGATCCTAAAAAAAACGTAATGAAATGATACCTAAAAAGAAAAAAGCCCTGTCACATAAATATTCTCAATATTACAGATATGTACATTTCTCACTCATTAACAAATTAATAACAAAGATATCATTAAACCAGACAACATACAGACAAAACAAAACACCTTTTTAAAAAATCATCACTCTCACCTCTCCTTGTGTTCTGTGCCCCATGGCCCATCTGTAGGGACAAAAAAAGAGAGAAATGCAGATCTGAGTTTTTTCTCTCAACGTCAAACATTCAGTCTTCATCTGTTTCTTCAATAGGGAACAGTTTTGTTTGGTGCCTATGAAAATGGGTTTTGATGTGACTAAATTGTGTACGCTCAATTCTGATACTGTTTTTTTTCTCTCTACTTGGTTTAATGTCTTTTCACTACCAGGTGATTTGATAACAAAACTATGGATGAAAGGAGGTAAGAGTACCAAGAGGGTCTTAGGAAAGACTATATAACCTTCCCAATGTTGAATAACATATAACAATAATAATATATGGAATTTATATAGCGCTACATCTTGTAAAAACAAATCAAAGCGCTTGCATTCGACCAACACAACACACAAGCAATCAATAACAATTTATACCAATTTATATGACTTCAGCAACTGATGTTTCATCTTGCCGAGATTTGTAATTTTTGAACGTCCCCATATTTGGAACTTGTATCACTTCCCTACTTTGTGTACAATTCTTTAAGAACACGATAATCAAAAAGTACATGATGGACTTTAAGAGAATGAGAATCGGAGCATGTCACATTTTGGAAGTATTTTGTGTTTCCAAGCAGTTAATCATAATGTATATAATATATACAACCATCTGTATATTTCATGGGGAAAAAAAAAAGACTGTTCCAATCCAATCTTGTCTTCTTGTTTATAGCCTTGCCAGCCACAAAGGCCTTATCGAGGCTGTCACCTCGTAAAACTTTATATCACAGATTAAAACTGTGCAACTATGTACTGATTAAAACGGGGTATAAATCAACTCTACTGTCGTTCCTGGTATCAACGAAAGAGTTTCAAAATGGCACAATACAATTACAGTACAGTACAACACAACACAGTACAGTACAATACAATGTAATATAATACAATACAGTACAACACAGTACAGTACAATACAATGTAATACAATACAATACAGTGCAGTACAATACAATGTAATATAATACAATACAGTGCAGTACAATACAACATAACACAGTACAATACAATATAATACAATACAGTGCAGTACAATACAACACAACACAGTACAATGCAATATAATACAATACAGTGCAGTACAATACAATGTAATATAATACAATACAGTGCAGTACAATACAATGTAATACAATAAAGTGCCGTACAACACAACACAGTGCAGTGCAACACACAGTACAGTGCAGTACAACACAACACAGTACAGTGCAGTACAACACAACACAGTACAGTGCAGTACAACACAACACAGTATAGTACAGCACAATACAATGTAATACAATAAAGTGCAGTACAACACAACACAGTGCAGTACAACACAACACAGTACAGTGCAGTACAACACAACACAACACAGTACAACACAACACAGTACAGTGCAGTACAACACACAGTACAGTGCAGTACAACACAACACAGTACAGTATAACACAACACAGTACAGTGCAGTACAACACAACACAGTACAGTGCAGTACAACACAACACAGTACAGTGCAGTACAACACAACACAGTACAGTGCAGTACAACACACAGTACAGTGCAGTACAACACACAGTACAGTGCAGTATAACACAACACAGTACAGTGCAGTACAACACAACACAGTACAGTGCAGTACAACACAACACAGTACAGTGCAGTACAACACAACACAGTACAGTACAACACACAGTACAGTGCAGTACAACACAACACAGTGCAGTACAACACAACACAGTACAACACACAGTACAGTGCAGTACAACACAACACAGTGAAGTACAACACAACACAGTACAGTGCAGTACAACACAGTACAGTACAATATAACACAATACAGTACAACACAACACAGTACAACACAACACAGTACAACACAACAGTACAGTACAACACAACACAGTACAGTACAACACAACCCAATCACAAAAGCCACTCTGATAGGGAAACAAATACAGCTGAACACAGGAAAAAGAAAAAAAAAAGAGTGGCGCTGCACTTGTGGCGACGCGCTCTCCCCAGGGAAGAGCGGCCCGAATTTCAAGCAGAGAAATCTGCTGTGACAAAGTGGTATATAATACAAAAAATACAAAATACAAAAAAGATCCCAGGACGACGCCTACCTGCAGAAAGCCGTGAGGATCCCTGCCAGAGGCGGCAGCCTGTACAGCAGCAGCAGGGACACCGTGCCCAGGCACTCCTAGCATCACCTCCGGCCCCGTCCCCTGAGGCTTGGCCCAGTACCTCAACATCTGCTGCTGCTGCACTGACAAGGCATCGGCACTGCCACTGACCAGCGGCAGAGGCTGAGGTGACCAGCTGCCCAGCGGATTGGCCGGGTCTGGAGGCAGCATGGGCTGACCCTGGGGAGGCAGCATGGGGTGGCCGTACACAGGCTGCATGAAGACGGGGGGGGCTCCCCCCTCAGGGTGGGGGTGGGGGTGGGCAGAGTGAGAGGGGGGGGTTCCCTGCTGTTGCTGTTGTAGGCTGGCTAGTGGTGCAGGGCTGGAAGAGGGGGGCTGGCTGTGGTGACTGGCCCGGGCGGAGGAGGAGGATGGGGGGATGGCTATGGGCTGGCTAGGGGCGCCCATCATGTGCATCAGAGCCGACATGGGATTGGGCATGGACGCCGGATGCTGCTGCTGCTGTTGTTGTTGTTGGTGCTGGTGCATGTGGGCAGGGTGGAGGTGGTGGCGGGGGGCAGCCCCCATCTGGGCCTCGGCCTGCGTCCGTGGACCTCCTGAAGCATGATGATGACGACGATGATCTGCACCCCCTCCTCCTCCTTCTGTAGAGGAGGTCTGGTGGTGGTGGTGGGGGTGGAGGTGCTCTGGCTGACCCTGCTGCCTCTGAGGAGGGGGGTGACCCTCCTGTTGTTGTGGCGGCCGCCGGGACGTGGGGTGGAGGGGGGCGGTGGCCAGCTGGGGGTGGGACTGGGGGTGGGTGAAGAAGGGCTGGAAGCCTGGGGGCGGGGGCTGGGGCATCATCAGGGTGCCCTGGGGGTGGTGGGGGTGTGCCCCTGCCCCGGCCCCTGCCTGCTGGGGGGTGGGAGGGGTGGGGGTGGGGGTGGTGCCCTGCTTCTGCTCCTCTAGCTGCTGCATGAACTTCTGCATGAAGTGCTGCTGCTGCTGCTGCAGAAACAGATGCTGCTGCTGCTGCTGCAACATCAACTGATGTTGCTGCTGCTGCTGCTGCTGCTGTTGCTGCGAGGACGTAGCCTGGAACAGGTGCCTCAGAGACACCGGCTGGTTCGGAGCGCTGGGTCCTCGAGCCTCCACAGCTTTCATGCTGCTGCCTCCAGGGGAGGGCTGAGAAGAGGACGAGGAGGAGAAGAGGGTTTTCAAAGGCAAGGGGGTCATCTGCTGAGAACCTGGACCTGACTGACCCAGGTTTGTCATGGACGAAGCTGGGGGTGGGGGAGGGGGGGGGACTGAGGGAGGGGTGTGGGAGGCTGCCCGCGACGCTGGCTGAGAAGGGAACAAGTTCTTCACGGGGAAAGGACGACGACGACGATGACGATGTCTGGTGAACTCCCCCCGCCGGGAGGCTGTGCCCGGGGGAGGTCATGGGTCGGGCTGACCCTGAACCAGGAGGAGGAGGAGGAGGGGGGGCAGAGCCGTGCTGGGGGGAAGAGGAGGAGGAGGAGGAGGAGGGATGGGGGGGGAACAGTGACATCAGCGGCAGGGGCATCCTTGGCTGGGGGGAGGAGGAGGAGGAGGGGGAGGAGGAGGCAAAGTGGGGCGGGTGGGAGGGGGAGACGGGGGCCTGTGCCTGGAACAGGGCTGTGACTGACACGGGGGTCCTCTGGGAGTCCGGAGGGGGGCCTTGCAGGGGGGCGTAACCCCCCGAGGACGCCGGCTCTGACGTGACCCGGCCTGGGCTGGAGTGCTTGCCCTTGCCGTGGTGGGTTTCCAGCAGAGCGATCTGCTGTTCCGGGGTCAAGGTCATCTGACTAGGATGGAGCCCCGGGGCCAGGGGTGCCTGTTTCGGGACCTGCTGAAAAAAAGCGCAACAGTCACTGGCTGAAAACATTTGTCTTCACTGAATTTTTATTCATTTATTTTATTCAATTTATTTAATTCTTTTATATCGAAGATAATGGAATAAGCACTCATGTGCTTTTTTTTTTTACATCCAGTCCCCGTGTGTATGCAGTTTTATAAATGTCATCTGTTCCCACCGGCACACAATGGCCTACTCTTACGAAAACCAGAACAGGATTTAACGTGTGCGCAAGACGTTCTGCGTGTGTTCGTATACGGGGCCTCGGTTTAAAGTCTCATACAAAGGACTGAGTGGAAGAGGAAAAAGCTCTGAGGATTCATCTTAACTTTTATTCCACACTGGACAAAGAAGGAGAAGGAGGAGGAGGGAGGAGAAAGTGGAAAGGGAAGAGATGAAGAAGGAAGTGGAAAACAAAGAATAGGAGCAGATGAGAGATCAAGGGGTTAAGTGTATTCCCAATCTGGAAGTAAGCAAAATGCACACAAAGCGGATAGGATCTCATGTTAACTTTTCTTTCAGAAGTACACAGCTGCATTACACTACACCATACTCCCTTAACCAAGAAACAGTTTTTTGGGGGTGTGCTGTACCGTCAAAAACATCAGCTCTCTCCATCTATGGCAGTCCTGTGCCAATGTTTGGATCCTGACACAGCTTTTGGTGGAAATCAATGCAGTCATCTTGTCCACTCCTCTGTCTGCCTTATATATATATATATATGTGTGACGCTCCACCACATAATGAGACGCATTGCACCAGAGGTAAATTTTTAGTTATTGATATGCTATCAAACTGCAATAAAATGGCAATACAATACCAAAAAAAACAGATTGAAAATCGGACAATTCTAGGAAAGGTTATTGCAAGTTGAAGTGCTAGACTGCAGGAAATGACAAAATGAGATCTTGACAAGTTCAGCATCCTAATAGGTGGTCAGAATGAAGGCTTGGATATTTTAAAGTAAGTTTAAAGGCAAAAGGAAACCAAATTATGATTTGATATTTCACTACAATGTAGAACAATGGCTAAACTTCAATAATCAATCAAAATCTCAAAATTGCCAACTTGACCCCACCTGCCCTTAATGGCTCCTAGCGGAAAAGTGGGTTATGTGCTAAGGACTCATTTCGTGTGGAGCACCACATTATATATATATATATATATAATCCGTTATTCTTATAAAGGATCCCCGAACATAAGGCACAAAGATTCATTACATACATTGTATATTCAGTTTTTTTACAACATTTTTTCCAAACATATTTTCTTTCTCTTTCTATTTTGATCTTTTACTGGCAGCAGTGGTAAGCCACAGGAATATTTACCTATTCCTAGAGCTGCAATGGACACTCCTGAATTCTAAAAAGTGTCTTGCTCTTACCACAGAGGGTGAGTGAGGTTGCAATCACTGCCAGGCCCTCTGAAGAGTGCTCAACCAGGAGCCGAAACTCGAGTCAGGTCAGGCCCAAAACATGGTCCTTACTCAATAATTCCCCAAATGCTGCCTTCAAAGACTTTTACCTTATAGTGGTTTTTTGTTTTGTTTTTGTTTTTCATCTTTGAATAACATCAATTCTATGATGAGAATGAAGTTGTAACTGGTTACCTGCACTTGTTTTTCTCCACTATATTTTCTCAATATATATATATATATATATATATATATATGGCCGCCGCTGTGGCCTAGTGGTTAGGGTGTTGTACTCGTAATCTAAAGGTTGCGGGTTCGATCCCAGCTATTCCGCTATGGCGTTGTGCCCTTGGAAAAGGCACTTCACGGCTATTTTCTCACCCCACCCAGGTGTAAAAGGGGAACCAACCTTGTGTTGGGGGTTAACCCTGCGATAGACTGGCGTCCTATCCAGGGGGGAGTCTATGACTCTCAGTCGCTTAACGCCACAGAAACCGGGATAAGCACCGCCTGATGAGCCTTAGGCTCGGGACAGACTTTAACTTTAACTTTTAACTATATATATATATATATATATATTATATATATATATATATATATATATACACACACACCCCCCCCTTGTATAGTGTACAGCACGTCAGGTGGTATCCTATCAACTCACCTGTCCTCCGAGCGCTGGGCCAGACTGAAGAGCTGCTGCACGTTCATCTGAACCCCTGGCTGGTGCTGGGCAGAGGAGGAGGAGGGGCAGGGTGGGTGGGGGTGGAGGAGGGGGCAGGGTGGGTGGGGGTGGAGGAGGGCTGAGGCCTGCGACCTTTGCCCTTAGGGCTGGCTGCCACAGGGGAGGGCAGCGGGTCACGCTGTATCACACACACAGCCAACGTGGACTTCAGTATTCAACAACAGTCTTCATAGTAAGAGAAAGAAAGTGGCGTGGGGTCACAGTGCACAAATCCAACATCACTTAGTCAAGAGTGCTATATTTAGCGCGCCCATTCTTTTTTTACATAGTCCAAGTGTGGTCAGGTCCTGCTATAAATAGCACCATCTGGCCCCAGCAGGGCTGGGATGGGATGGATTAATTAGCAGCTGAGAGGAGCTGAAAGTGGGGGAAACTGACCGCTGTGGGGTGGGAGGATAGCCTGGTGCTTACAGCGTTGGGCTGGCATTCTGACAGCTCAGGACTGATTCCAGGTTCGAGTTACCATCAAGCTGCTCGTTCAACATGAATTTTTCCCCTAGTGTTAACATTTGTACCAACTTTACTCCCCAAAAAAGTCCTTCGGATGAGACAATAAACTGATGTTCCTTGTGTGTGAATGTACGCAGAACATCTTGAGAACACACATCAACAAAACCCATTCCATCTTTTGGAAGAGTATGCCATTGTCTACCAGTAGGAACAGATGGCAAAATTTCACAAAAAATGCAAGCACGCTTGTGCTGGGTTTAGACATCACCCCTAAAGCTGGAATGTGGCTGCCTTCATGGTGAGAGAGAAAACGCAACAATCTCACCACTGGTAAACCTCAGCACTCTAGCCAGGGAATGAGAAAAAACCAAAAAGAGTCATAAAGATTCAAAGAGATTAGATTATAATAAATCAGCTCCCAAAATGTCTACAAACCCAGGTAATGAATAATTCCATTTTCAGTTGAGAACACCTGCAAAAACTTACTTCAATGTTCCCAGATTGGAATCACACAATGTAAAATATTCCCAATGTCTTCTACACTTCATCATATCTGCCCTGAAGTCCACTGACACATCAAACGCAAGCAGGGCACCTTCCACAATAACCCTCAAGCCAGATATTCTTCTTTGTCGAACACTCAGTAGCCATTGTTGTTTGGTTATTAGAGTGAAAATCATTGCGCTGTTGTTAAGCACCTGACCAGTCAGGCCTGGTGCATCCGACTTTGGCGCGAAGCCCCTGATATGAATTACGCACACTAAGATCTGCATACATGTATCCATAAAAAGGAGTATGGCACTCAAGATCTGCACAGATTTTTAACCTGAAAAATCATGAACAAAGTCCCCACACTTATTCCACTGAACAGTGTCGAGGTTTGAATCAACAACCCATGATTTCATTTCCATTAGTGAGAGATTAACCTATCTATCTATGTATCTATCTATATTTATATATATATACAGGTGTTTATGTATATCTGGAAGTGTATATGTATCCATTTGAGTGCAGGATGATGACACATGATATGCCTTAATGTATTTGATTAGTTTTTCATTTCTGAGTGTTATTACCATTATCATTATTTATATTTCTACAACTTCTGTTGGACAACTTGAATAAAAGCAAAAGTTCTGCTTATTCATTGCACAATCTGAGAAAAAAAAGAGTTTGACTGTGACAGTGACTCGACTTTAAGCACTGGGCCCCACCCCACACACCACACCCCCACAACACCCCCACCCCACCCCACACACAATGACCAAACTAATTCAACACAACATGATCTCAAGCCTTACCATTTGCTCATGGCGGGGGGGAGGCTGGTGTCTGTGTGGGGTGGAGCTACAGGAGGGGGGAGTGTGTGGAATGTGGGCGCTGCCGCTGTTGCCACTGCTGCTGTTGCTGCTGCTGGTGGTGGTCATCGTGCCTGGTGAAGTGACTGCTGTGGTGCTGATGGAGGCAGAGGAGGAAGTGACCCTCGACCTGCCGCCAGCAGTCGTCGTGGCAGCTGTGAACATAACAAATTATATGATCGTCGTGGCAGTTGTGAACATAACAAAGCGTATGGTCATTGTGGAAGCTGTGAACATAACAAATTGTATGATCATCATGGCAGCTGTGAACATAAAGCGTATGGTCATTGTGGCAGCTGTGAACATAACAAATTGTATGATCGTCGTGGCAGCTGTGAGCATAAATCGCATGATCATCGTGGCAGCTGTGAACATAGCAAATTGTATGATCATCATGGCAGCTGTGAACATAGCAAATTGTATGATCATCGTGGCAGCTGTGAACATTACAAATTGTATGATCATCGTGGCAGCTGTCAACATAGCAAATTGTATGATCATCGTGGCAGCTGTGAACATAACAAATTGTATGATCATCGTGGCAGCTGTGAACATTACAAATTGTATGATCATCGTGGCAGCTGTGAACATAACAAATTGTATGATCATCGTGGCAGCTGTGAACATTACAAATTGTATGATCATCGTGGCAGCTGTGAACATAACAAATCGTATGATCATCGTGGCAGCTGTGAACATAACAAATCGTATGATCATTCTGTTGGTAAAGGTGTCCCATACCCTATGTGGTTGTAGGGGAGCGAGGCATCAGAGACCTTAGCTTCTCTAAGGGTCTGTATGTTGAGGGCAGCACCCATCTCCTCCCCCTTGCTGCTTTACCTTCCCCGACCCTAAAGAGGGCAGGTACCCATTTACAGCTGGGTGAACTGGGGGGCACTGTACTGAAGCCAAGGCATGCACTTGGTCTCCCATCCATTCTAATGTTCAGAGCAGACTTCTGAACATACATGGAACGTACTTAAAATCCAACTCGGTGTGCTGCATGTATCTTAGTTTTTATCACTTTAACCTTTGAGCACATGTCTCAATCGTATATCACCTTAATATCTGCAATACACACACACACACACACACCACACACAAAGCCAGACGAAAGAGGACAAAGACAGGTGATTACTTAGAGTTGCAGTGTGTGTGTGTGTGTCAAAGCGTATAGTTTCTTCTCAACATATCTGAGCTTGTGACGATACACAGAAAATATAATTTCTGTTGTTTTTTTAACGACATAATGACCCACAAACATTTAAAAATACATATGTTCTAACTGAGTCATTTCTGAAATAAAAATCATCCAATCCAGCTATTATTAGCACATAACATCACATTATGGTATTTTAGATAAAAGGCGAAAGGTGTTCCCATGACCTAGGCAGCCCTTGGTATTTTAACCTTTTCGCTGCTGACCTATTTTGCTCAGGCCTATGCTGAAGAAATTTTCAGAAACAGACAAAAATCACGCATATGATTTTCAATTGCTTTTAATTCAGGAAATTCCTAAGATAGCTACATAAAAGTATATACTGAATGAAAGGAAATTGAATGAAGATTGTATTTGTGACAATTTAAAAAATATATAATCAGACAGACAGACACACGTGCACGTGCGCAGGCACACACACACACACACCTGCTCTCCACACAAACACACAGCCAGGGAGCCAGGGCAGATGTCAGCAAGAACAATAGCCCATCAACAAAACAAACAGACACACACACTGATAACTGACAGCTAACGAGTAGCCTAGGTGACAAGTGACACACGAGGTCGCAACCACTTCTAAGTAGATCAAACACATCGGCCACTCAGTGACTGGCTCGCTCGCTCACTGACCAAGCCCTGACCAAAGGTGCAGCCATACGATACACACATTCAGTTGTTCTGTTTATGAATAAACAGAGAAAAAAAGCAATATAAATATGTTATAAAAACGAATAAAGCCCTCAAATAGACCCAACTGCATCTCCAATGATATGATCTTCATGTTCCGGACCACGAGTATGCAGAAGTTTCTTCCGATCAAAACCTGAGTCGTTTGCATCAACTTCGCAAAGTTCGATGTGAACTGGATAAAAAAAACAAACCCTAATCTCCACTATCTTGATCTCTATAAATTTCATCAATAACTTCGGCAACTGTGTAGGTCAGTTGAGGGACAGCCATTGCTTCGAAAACCCAAAAATTGAACTTCGCAGTACCTTGTTTACCTTGCCGATTGAACGTCATAAAATATGCAAATAAATTGAAAACATTTGGGACTCATGGGTTGAAGATACATCAAGGGAGCGAAACAAATCATAATAAGAAGGATTTTTAGCAATGCTGAGCGAAACAGAGCGAGCGTTGGTTCATGACGAGCGGCGCTCGTCAACACAGCATTGCAGGTGGCGGTTTCTATGACGAGCGGCGCTTGTCAACAGCGCAGTGTAGGGGTTAACTAGATGCAGACAAAGTCTAAATCTGGCATTCCGGATTCAGAATCTTGGAACAAAAGAAGGCTCTTTTTTTTTTTTTTTTTTAAACTATTTTTTTTAAATAACTGAGTGGACATTTGTAATGTCCCATCTCTGCTCTATACCTCGGATGGGCACAGCCGTAGTTAGGATGTGACCTCTTAAAAAAGGCTGACATAAATACTACATTTTACCGTGAAGGCGAAGTGTATCAAATGGAGGGTTTTTGACTACCATCCAAGGAAACAAGAGCGTCACACAATTCACAGGTGTGTCTCGATTTAGTAACACAATGCTGCAACAAGGCTCTGATTGCATGAGAGGTAATCTACTAACTGCCCCATCACATATATAATAGAAACAAAAGAGGGTTCAAACCTCTATTCCTTACCTTTACCTTCAGAAGCCCCCTGGCGCCCCTTCTCTTTCCTTTTGGCGCTCTTCTTCTCCTCCGCTGGCCTGGGGCCCGGTTCCTGCTTCGTGGCTGCCTGGTTCTGGTTCTGGTTCGGTTTGCCACCGCCACCACCACCACCACCTCCACCTCCACCACCACCACCACCACCACCACCACCACTACCGCTGCCGCCGCTGCTCTGATGTTTCGTTGCTCTCTCCCCCTCTGGCGCGGCTGTGACCGGTTGCTTTTCTGCTGACTGAGGCTTGGCCTGGATGTTCTCCTGCTCTTTGACCTCCTTGTCCTTGGCCGGAGTGCTGCCTTGACCTTTGCCCTCTCGGTTGTGCCCTTTGACCTGGGCGCCGCTTTGACCTTGAGAGCCGGCTTGGCCTTTGCCCTCTTTGGGCGGTTTCTTCTGGTTGTCGCGTTGGTTGTCGCGTTGGTTGTCGGCCGTCTCCTTGGCTTGTTGGTCGTTCTGGTTTCTGCACATGGGGTCATACTGAATAAAACTCATAAGCTGGGGGTGAAGCTGTAGAAAAAAGAAAAAAAGGCTAGTTTACTTAAATGATATTATGGGGGGCTGGGGGGGATAGCCTGGTGGTTAGAGCACATGCGACTGTTCACGGAAAGGATTAACAGATTTTGAATTCAGCCACACACACACACACACACACACACACACACACACACACACACACACACACACACACACACACACACACAGAGTAATGCACTGAAGCAAGGTGAAGCACACAGAGGAGGCTGATTGAAAGTAGGGACAGCAGATGTGAGGTGAAACGATGGAGGAAGATCCTAGGCAGGAAATAAACGCAACTTTAGGTTGGATCTGAAAGTGTCAAATGAAGGTTTTCGGTGAAGGGGAGAGAGGGAGGTCGTTCCAGACAGATGGACCAGAAATAGTGAAAGAATGACAGCCGACAGAAGACTGTTTGAATCTGGGTGTTTGTAAGCACACAGTATCTGTAGCAAAATGGGAGGGAATGAGAAGGTGTGTATAGGTGAAGACAGTCACAGAGATAGGAAGGTGCAGTCTTTGTGGAAACATTTATAACAGAGGGTACAGATCTTGTGCTGCACTCTTTGTGCCACAGGCAACCAGTGAAGAGATCCCAAAAGAGGCGAGGTGTGTTCAGCTTTTTTCATTCTTAAGACAAGTCAAGCTGCAGACTTCTGTATGAGTTGAAGGGACTGGACCGATTATGCTGGCAGATCAGTCCAAGGGGAGAACTACAGTAGTCCAATCGTGAAATAATGAGAGATGTGACAAGCTCGGACATTGCATCAGTGGACAGGTACTTGCGAATTCGCTAATGCACGATATATAATAGTTGCAGGACAGACAGGCTTGGGTGATGAATTTTTGCATAGAAAATATGTTGTCAGTAACAACACCTAGACACTTCACAGAGGTAGACAGCAGAACTGAGGTATTGGCAATACACATGTATGAAGATGCAAAACATTAGATATTTGTCCAAATAAGAATGACTGATTTTTCTCGATTCCAAAATGAGATCCGAGTTTATTCTCAAGGGTTTTGAGTCAGTAATACGCTGCATTCTTAAACAGTTGACACTCTTCCATTAAAGTAAGCAAATTGTTTTTAAATATGTAACACGCATCTTTATAAATGTGTTCAAATTCTTACATAGGAACTGTGTGTTTTCAACAAAATCTCCTTACATCATTTCATTTCATGTTGTTATAGTCCCAAGGCGTCAAGACCATATCAGGGCTGTTACTTCATTCATTCTTGAAATCTTGCATGAACATTCCCTTTAAGTTCAAACACAATTCTTCAACTATCAAAACTATCTACACACACATATGCACACACAAGCATGTGCATGCACGCACACACACACACACAACACACACACACACACAAACACACAACACACACACACACACACAAACACACAACACAACATACACACAACACACAACACAACACACACACACATACATACTACACAACACACAACACACAACACACACACACACACACACACACACAGATGACAATATTTACACAACTGCATACACACAGGGACTGGATGAAAAAAAAGCACATCGAGTGCTTAATCCCATTATCCTTGATATTAAAGAATAATTTTTTTTTTTAAAAGAATAAAATTTAAAAGAAAACAAAAAACACACACATACACACACACACACACACACACACACACACACACACACACAACACACACACAACACACCAACACACACACACACACATCACACACATCACACACACACACAACACACACAACACACACACACACACAACACACACAACACACACACACACAGATGACAATATTTACACAACTGCATACACATGGGGACTGGATGAAAAAAAAGCACACGAGTGGCTTATCCCATTATCCTTGATATTAAAGAATAATTTAAAAAAAAAAAAAAAATTTAAAAAGAAAACAAAACACACACACACACACACAACACACACACACACAACACACACACACACAACACACACCACACACACACACCACACACACACACAACACACACACACACACACACATACACACACACACACACAAAACACACACACACACACACACAATGACAATATTACACAACTGCATACACACAGGACTGGATAAAAAAAAGCACACGAGTGCTATCCCATTATCCTTGATATTAAAGAATTTATATTTTTTAAAAAGAATAAATTAAAAGAAAAAAAAACACAACACACACACACCCATCCGAACACACAAAAACATCAACCAACACATAACACACAACAAAACAACCAACACACCACACACACACACACACACACCCCACACACACACACACAAACACACACACACACACACCACACACACACAACACAACCCCTACAAAAACCCACAACACCACCCACACAACCCACCTCCCACACACAAAACACACAGACACACACACACAAAACATACACACACACAAACAAACCCCTACAAAAAAACCCCACAAAGCACCACTCACTGCTGTCGCTTTCTGTTCTGCGGTCGGTTGGGGCAGTCTTTGACCATGTGACCAATCTTGCCACACAGGCGACATCCCCGATCATTGGGAGGCTTGCCGTCCATCAGTAGATTGGCGTCAAAGAAGTAGTCCTGGAAAATGAAGCAGATTCGGGTTCAGGTTTTTTCCCTCAAAACTGTTGTCATACAAAGTAGCAAGTCCAATCCAATCCAATCCAATGATGTTGCTTAGAGCACCGCCGACCCCGCACAGGCTATATCGCGGCTGTCAAATCGTCACATTTTAAAACTAAGTCAATAGGATACTAAATCATCAACATCCCCGATCGTGGGGTGGATCGCTTATCAGTAAACTGTATATAAAAAAAAGTAGTTCTGAAAGAAAAGTGGATTTTAGGATTTTTACTCACAATTTTTGTCATCAACACCTTACACAAAATCTTCACTAGGATATACTGACACATACAGCATACACTCTAGCTCATACAACATCCCCGATCATTGGGGCGGCTTGCAGGCCATCAATAAAGGGGTATCAAAGCAGCAGTCCTAAATGACACGCAGGGTTTTTGTGTGTTCTTTTTTTTTTTTTAAACCAATTTCTGTTGGGTCATACCCACATTATGCAAATTCTTTAATGATAAGATACTAACTCATATCACATCCTTAATTGTTGGGCCGCTTTTGAGAAAGACAGGGAGAGAGAGAGGAGGGGGAGGAGGGAGGGGGGGGGAGGGAGAGAGGGAGGGGAGAGAGAGAGAGGAGGGGAAAGAGAGAGAGAGAGAGAGAGAGAGAGAGAGAGAGAGAGAGAGAGAGAGAGAGAGAGAGAGAGAGAGAGAGAGAGAGACAGAAGACAGAAAAAGACAGAGAGAAGACAGAGACAGACAGACGAAGGACAGAGACCAGAGACAGAGAAGAGACAGAGAGAGAGAAATACAGAGACAGACAATCAGAAAGAAAGGACAAAAACAGAGAGCTCTCTTTCCCTGCATGAAACAGAATCTGCCAGAAGACCCACTCACAGCTGCATGCGGGTAGCGTCGAAACAGATCCTTCTTGAACTGGAACGGCGTCCCAAAATGCATGCGGCCTTTCACAAAGGTCTTGTAGATGTAGTTGTTCACTGCACAGCAA
Source organism: Stramonita haemastoma (assembly GCA_030674155.1). NCBI lineage: Eukaryota > Metazoa > Mollusca > Gastropoda > Neogastropoda > Muricidae > Stramonita > Stramonita haemastoma. Next base: position 13,324,889 of record CM060323.1, read on the forward strand.
AGGAGAGAATTTTTTACTTATTTATTATTTTTTTATTCTTTTATATCGAGGATAATGGTATAAGCACTCATGGTGTTTTTTTTTTACATCCAATCCCTGTGTGTATGCAGTTTTCTAAATGTCATCTGTTCCCACCGGTACACAATGGCCTACTCTTACGAAAAGCGGAACAGGATTTAATGTGGGGCCTCAGTTTTTGCTCATCCAAAGACTTCGGGAGTGGATTTTGGCACCGATGTTAACTCCAGAGAAAAATCTCCTCGACCGGGAATCAAACCCGGTCGTCAAATTGCGAGTGCAATGTTCTGACCACTAGGCTATCCCATTCCCAAGCAGCTATGTGGACCAGCCATTGGAGGGGATGTTTTCCCCTGGAGTCTACGTTGAAGACAAGTCCACGCCCTGTAAGTCTTTTAGAGGAGACTTTAAGAAGGAAAGAGGCAGGATGGTTTAGACCTACACCATGAATGGCTTTGGTTCCTTGCCTCTCCCTTTCTTCCCAGTTTGACAAGAAAATTGAACTGAATGTCAAAGTACTTTGGTTTGAGACTATACCCAAGGCCCTGTGTGCGAACACTTGCAGAACATCTTGTGCACACATTAAAAAACCTGTTCTGCTTTTGGAAGAGTAGGCCATTTTGTGCCAGAAGGAACGGATGACAAAATGTTGTTTTTAAATACATGCACACAGGTGTCATGTTTAGACATCATCTCCTTAAGTCAGAATGCAGCTACCTTAATGGTGGGTAAAAACTGTTGCATACACAAAAATAATCTCATCACAGGTGAACCTTTCAGAGCTCTATCGGGAACAAAAAAAAAAAAAACAAAAAAAATTGTAAGTCAAATTCCCTAAACCACCAGGCAATTCCACCCCCTTGTTAAAAAACATAAAAAACGAAAAAAAAAAACCCACCAAGAACCACCAAACAAAAATCCTAAAGAAAACCCTCACATCACTCATCCATGTCCCCAAGACGTAGGGGGACATGAGAGAAACGCAACAGAGATCTTTTTCCATGCTTCACATCCTGTTGGCTATAGGAGTGTTGCAGGGTGAGTGTCCATCTTTGAATTTATAACCATGATTCTTTTGCGGCCTCTTCTTCTCTGCCTTCAACTGTTCCTTGCAAGATGGTTTTGCTAAGGTTTGTTCTTGTGGTGTGCCAACCAAATCAGCTTTCTCCTCTTTATGTGAGAGCAAAGGCTCTTGGGGCCACATGCTTAAAGACAACATCACTGCCACCATAAAGCAAAAATTCTAACATTCTAAACACACAGGCGTACACCTTCCTACAGACACGCACACACACAAACCAACCATCTGAACACAGACACTTACTCTTCCTTGACAGCCCTCCTCCCAGATTGTGGTTCAAGTCAAATGGGTCTGAAACAGAAAGGAGAGAAGACAAAGGTTTGAATCCTGCAATCCTCAAGCCTGACTGACCCTTCATAGCACCATCTTCTCATTGTTCGCCATCACGTGTGTGTGTGCGCGTGTGTGCTGCGTGTGCGCAGCGCAGCGTGCGGCGTGCGTGTGTGTTGTGGTGTTGTGTGTGTGTGTTGTGTTGTGTTTTGTTTGTGTTGTTTTTGTTGTTTGTGTTGTGTTGTTTGTTTGTTGTTGTTGGTTGTGGTGTGTGTGTGAGTTTGAGTGTATCTTTTTGCAGTTTTTTTTTACAGGTACATCTTTGGAAAGGTTGTCATAGTGATGTTTAGTTAGATATCACCGATAAAGTTTTTCTTGTTCCTAGATAGATGGCTTGATGAAAAAAAGGCAAATCATTGCTTATTCAATGTACCATCTGAAATAAAAATTTGACTTTCACACACATACACACACACACACACATACACACACACACACTAAAACACACAGTTCCCCTCTTAAATTCAAAAGTACAAAATAAAAATCCTCTTTCATCACACAATCCCCTTTGCCCCCTTTCTCTCTTCAATCTAATCCAGTCATGTGTTTATAGCCCTGCCGACCACACAGGCCATATTGGGGCTGTCACCTCATAAAATTTCAAACTCAGATGAAACGTGCACTTTAACAGATTAAAATGGGTAAAAACCAACTTCACTGTCCTTGCTTGATAACGCCCTGTCAACTTAAGGGTCAGCCAGACAAACCAGCGATGTGGGCACACCCCCCCTTTTGGCTCCTCTCACTGTTAATTATCCATCCATCCCACCCCGGGCCAGTGTGCTATTTATAGCAGGAACTGACCCCACTTAGTAAAAGAAGGGGCATGGTAAAAATTCAGTACTCTTGACTGAGTTATCTTTGGACATGTGCACTGTGTGGGAAAAACCCACATTCATCATACACAAAATGAGATGAAACCAAAACCACACTCCTTAAAACAACCTTGTTCTTAGGCGACTGACTACACCACTTTCACTCATATCAGACAGGGAAAAGCCAGATATCTCTCAAAGAAGTTAAAAATGGTATCCGGAAGAAAAATCACACACAAAAAAAGGATCTTTGGGAAGAATCTCTCCTTTACCTTCCACAGCGATGGTGTTTCCGTTCCACATCTTTTCAAACTTGGACAGCGGGGCCGTCTGTCGGATGGTGACCACCATGGTCTTCCAGTCAAAGTGCTCCAGGTAGTAGCGGAAAAAGCCCACCCACAGCTCTGCAGGCCCCTGGCGGTTCTTGTCAAAGTCCCGCCACACCTGATGCTGAAAAAGGTTTCGCTTGGTCGTACACCTGGATTGTGTCAACTCTGGGTTGTATAGACAGCTGAATGTCTACGATTGATAAAGTAAAAACCTTAGAATTGATAATCTCCCCCCCCCCCAGAAGGATGCTGGAGGCCTGTCAGTATAAATAGCAACCACCACCTTCTGGGAATTCTGTGCCGGGAATTCCCTCTTTTCTATCCCTCTCTTTGTTTTTGCCTTGTTCCTTTTCTTCCTGATGTCTACTTTTTGCCCTCTGGGTCCATTCTCCTGCATTTTTTGTCCAAAAAGACTTAAACATTAACAATTCTCTCCCATACTGAAGATGGAAGCACTGGGCCTGACTTGTCAGGTGCTTAATGGCAGCGCAATGTATTCTTGCTCATATGACAGACAACAATAGTAGCTGTCTGACTGTTCAATGAGGAAGACGAAGAATACATAGGATTTTGAAAGTTAAATGTCTATGATCAGATATAACCTTACGTTTGATAGGAAGACTTATATAACTAAATTATGATTAAGTGTGATCATAGGGGAAGATTTAGATAGACACTAATTCTCTGTAATTTAGACGATATAAGTACACATAGGACGATTTAGACAGCTAAATGCCTGTGATTGAGTGTGACCATAGCATACTTAGGAAGATTTAGTTAAATGTCTATGATCAGGTTTGACCACAAGATACATGGGAAGATTTAGATAGCAACATGTCTATAATTTAGTGTGGTCTTAGTATACATAGGAAGATTTAGATAACTTAACATTTATGATTGAGTGTGACCTTGGCATACACCACAGGAAGATTGACACAGCTAAATGTTTACGATTGAGTGAGACCTTAGCATACATAGAAAGATTTACACAGCTTAATTTAACGTTAATGATCGAGTGAGACCTTAGCATACACAGAAAGATTTACACAGCTTAATGTTTACAACTCAGTGAGACCTTAGCATACACAGAAAGATTTACACAGCTTAACGTTTACAATTAAGTGTGACCATTGCATACACCACAGGACGAATCACATAGCTAAAAGTTTACAACTGAGTGAGACCTTAGCATACATAGAAGATTGACACAGCTTAATTTGACGTTAATGATCGATTGTGACTTTAGCATACACAGAAAAATTTACACAGCTTAATGTTTACAATTAAGTGTGACTATCGCATACACCACAGGACGGTTGACACAGCTAAACATTTACGATTGAGTGAGACCTTAGCATACAAACAAAGATTGACACAGCTTAACGTTTACAATTAAGTGTGACCATGGCAAACACCACAGGACGGTTCCCACAGCTCCCTGTCTCCACTGAATCAACTCAAGCTTACCATGTGGTGCAGGTTGTCGAAGAACCAGGTGTTGCACCCCTCCACCATGCGCTCTGGATGCTCTCCCCCTGGATGCAGCTGAAACAGGCCACGTTAGCATTTCAGCTGGATCTGCAGCACTGCTTCTCTCTCTACCATTCTCAGCAGGTAAGTTACCTTGGTTAATTTAGGGTCATCTCAACAAACCAAACAAGACCAGCCACACATACCCAAAAAGGGATAAATTAAAAAAAAAAGATTTTTGAAGTGAGACAATCGTGACTGAGAAATAAGCTATGACTGAGTTATAAGCTATGACTGAGTTATGAGCTATGACTGAGTTATGAGCTATGACTGAGTTATGAGCTATGACTGAGTTATGAGCTATGACCGAGTTATGAGCTATGATAGAGTTATGACCAATGATTCTCTGCTTGCTGACTGATTTTCCCCCCCTCCAGTATGGGTTACTTCATAGCAAAATCAAATTACTGTTTTAGGTACAGTGATGTCTTTGGAAATTTTTTCAGCATTTTTCACAGCGTGCGAATCTAACATCATTCAGTCAAGAATGCTAAATTTAGCATGCCCCATTCTTTTACCAAGTCCAAGCATGGTCAGTTCTGCTATATTTAGCACCAGCTGGGCTGTGATGGGATGGAATGGACAGCAGCTGACAGGAGCTGAAAGGGGGGAAAACTGACAGCTGTGTTTCAGGCATTAGGTGAGAAAAAAGAAATTTTCAAATACATATATCTTTGAGACGTACATATGCATGTAGTGGGTGTGCATGTGTTGCAGCTTTATTTCCATGGGCACAGTAGTTTCCTAGTTCTACTTACTAAGTCTCTAAAAACAGCAGAGGGTTAAAGCATATGAACACTTCCATGCTGGCCTCGGCTTACGTCAGTAACTGAAACAGTGTTTGGCCTGGTCCAAACTCACAGGATTGGAACCTGTAACCTTCCAGCCAGGAATGTTAACCACTGCACCACAGTGGCTGTCTGGTATTTTTAGAGCAGATTTCCATGTGAAAATCCCCGAAATGGTTTGCAGCTTACCTTAACAATGGGTAAAAACGGTCGCATACACATAATCTTGGAGCAAATTTTCATATAAAAATAGTTATCCCAGAAGTGGGTATGCAGCTTACAAAGGGTAAACACTATCGCATACACAAAATCTTGGAGCAAATTTTCATATAAAAATAGTTATCCCAGAAGTGGGTATGCAGCTTACAAAGGGTAAACGGGTAAACACAATTGCATACACAAAATCTTGGAGCAAATTTCATGTAAAAATAGTTACCCTGATGTGAGTATGCACCTTACTTTAACAAAGGGTAAAAACGATCGCATACACAAAATCTGGGAACAAATTTTCATGTGAAAATAGTTATCCCTGAAGTGGGTATGCAGCTTACAAAGGGTAAAAACTATTGCATACCCAAAATCTTACCATTGTAAAAAACCTCAGGCTCTAGCTGACGAACATAAACGACACCCCCCTACCCCTACCCATCCCAACAATTTAACAATGAAATAAACAGAAAAAGACAAGAGGAGAGCAGAGCAGAGACAGACAGACCTCCTGCAGGGCAGGAATGACGGGGGTCGGCACTGCTGGAGATAGTGCAGCAGCATCAAGATGTAGCCATAGGACGACAGGCTTCCTCGGGAGGCGTCTCCAATGTCGCAAATCTGTCAACACACACATGCACACACATGCACACACACGCACGCACACACATGCATGCACACACACGCGTGTGCGCACACACACATGCACACACACACACACACACAAACACACATGCACAAACACACACACACACAAACAACAGTATCATCAGTATTGAACCGTGTTGTGTTGTATTGTACTGAATTGCACTGACTTGTATTGCATCACATTGTATTGTATCGCATCATGTTGTACTGTACTGTATCATGTACCACTGTCAGTCATGGCAGATTTCACTACAGGAAATTCTAGTTGGTCTCCCCTACGGGACAGCACGTCACCACGAGAGATTTTCTTTTGAAAGAGCTGGTGCTTTCAATATTAATTTACAGTGTTGCTAATGTAGTACAAGTGTCTTTACAAATCAACATATTCAAAACAATACTCAATTCCAAGGTATCATCATCAAAATAATATCCAGCTTTTCCCAAAACAAGAATCAACATCCTATTCAACAACTAACACACACTGCCACACATACACGAGGAGATAAAATTATAGACAATACAAAACAACATTAACATCAGTGCTGACTCTACTACCCCCAAAAGTCCTTCGGATGAGACTAAAAACCGAGGCCCTGTGTGCAAACGCACGCAGAACATCTTGCGCACACGTTAAATCCTGTTCCGCTTTTTATAAGAGTAGGCCATTGTGTGCCGGTGGTAACAGATGACATTTACAAAACTGCATACACACTGGGACTGGACGTAAAAAAGCATATGACTGCTTATTCCATTATCCTTGATATAAAAGAATAAATGAATAAATAAATAAATGGAAATAAAAAAACAACACAACACAACCAAACACCACAGAAACAGGGACGGTACCTTGGCGAAGATTTTCACGGCATAGCCCAGTATCCTGACACGCTCGTCAATCTCGCTGTAACACCTCAGCAACCTTGTGTTGCACTGGCCCTGAAATATCAATAATAAAAAAAAAGTTTTTAAAATTACCTCAAATCTTCAAAATAGTTCAAGAGAAAATTTCCAATACAATCGCAAGTCTGGAAAAGGGTTATGTACAAAAACGAACATGTGTAAGAACTGAAAGTTTTGAGAATCTTGAGCAGGTGTCAGAAATGATATAACTGTGGTGTTTGCAGGGCACACATGGTGCATATGGTGTGTGTGTGCATGCGTGCGTGCATGTGTGTGTGCAGTCATGGGATGGGACAGCCTGGTGGTCAGAGTGATGCCCTTATGATCTGCTAGCACAGGTTTGAATCTCGTTCAAGTGGATTTTTCCTCTGGAGTTAACATCAGTGCCAACTCCACTCCTCCAAAAGTCCTTCGGATGAGACTATAAACAGAGGTCCCATGTGTGAACACACGCAGAACATCTTGCACACACGTTAAAACCTGTTCCACATTTTGGAAGAGTAGGCCATTGTGTGCTGGTGGGAACAGACGACAAAGTTTACAAAACTGCATACACACAGGGGCTGAATGTAAAAAAACAGATTAGTCCTTATTCCATTATCCTAAAAAAAATAAAAGAATGAATAAATAATAAATCAAAACACACACACACACACACACAATAACATGCTTTTCTTTATGCAGATAAGTCTGAATTTCATGCACAGAAGTCTTTAGCAATGAGGTGACGGACAGACAGACAAACAAGATAACACAACACACACACACACACACACACTCTCACACACACACACTCACACACACACACACACACACACACACACACACACACACACACACACACACACACACACACACACACACACACACACCTCACACACACACACACACACACACACACACACACACACACACACACACTTTCACAATCTTCCCCCCTCCCCCCGTCACTAACACAGTACAAGAGTAACTAACTGCCCCCCCCACCCCACCCCCCCAAAACAACAAAACCACACCCCCCAAAACACTGACCAGAGTGTTGTAGAGGCTGATGTCTCCCTCCAGACGGGTCTCCCCCTCCACAAACTTGACGATGGGCACCTTGGCCGTGGGGATGGGCACCACGTTGTAGTAAAGCCGGCTCTTCTGGTTCAGCTTCTTGGCCACCTTCTCTATCACGTCCGCCACGTCAATGTCCTGGGGTAAAGGAAAACAGGAAGAAAAAAAAAATCGCCCTCCTTCAATCCTCTGTGCCAAACACACTAACACACAAAGCCAACATCACTCAGTCAAAGAGTGGCACTAATTTGATTTGATTTATTCTTTTATATCGAGGATAATGGAATAAGCACTCTTTGTGCTTTTTTTCATCCAGTCCCCGTGTGTATGCATTTCTGTAAATGTCATCTGTTCCCACCGGCACACGATGGCCTACTCTTACGAAAAGCGGAACAGGATTTAACGTGTGCGCAAGGTGTTCTGCGTGCGTTCGCACATGGGGTCTCGGTTTAAAGTGTCATCCGAAGGACTTTTGGGGAGAGTCTACATTCAGTGTGCCCCCTTTCCTTCGCCAACATCACCCAGTCTAGAGTGGCACTAGTCCAAGTGTGACCAGTTCCTGTTACGATTAGCACCAGCTTGCCCCACCTGGCTGGGATGGGCTGGAATGGAATGGACCGCAGCTGAGAGCAGCAGAAAGTGGGGGAGTCTGACAGCTGTGCAAGCCCTGTTTGCTTTTTTGACAATAACGAAAACAACATTTTCCAGCTATAAAACAACCTCTCTCTCTTTGTGTTCCTTTACTGGGTACGGGTGTGTAGTGCCTGTGCTTGTCACTCTGCAGGAGGTCTGCCTGCTGGCCTCAGCCCACACATTCTAACTTCAGAGCAGCTCATTTCATTGTACAGGTTGCATGCTGGGTATGTTCCTGTTTCCGTAACCCAACCAAACACCGACATGAATTAGGGAATCTTTGACGTGCATACTAGATCGTCTGCTTGTGTATATAAATTTACACAAAGGGTATTAAGGCACTGGCGGGTCTGCACTGGAGGTTGACCTGGGAGACTATAAAAATCCCAACCCTTAATTCACCAGAGGTGAGCAAGTTTCAAACCCATGACTTCATGAAGCTATGAGAACCTATTTTTCCCACAGTCTTTTTTGATTAAAAAAAACAAACAAAAAAACCAAACAAATTAAGCACAGAAAAATTTTCAGCCCCCCCCCCCCCATTCATGATATATGGCAACACAAAATGCACACCTTAAAAAAGGAAAAGAAGCAAATGAGTGGACCACAAAGGACAGGTGATGAGAGAGAAACAGACTCGGTAAGAAAAGAAAAAAAATAGGCAGGCAAAAACCAAAATAGAAAAAAAACTTTTCTAGCACAGGTGATAGAATGAAAAAAAATAGCCAAGTGAAATAAAAAAAGTTTCACAGAAATTTGGAAAAATTATGAGTAAGCTATGAACAATTATCTTTTTAAAACCCAATGAAAACCCCCTAAAATCAACAACAACAAAAAAAAGCACCCTGCTTTTGAAAAAGATTTCACTCAAGAAACCAAACCCATCCAAGAAGACTCTTCTTTGTAAAGTTTTTTTAATAAATATTTATCAGCCAAAGATCTGTCATTTTTTTTTTTTTTTAACCCTGATGGATACATTATCTACAGCCCTCAAATACTAAATATCGATAATTATGCAAGCAATATCTCTGATATCTTACCTCTACTGTTTTTCCTCTGAAGGTCATACAGATGTCAAGGTCACTGAGGCGGAAACCAAACCCATTGCAAGACGACCCGAACAGGCAAACTCAGCATCTAAAGACAGAATATACAGACTGTCAGCGATATAGGAAATAATGTTTGCAAGGTCACACAGAAAGACTGACTGACTGATAAGCAGATAGACACAGGTCTACACACACACACACACACACACACACACTGGGTTGTTTTTTTTTGGGGGGGTTGTTGTTTTTTTGCTAGATTGATGGCTTGATGAAAAAAAGCAAATTTATTGCTTACTCAATGTACCATCTGGAAATAAAATTTTGACTTTGACTTTGACACACACACATACACACATGTGCACACACACACGTACACATATGTGCACACACACATGTACACACACACACACACACACTTACACACCACACACACACACAGATACACATACACATGCAGTGATGCACACACATAGAGATCTTACACACATAGATACACACACACAGAAGAATACACATTCATACACACACACAGACAACGTAAAGTGTTATCTGGTAGTGTGTGTGTGTGTGTGTGTGTGTGTGTGTGTGTGTGTGTGTGTGTGTGTGTGTGTGTGTGTGTGTGTGTGTGTGTGCGTGTGCGTGTGTGTGCGTGCGCACACACGTGTACACGCATAAGCATGCCTACATTTGTGTGTGATTACATGTGTATGCATGTGTGTGTTCATATGCATGCATATGTAACGTGATGTGGTGTGTGTCTTTGTTACTGTGCAATGTACTTTTGTCTATAAAACTAGATGCATTTATGTATAACTGCATTTCCTCTGTGTGTGTGCAAAGCGAGTGTGCATGAATGTGAGCACATGCTTGCATGCTTATAATTATATGTGCATGTGTGAAAATGTGTGCATGTACAAACAACTCCATCCTCACTTTCAGGAATTCCAATTAGAATGACCAACACAGATGCAAAACATTTTAAATCAGGAACTGGCAAAGATTTTAGGGGTGTTCACCAGAAGAAATCAGCTGACTGCAGGGGTACTTATCATGATATGCTTCGACTAGAGGTACTTACTACAACTGATTTTAGTGGTAAATATTTGGGGGTACTTATCAGAAAAAATGTGTTGATTTTAGGGTGTTTACCACAATGAATTGCTGGTTTTAGGGGTGCTTACTAAAATAAACTTGCTGCTTTTGAAGGTATTTAGGGCAGATATACACTCAAGGTAAACTTGCTGATTTCAGGATTACTTACCAGGGTAAATATGCCGATTAGGGGGGTACTTACCAGGGTAAATTTGCTAATTTTAGAGATACATACCTGGGTAAATTTGCTATTCAGGAGTATTGCCAGGGTAACTTTGCTATCATGGGTTTTCACCAAGGTAAATTTGCTAATTTCAGGGATATATACCTGGGTAAATTTGCTGTTCAGGGGTGCTTACTGGGGTAAATTTGCTATTCAGGGTACTTTCCAGGGTAAATTTGCTATTATGAGCTACTTATCGGGGTAAAATTGCTATTCAGGGTACTTTCTGGGGTAAAATTGCTGTTCAAGGGTACTTACCAAGGTAAATTTGCTGTTCAGGGGTACTTACCGAGGTAAATTTGCCATTATGGGCTTCTTACTGGGGTAAATTTGTTAATTCAGGGGTACTCACCAGGTAAATTTGCTATTCAGGGTACTTACTGGGGTGAATGTGCTATTCAGGGGTACTTACCGGGGTAAATTTGCTACTCAGGGGTACTTACTGGGGTAAATTTGCTATTCAGGGTACTTACCACAGTAAATTTGCTACTCAGGGGTACCTACCGGGGTAAATTTGCCATTCAGGGTACTTACCAGGGGTAAAATTGCTATTCAGGGGTACTTACCAGGGGTAAAATTGCAATTCAGGGGTACTTACCAGGGTAAATTTGCTATTCTGGGGTACTTAACGGGGTAAATTTGCTCTTGGGGCACTCAATGGGTAAATTTGCTCTTCAGGGGCACTTAATGGGGTAAATTTGCTCTTCAGGGGCACTCAATGGGTAAATTTGCTCTTCAGGGGCACTTAATGGGTAAATTTGCTATTCAGGGGTACTTACTGAGTAAGTTTGCTACTCAGGGATACCTACCGGGGTAAATTTGCTATTCAGGGGTATGGACCAGGGTAAATGTGCTAATTTAGGGGGTACTTACCAGGGTAGATTTGCTGCACAAAACTTTCCAGGTCCTTCACAACTCGCTGCCTTTTCCGCAAATCTGGTTCCCGTGGGGCAAAGTCACCTGTTTAGACACGATATCCACGTTTTGTTATAAATACAACACTATCACCTGTTTAGACACGATATCCCCGTTTTGTTATAAATACAACACTACCACCTGTTTACACATGATATCCACATTTTGTTATAAATACAACACTACCACCTGTTTAGACACGATATCCCCGTTTTGTTATAAATACAACACTACCACCTGTTTACACATGATATCCACATTTTGTTATAAATACAACACTACCACCTGTTTACACATGATATCCCCGTTTTGTTATAAATACAACACTACCACCTGTTCAGACACGATATCCCCGTTTTGTTATAAATACAACACTACCACCTGTTCAGACACGATATCCCCGTTTTGTTATAAATACAACACTACCACCTGTTCAGACACGATATCCCCATTTTGTTATAAATACAACACTACCACCTGTTCAGACACGATACCCCCGTTTTGTTATAAATACAACACTACCACCTGTCGTTTGGTAGACAAAAAAGAAAAAGATCATCAACATTTTTTCCTTCTCTGTTCCTCAACGAGAACTCCCAAGGTTCACCACTGGTGATATATAAACATGGGGAGACAGAATGTCTCATGGGGAGACAGAATTTCATATTGATGAATTGTTCAAGACATGCTTATCAAATCAGTTTCTGTATGAAACATTTCATATAAAATTTTGTAAACAAATACTGGGAGTTCATAAAAAAGCATTGGTACTACCCACTCTGGGTGAATTAGGAAGATTTCCACTGACTCTTAAAATCATATGCCAGATAATATCCTTTTGGATTCATTTAACAGAATCAAAACCAAACTCTTATATTAGAATAGTATACGATTATTTGTATCAGACGAATACATGTGATAAATGGATCAATACAGTAAAAAATATCCTTTACACAATTGGGTTTAAACATGTGTGGAAAAACCAGAGTACTTTTGATGTTCATCGGTTAAGTTATGCTGTTCAAAGAAAGCTTCAGACTATGTATAAAACATTCTGGAACTACCAGAAAAAACAGTTTGCAAAACTAAAATTTTATGATTTTGTAACCAAGGAATACAGACTGGAACCATATCTTATTAACTATGAAAACAAAACTCATAAAAATACTTTTTGTAAATTTCGCTTAAGCTGTCACGATTTAATGATAGAGAAAGGGAGACACCAAAATATGCCCAGAGAGGACAGAAAATGTAAATTTTGTAACAAAATAGAAGATGAATTTCATGTACTCGATGAATGTGTGTTATATGATGAACTCAGAAACAATTTGTTATTCAAAGTTAAAACCAAAGACAAAGAACGTAAAAAACATATAGATAAGGTAAGCGACATAATCGCAGTTGATATATATCAAGTAGATATCATTAGATATGTGAATGAATGTTTTCAGAAAAGAGAAAAAGAGAAGAAGAATGCAACATGTTTTTAGTGGACATCATTTTGGGCAGAAAGATAATTAAAACTGATGTTTGTTTTGTTGTGTCAAATAAGTCTGCATGACTTAAATGGCAATAAAATATTTTGAATCTTGAATCTTGAATCTATAAACATACATACATATAAATAAATAAATAAATAAATAAATTATATATATATATATATATATATATATATATATATATATATATATATATATAAAATTTTTTTTTTTTTTTTTTTTTTTTTTTCCATATATGCAACCATTTTGCCATCAATTAACTTTGATGTAGTCCCATTTTTACTTCAGATAAGATGTCAAAACACAGTTCCAGGGTGCTCCAGTTTATCAGGTCCTCCATTCCTACTGTCACATGGTCTGTCTGTGTATCCCTTTCAGTCACAGCATATTTTTCTGTCTGAAATTTGAGCTGCTCTCCCCAGAGAAGAAGAATATGGAAAAAGAGAAAGAGGAAAAAAAAAGATGAGGAGAAGGAAAATACCCCCCCTAAAAAAAAAAAAGAAAATTAAAAGACAATGATGCTGATGACCAACCAACCATCACAAGAACCACATTCCCAACACCACAATTCTGTCAACATTCTCCTCTGTCTCCCTCTCTCTCTCTCTCTGTATCTCTCTTCCAGTACTTAGTAAGTTCGCTTAAGCGCTTTGATTTGTGTACTCTACAAGATTCAGCGCTACAGAAATCCCATATATTATTATTACTCACAAATGATTCGGCCGATGACATTTTGCAGCAGACTCAAGTGGTCGTGATTCATGGGTGGCAAGGGCACCAGTTGAGGCAACCGGTCCTCGGGACAGTTGTTCTTGATGTGGCCCTCCTGCTCACAGTAGCCGCAGATCACTGCTGGGCCCTGCACACAGACAGACATAGGGATGTTCGAGTGTTTTTATTTTATTATTATTATTTCTAATTTTTTTTTTTTATTCTTTTATATCGAGGATAATAGAATAAGCACTCATGTGCTTTTTTACATCCAGTCCCCGTGTGTATGCAGTTGTGTAAACACTGTCATCTGTTCCCACCGGCACACAATGGACTACTCTTACAAAAAGCGGAACAGGATTTAACGTGTGTGCAAGATTTCTGCGTGCGTTTGCACACGGGGCCTCAGTTTACAGTCTCATCCGAAAGACTTTTGGGGAGTGTAGTCAACACTGATGTTAACTCCAGGAGAAGAATCCCCTCGACCGGGAATCGAACTTTGGTCGTCAAATTGCCAGCGCAATATTCTGACCGCTAGGCTATCTTGTCCCCCCGTGTTGTGTTTGTGAACTGACGGCCCAGGCTTGAGTCACCAGCAGCACCCATTTCAGTGGATTTTTCCCTGGAGTTCACATCAGTACTGACTCCACTCCCCTTAAAGTCCTTCAGATAAGACTGTAAACTGGTCCTGTGTGCGAATGCACGCAGAACATCTTTTTGCACAAATTTAAAAACCTGTTCTGTCATTCAGAAGGAGGCCATTTATGCAGGTAAGAATGGATCACAACTTTTTACAAATTGCATACACACAGGTATTGTGTTTAGACACTATCCCTGAAGTTTGAATGAGGCTGCTTTAAAATGCTGGGTAAAAATGGTCGCACAATACCTATCCTAAATCTCACCATTTGTGAATGAACCTCAAAGCCTGAGGAACAAAGCCCCCTCCCCCCCCCATTCATTTTTTACAGAAAGCAAGGTTATGCCCAGAAGTATGAAATGACACAAACATACCCAGCATGCACAATCTATGATATGGAGAGAACTGGGTTCCACCAGGTTCAAACTTGCCCTGACACAAATCCTTGAAAACCTCTAGCTGAGAAACAAAACATAACCCCCCCCCCAAAAAAAAAGAAAACAAAAAAATCCTCCAAAAATACCTGCTTACCTTCCCACCGTTGAACACCTGCTCAGTGAACGTGTACCAATTCTTCACCGTGCTACTCGGCTCATCATCAACAACAGCTGGAGGAGCACTTTCCTTCACTTCGCTTTTCTTAACACTGGTAGCATCATCACATCATACCATCATCATGGAGCAGCAGCAGCATCTCATCCTCAGCAGGTTCCTGTGTGATGGCATCGTTGTCCTTCTCTGACGACAAAGCGAGCTGACCCATCTCTTTGGACAGTGCGGCCTCTGCATCTGTGGAGTAGAGCCATTTGTTTGTCCGTTTTAGTGATCAATAGAATGTATTCTATATTATTCAGTGGTAAGACAGTAGTGATGTTTTTTTTGAATTTTTGTGTCTAGATAAGTAAAAAAGGATTTAGAGAGAGTAGAAGAGAGAGAAAGAGAGAGAGAGGGAGAGAGAGAGAGGAGAGAGAGAGAGAGAGAGGAGAGAAAGAGAGAGAGAGAGAGAAGAGAGAGGAGAGAGAGAGAGAGAGAGAGAGAGAGAGAGAGAGAGAGAGAGAGAGAGAGAGAGAGAGAGAGAGAGAGAGAGAGAAGAGAGAGAGGAGAGAGAGAGAAAAGAGAGAGGAGGAGAGAAGAGAGAGAGAGGAGGAGGAGAGAGAGAGAGAGAGAGAGAGAGAGAGAGAGAGAGAGAGAGAGAGAGAGAGAGAGAGAGAGAGAGAGAGAGAGAGAGAGAGAGAGAAAAAATTCACATGCTTGCGTATTATCCCTTGTATACACACACATGCACGCAAATATATATACTCTACACATACCACAGGAAAGTACATGTGAAATAAACGGTGCAAGTTGTAAATAAAAAAAATTAACAAATTATTTCTTCTTTAAAAGTTGGACTTTTTTTTTTATCTGAAGCCTGGAAATGGTGAATGTACGGGTGAAGACTCAGTGCTGCTGGCTGAACTGACATTGGCCAGGGTTGTTTTGAAGTAGGGTGGGGACAAACAACCCTTGAGACTTGGGGGGACAGGATAGCCCAGTGGTCAGAACATTGCGCTCAGCAATTTGACGACCCGAGTTTGATTCCCATTCAAGGGGATTTTTCCCCTTGAGTTAACATCAGTGCTGACCCCACTCTCCCCAAAAGTCTTTCAGATGAGACTATAAACTGAGGCCCCATGTGTGAAAGCACGCAGAACATCTTGCGCACACATTAAATCCTGCTCCGCTTTTCATAAGCGTAGGCCATTGAGTGCTGGTGGGAACAGATGACAATATTTACACAACTGCATACACACGGGGACTGGGTGAAAAAAAAGCACACGAGTGCTTATTCCGTTATCCTCGATGTAAAAGAATAAATAAATAAAATGAATAAATGAGACATATGTAAAACTGTACTAAGTGTGTAAAGCTATCAATCACTGGAAAGCTTTGATAACAAGCTTTTCTATGAGTGTAATTTTATGGCAGCATGTAGTGTTTATAATAATGTTAAAAAAACACAAAAAAAACCCTAAAAAAGTCATGTGCTCACTACCTACCACTGTCAGAGCCCCGGACTGATTTTAATTAACATGAAAAGCAATGTTATTACAGTGCACAGATGTCCTCGTTAGATAAATACTATTTCTTGACATTAGTTTTGATAAAAAAAAGGAGCTTGTGTTGCTTTACTAGTCCTCAAATACTTAGGAGAGGTTCAGTGAAATGACTGACGCCGTTTTGGTGCTTATGAAGCAGGATTGGCAAACTGCTGCCACTTACTGCATTAGCGAGTCATGGTACAGTATGTGTACCATTTAATTAAAGGATAAAAACTTCATACTCTGCATACACTAAACCTTACAATGTTTCTGGGAGCAAAATACAATTCAGAACTTATTCTTGCACACACACACACAAACACAACACACACACCCCCCCCCCCCCCCCCCCCCACACACACACACACACAGCCCCTTACCAACCAAACTGAAACCAAGACCTGATCTTACCAGCTGTCTCCTCTTCTGGGGTTTCGTAGTCCTCCTCACTGGACTCTTCTCCCTCCTGGTTATCCACCGCAGAAAAATAATCCCTGGAAACGGTAGACGCATCCTCGACGGAAAGCGCCGACATGTCAGCGGCAGCGGAGTCGGCCACTTCGGAAGACATCAGCTGATCGCCGGAGGTGGCTGAACCCTCAAAACCCACGTCGACATCCGACACGGACAGCGCTCCAACCGCAGAATCGGTTCTCGGTTCGGAACCGGAAATCCCCGAACAGTCAGCCAGGTCTTCACTGCAGGTGGTTTCATTCAGAGCTTCTGTCGCTGCTGTCGCTGATGTCGCCACTGCCTTGTTGCCGGCAGAAGACGTGGCAGAACTGGCCAGCGAGGACACGGCCGAATCTTCCGTGGCTGTTGTCTCACTTTCCGTTCTCTCCTTGGCTTCCGCCGTCAGGGTCTGCAAGATGGTGGTGTTGGATTCGATCACCACACACCCCCCACCTTCAATCTTCTCCATCAACTTCTCCCCCTCCTCCTCCTTGTCCTCCTCCTCTTCCTCCTCCTCTGCCTTCTCCTGGGCAGTTTTCTCACTGCCTCCTTCCTCCTCCGCCTTCTCCTGGGTAGTTTTCTCACCGTCTCCCTCCTCCTCCTCCTCCTCCTCGGCCTTCTTCTCCTCTCTGCGCCCTGGGGGGCTGCTGCCGTCTTTGTCCGAGGTGTCCTGACTAGAGGAGCTGGCCGAGGAGGAGGCAGCAGCAGCAGCAGCAGCAGCAGCAGGGGGGGAGGGGTCTTGCTGGTTCTCTTGCAGCAGGGTCTCTGTCTTCTGGCTGGCCAGGGCTCGCAAGGCCTCCAGGCACACGTTCACCTGGCCCTCCTTGTCCCGGGGCATCCCGAAATACTCGTAGGCTTTGCGCACGCACGCCTGGTAGTACTCGAAGATGAGTGAGTTGGCTAGAGAGTTGGCGATGTTCTTCTTGGGGTTGAACGGGTCTGAAACAGCGAGAGGGGGGGGGGGGGGGGGGGGAGAATGAAACGTTCAAAGGTGGGAAGTTTGGTGAGTTATTTTTTTCAATTTAAGCGATAGACAACCCCTGTCAAAACTCATAACCCACAGCAGGCACACACACAGAGGAGCACACACACATAAGGTTAAAGAATGAACACACACATGGACTCACAAAAGCACCCGAGTGCTTATCCCATTATCCTTGATATGAAAGAATAAAATAAATATAAAAAATAGATAAATAAAATGAATAAAAATAAATAAAAAACAAATAAATAAAAAACCCACTCCATTTCACTTTCAGTAAAAAGACATTAAATTAAATGCACACCCCCCTCCTCTCCTCCCTTGCCCCCTCAACTCCCAACACAAACCACACCTTCAGTAACCATGTCTTGGAGCTCCACTTCACTCACTCACTCACTCACAACACACACACACAACACACACACACACACACACACACACACACACACACACACACACACACACACACCACACACACACACACACACACCACACACACCACACACACACACACACACACGCGCACACATACACAACCACATTCAATAGCCAGCTTCTTGGAGCTACACACACACACACCACACACACACACACACACACACACACACACACACACACACACACACACACACACACACAACTACACACACTACACCACACACACACACACACACACACACACACACACACACACACAAACCATACCCACACATAAAACACACAACCACAACCAACTTTACACAACTGCATACACACGGGGACTGGATGAAAAAAAGCACATGAGTGCTTATTCCATTATCCTTGATATAAAAAGAATAAATAAAAAATAAATAAAATAATGATAACCACCTTTAATAGCCACACACACACAACACACACACACACACACACACACACACACACCACAACACACCAACACACACACCCCAACACATACACAACCCACCCCCCCCCCCACCCATACACCCCCACACACCCCCACCCATACACACACACACACCAACACACCAACACACACACACACACACACACACACACACACACACACACACACCCATACATGCACCCATACCCACACACACACACCCACACAACCACATAAACACACAACCACCCTCACCTTCAATAGCCAGTTTCTTGGAGCTCCACTTTTTCTCCTGGCGGGTGAGGGGCTGGGGGTGGAGGAGGGAGATGACGAACTGCGTGTTGTCGAACTGCAGGCAGTAGAACTTGAGCAGGTCCAGCCACAGCTCCCCCACACTGCCCCCGTTCTCTGACCCCCACGCCTCCGCCTGTCACCACACCATCACCCCCATCACAATTAACCCATTACAGCCCTCACCATGTTAACCCATTTCATTGTAGCCCCCACCATCTTAACCCATTCCATTCCATGTTGTTTATAGCTCTCACCATGTTGTTTATAGCCCTCAACAAGTTAACCCCTTCCATTCCATTATAGCCCTTACCGTGTTAACCCCTTCCATTCCATGTTTAGAGCCCTCACCATGTTAATAACCCCTTCCTTTCCATTATAGCCCTCACCATCTTAGCCCATTCCATTCCATGTTATTTATAGCCCTAACCATCTTAAGCCATTCCATTCCATTATAGCCTTTACCATGTTAACCCCCTCCATTCCATGTTATTCATAGCCCTACCCTCCATGAAAGCCATACCAAGGCTGTCACCTCATTCAGTTTCAGGGGCTCCAGTAAATTTCACATCAATGCGTGCGTGCGTGCATGAGTGCGTGTGTGCATGCATTGTGATAGGGGTGTGAATGTGCGTGTGTGAGCTTTTTGGTTAAGCATTTGAAAAGCAATTAATGTCACTTGTTTATGAAACAAAAGTGCATTTTTACTTTTTTTTTTTTAGGTTTATTTTGTTTTGACTAGAAACGTTTGCCTCTGTTGTTTGTAACTGAAAAATGAACATTAAAAAAGTTTGGAAAAAAAAACGTTCACATCAAATTCAAAACCAACACCTCCTAATTCCTTCAAATATCTAACATTGCCCATCTGAAAATCAAACAACAAAATTAAACCCCACAATACCTGCGCACACCCACCATTCTGCTTTATTCATCATCCCCGAACTACAGGTTGTATCAGGGCTGTCACCTCATTGTGAATTGAAGCCAAGGTTAAAACTGAGCATCAGTTTACAAATTTAGATATCTAGATTAACACACCCCCCCCCCCCCCCTCAAAATACACACACACAAAACCTCAGTCATCACATAAAAAGACAAAAATCAAGACAAGTTGTTATTTTTGAGAGAGAGAGAAAAAAAAAGTCACACCGGTGTCAGATGTGCCGGGCCTGACTTGTCAGGTGTTTAATGGCAGAGGTATAGCGCGGCAAAAGAAGAAAGCCTCACCTGTGCTTTCAAAGCTTCACAGGTGCTTAATGGCAGAGGTAATGTTGCAAAAGAAGAAAGTCTCACCTGTGCTTTCAAAGCCTCACAGTCCAGCTTTTCCTCCAGTTTCAGAGGAGGCAGGCCTTTGCCTTCAGGTGGGTTCTGAAATCAGGCAACCACAAAAATAACAAAGGGTATATTAGGTAAAGGTGGTAAAGGTGTTCCCATAGCCTATGTGGTTGTTGGGGAGTGAGGTGTCAACAGACCTCAGTTTCTCCTGGGGGCCAGCATATTGAGGGCAGTGCCTGTCTCCTCTCCACATGCATCAATTCAATCTTTTCAAAATTAAGTCTATTTTAAATAATATACACAAATTTTTTTTAAAAAAGATTAACAAAAAAATTTCAAAGTAGAAAATAATTTTGACAACAATAAAAATGTGTATATAATATAATATATATATATATATATATATATAATATATAATATATATAATATATATATATATATATATATATATATATAACACAAATCAATCCACTCAGAAGATTTGAAAGAGAACAATTTCTAAAGATAAACACAAGTGAACATCCAAGGACTAAAACATACCTGGAGTAAAGGGAGCAAAGTCAACACTGGCGGTTTCACATGCAGCAGAAAATACACCACCATGATGTTAAATGCGAATGCTGGCAGCATGCCTTCCTCTTGCCGATCCAAATGACAGATCTGTGCACAGTACCAACAATTCATGAAGGACAGACACATACACAGCACATAAACCCCACCTCCCCCCAAACACACATACAACAAAACAAATGTAAAGAGCAAAAATACCCCTCCCCCCATTCCATATTGTTTATAGCCCTACCAACCACAAAAGCTATATCAGGGTTTATTTTATTTTATTTATTTTATTATTTTATACCACCTCATTCAGTTTTAGTGGCTCACATAAAGTTCAAAACCAACACCTCCTAATATCTTCAAGTATCTAACACTGTCCAACTGAAAAAAAAGCCACAATACCTAAATTATTTCATTCCTTAACCTTGTTCCCCTGCTGCGCCCATTCGCGCCCATTTATAACGTAACCCTGTAGCGCCCATTAGCGCCTGCAAACCATGTGCTTATTATGGGGGCCACCATTGTTGTTTACATAGATGAGACTCTCGTGAGAGTTACTGTCTTTGCGTGAACAAGATGCCACCATGTTCTGAACTTTACAGTGTTCAAATTGGTAGGGTTTTAAGCAAATTATGAAGTTTTAAAGTTTGCTAAATAAATCTTGTTATGCACAATGGTTAGGATGGCTGCTGAGAGAGGATTTGGACCCCTATAGAGCAGTCTGCAGATTTAAAGGCTTTTTCCATTGGAGTATTGTTAAGACTGATTGAGTAGATGGGGCAGTGTGGCCTAGATACTGTTGTTTACAAGTTTGATGGAAGAGATCGTGATTGCCATACCGATAGCAAAAAAATGATGTCATGATTCAATTTTTTTTTGGAGGGTAAACAACTGCATGAATGCAAAAAGCACCTGGTCCAGTGTGTACTTTATTTATTGCAGAATATAGGAAATAACATTTCTTGCAGTAAAGGATAGTATAAATACATTTAATCAGTTTTTTGTGTAGTGACTATTGAAAGTTGTAAAAAAAATTACTTCCCTTTGACACGAGTTTCACAGTAAATGAAATGTGTGACCTCGGGGGATTAAGTGTTAATTAACTTATCAGGCTGTGCTGAGGACATCAGCCATTCTACTTGATTTATCATCTCCAGGTTAAAAAAAAAAGTAAAAAAATAAGCAAGATAAACATCCAATCCAATGATGTTGCTTAGAGCCCTGCCGACCGCACAGGCCGTATCAGGGCTGTCACCTCGTCACATTTTAAAACACGTATTAAAAGTATGTACATACAGTTTAAAACGGGATTAAAACCAACTCGACTGTCCTAAGCAAGATAAACATTCTAAAAAAGCAAAGTATGCATAAGAAATGCTGCATGGGCAAATACTACTGCAGAATGGACACCCTGTGCCCATTCCAGTGTTTAAATATCATTGACCTGATCACCAGAATAAAAGAACACGAGGCAAAAATGCACTCCTCTCAAAAAAAAACAAAAAATCCCTACAAAACAAAATAACACCAAATCCAAACCACCTTCCCAACCCCCACCCCACAAGACAAAAAGAATAAAGTTCATAATTTGCCCCCCCCCCCCCCCCTAAAAAAGAAAAAGGGAAAAGAAAAACAGAGAGACACACACACACATGCATATGCATGCATGCACACACACACACACACACAACACACACACACACACACACACACACACACACACACACACACACACACACACACACACACACCACACACCCACACACACATTGATATAAAAGAATAAACACACACACACACACACAAACACACACACACACACACACACACACACACACACACACAAAAATACAATTTAATATACTGACTTCAAAGAAAACATGTTACCATGAATTGGAAGTTCTTCAGCACTAAATGGAAGTTCATTCATAAGTGAACTAACACGAGTAAAATTCCCTTTTGGGAAAGAGGAGGGGAAGGGGTAGGGGGTGGGGAGAGACACAAGAGACAGAAACAGAAAGACAGGCTGAGACAAAGACAGACAGAGATAGAGACAGAAGCAGAATGTCAGGCAGAGACAAAGACAGACAGAGATAGAGACAGAAACAGAAAGACAAGCAGAGACAAAGACAGACAGAGACAGAGACAGAAGCAGAACGACAAGCAGAGACAGACAGACAGAGATAGAGACAGAAGCAGAATGTCAGGCAGAGACAAAGACAGACAGAGATAGAGACAGAAACAGAAAGACAAGCAGAGACAAAGACAGAAAGACAGAGACAGAAAGACAAGCAGAGACAAAGGCAGACAGACAGAGACAGAGAATCCTGCGCTCACTTTAAAATCAACATCTACTACAGAAAAACTGACAAACCCAAGCAAAAAAAACACAAAAAACGTATCCTTTCTCATCACCATGTGCCATCATGGGGGGGGGGGGGGGGGGGGGGGGACGGGATAGCCTAGTGGTCAGAACATTGCGCATGCAATTTGACGACCTGGGTTCAATTCCTGTTCCGGGTTCAATTCCTGTTTGAGGAGATTTTTCTCATGGAGTTAACATTAGTGCTGACTCCACTCTCCCCCAAAGTCCCTCGGATGAGACTATAAACAGAGGCCCCGTGTGTGAACACACGCAGAACATCTTGCGCACACGTCAAATCCTGTTCCGCTTTTCGTAAGAGTAGGCCATCGTGTGCCGGTGGGAACAGATGACATTTACAAAAACTGCATACACACGGGGACTGGATGTAAAAAAAAGCACAAGAGTGCTTATCCCATTATCCTCGATATAGAAGAATAAAATAAAATAAAAAAATAAAAAAGCAGAACGACAAGCAGAAACAATGACAAGACAGAGACAGACAGAGAATCCAGCCCCTCACTTTAAAAAATCAACATCTACTACAGCAAAAACTGTAGTAACAAAAAGCAACAGCTTGCCCTCCATACTTACTTACCCAGGCTTTGTGCTCTAAAGACTATAGAGCGTAACTCCATAAGTCTTCCGAGACTGATGGGTGCGTTAACTATACTACTACTACTACTACTATACAGAAAAACTGACAAACCCAAAACATAAAAAACACACAAAACCCCCCCAGTATTCTTTCCCATCATCATCATGCGCCAAACAAACCCAAACATAAAACAAACACACACAAAAAAACACCCCCAGTATCCTTTCCCATCCTGTCTGACCTTGGCCCAAGTCCTCATGGTGATGCAGAGGGGTCTGACCCGGGGGTCAGACAGCAGGTACAGCTGCAGCAGGTGACCGGTCGACACAGCTGCCTGACCGTTGATGGTCAGCACCACCTTCACCTCCGTCTGCCGGTCCCACACCTCCACCACTGGAATCTTGGCGCTGAAGTTGTTCTGGGGGTTGACGAAGTCTGCTGGCGCTGAAGATACACAAAAAAATACCTGGGTGTGTAAGGGCCGAGTTCAGTTGTGCCAAAGAAAAGAATAAACTTTATTGAATGATCTTTATTTTTCAAGGGTTACAGAGTAAGTATTACATACTTTTTTTTCATCCGGCCCTTGTTCTGATCAGGGAATAAAGCTAAGAAACCCACTCCCTACCCCTACATACCAGCATCACCAACAATAGCAGTTCAACCATTATTTTAAAGGAAGAAAACGGGATACATTCAACATAATGCGTTATCCTAACTGAATACACTGATAAATAAAAGAGTGAAGGTAAAGGTGTCCCAGGTGTCCCTGAGGGGACAGATGACATTTACAAAAACTGCATACACACAGGAACTGGATGTAAAATAAAAAAGCATATGAATGCTTATCCCATTATCCTCGATACAAAAGAATAAAATAAATAAATAAAAATAACCTATGTGGTCTTAGGGGAGTGAGGCATCAGAGACCTCAGCTTCTCTAGGGGCCAGCATATTGAAGGCGGCGCCCATCTGCTCTCCCTAGCTGCTTTACCTTTCCTGACCCTAAAGAGGGCAGGTACCCATTTACAGCTGGGTGAACTGGGGGACTACACTGAAGCCAAGGCATGCAATTGATCACCCATCCACTTGGTGACCACGCTCAATGCTGCTTAACCTTAGCTTGGGGAAAGTGAGTGCTCTGACCACTGAGCTATCCTGTCCCCTTTGCGCATCATGAAAAAAACATTCTTGTGTGTGTGTGTGTGGAAAGGCAGTTTTAATTATAAGGGATATGATAGTTCAGTGATCAGAACGCTTGGCTCTGCCCAAGGTAAGGTTTCTGTCTTCGTATAGCAAGCACTGTTTTCTGTCATAATAAGAAGAAAGGTGGCAGAACAGACAAGACGTTCACCTGCCTAACAAGTAAACCATGAGGTTCTGGGTTTGATTCCCAGCCTTGCTATTTCTTCCCAGTTTCATGAGAGAAAAAAAAAATCAATCTGAATGTCAAAAGTCCTTCAGATGAGACGATAAACCAAGGCCCTGTGTGTTAATGCATGCAGAACATCTTGCGCACATGTTCAAAATTGTTCTACCTTTTGGAAGAGCAGGCAATTTGCATACCAGAAAGAAAGGATGACAATACTTTTTTTGAAACCTGCATGCACACAGATGTCATGTTTAGATACTGTCCCTGAAGTCAAAATACGGCAACCTAAATGGTGGTGATGGAGGGGGAAGAAACAGTCACATGTATACACAGAAATCTCACCATTGGTGAGTGAACCATAGAGCTTTAGCCACATACAACAACAATAACAAACAAACGAAATAAAATCACACACACAAAAAATGACAGTATATTTTTCTATAGATATGAAATTCACGTTGCTTTATCAAGAAACCTGGAAAAATAAAGCACATACACACCTAAGCAGCATTCCCACCCACCACACACACACACACACCAGTTGAGAATTTTCTCCTGGAGTTATCACCAGTGCTGACTCCTCTCTCCCCAAAAGTCCTTCAGACGAGACTATAAACCGAGGCCCCAAGTGCGAACGCACGCAGAACATCTTGCGCACACGCTTAATCCTGTTCCACTTTTCATAAGAGTAGGCCATCGTGTGCCGGTGGGAACAGATGAAAATATTTACAAAACTGTATACACACGGGAACTGGATGTAAAAAAAAAAAAGCACAAGAGTGCTTATTCCATTATCCTTGATATAAAAGAATAAATCAATTGAGAAACACACACACACTTGGAGACTAGGTAAAAGAATAAATCAATTAATCAATCACACACACACACACAGAGGAACAGATGACATTTACAAAACTGCATACACACGGGGACTGGATATAAAAAAAGCACTAGAGTGCTTATTCCATTATCCTCAATATAAAAGAATAAACCAATCGATATAAAAGAATAAATAAATCAATCAATCAATCAAACACACACACAAGATGCTACTCTACCTCCATGCGCTTGCAGGATTTTGAAGATGCTCAAGAGCAGAGCGGGGGCAGGGCCGGGCCCCGACACGTCCACATTGAGGTCACTGTCCTTCAACCCCACGCCCGTCAGCGATGACCCGTACATCTGCAGCTTTATGTCCTCTGGTAATACACAGGCATCAAGGTTACCCTCCACAAACACGTTTTGTTTCTGACACTTTGACATTTGTGACGCTCCGCCACATAAAGAGTCGCATTGCACCCGAGGTCAATTTTTAGTTATTGACATGCTATCAATTTGCAATGAAATGGCTATACATTACAAAAAACAGACTGAAAATCGAACAATTCTCTCCAAAGTTATTACAAATTGAAATGATAGACTGCAGGAAATGTTAAAATGAGAAATTGTCAATTTTAGCATCCTAATTGGTGGTCAGAATGAGGACTTCGCTATTTTCAAAGCACGTTTAAAGACAAAAGGAAACAGAGTTATGCCTTGATATTTCACTACAAGGTAGAATAAGTGCTGTAGTTTTATAATCAATCAAAAACATCAAAATCGAACACCTCACCCCCGCCTGCCTTCAATGGCTCCTAGCGGAAAAGTGGATTACATGCTAAACGAATCATTTCGTGGTGGAGCGTCACAATTAATTGAGGGTAGAGGGGAAGGGGATAGCTTAGTGGTCAGAGCATTGAGCTCCTTGTGATCTGACACCTCAGGTTCAAGCTGCCCCAGGGCGTCCCTTTGAGGGGATTTTTTTTTCTCTGGAGTTGTTAACATCAGTAATGACTCCTCTCCCTTGAAAATCTTTGGACGAGACAATAAACCAAGTTCCCATGTGCAAATGCAATGTAAATCTTGTGCACATGTTAAAATAACCTGTTCTGCTTTTCAGAAGGGTAGGCCATTGTGCGCTGGTAGGAAGATGACAAATTTACAATAAAACCTGCATGCACAATGGTGTCATGTTTAGGCATCACTCTTCACCAGAATGCAGCTACCTCAATCATGCCAAAAATGGTCGCAAATATGCAAAATTTCACCATCAGTGAATTTCGGAGCTCTAACTGAGGTATGAAAACAACCAACATTGGGGGCTTTTCAATGAAAATAATATTAACAAGATAAACTAATTTCATAACTTTGAAACGCATCTTGTGTGTTTAAAAAAGAAAAAGAAAAAAGAAACTACACAAGGTAAAAAATCTCAAGTCACTAATGAGCTCAATGAAAAAAACCAACATTGGGGGCTTTTCAATGGAAATAATATTGAC
Organism: Stramonita haemastoma; assembly: GCA_030674155.1. Classification (NCBI taxonomy): domain Eukaryota; kingdom Metazoa; phylum Mollusca; class Gastropoda; order Neogastropoda; family Muricidae; genus Stramonita; species Stramonita haemastoma. The sequence goes on from CM060323.1 coordinate 13,352,508, forward strand.
AACATAAACAAATTTCATAACTTTAAAATGCATCTTGTGTGTTTGAAAAAGAAAAAAAAAAAGAAAAGAAACTACGCAAGGCAAAAAATTTCCCACAAAATCTATACTTGGGAAACGCGATTTGGGGTGGAAACTACAAAGGCAGAGGATTCAATAATTGTCCAGATATACTACTTTCCTTCCACCAAGGTGTAGAAAAAAGTTTTTTTCACACACAAATTCTGAATGAAAGGCTACATTCATGAAACGTTTAGTGTTTGGGTTATAACTTCAACTTCTTTTTTTTTTAATGAGAAGAAGAAAATCTAAAAAATCACCCAAAACGAAAGAAAAAATTCTCTCTTCAGACCAAAAAAAATCAAACAAAAAAAAACAACAACAAAAAAAAAGTGACAAAAGTTAAACTCAACAACAAAAAAAAAAAGAATCACAGTTTTATCTTCCTCATAACATGTTTGAAGGGAAAAAAATCTACAATTCAAGAAAAAAAAAAGAAAAAGAAAAAAGCTGACGAAGACTGACCCCCCCCCCCCACCCAGCTTTCCACCCCACAGCCGTCAGTTTCCCCCACTTTCAGCTCCTCCTAGCTTGCTAATTAACCATCCTATCCTAGCCTAGGTCGGGCTAGCAGGTACTATTTATAGCAGAAACTGACCACACTCGGAGACTAGGTAAAAGGAAAGGTTGCGCAAAAAATTTAGCACTCTGGACGGAGTAATGTTGGATTTGTGTGCTGTGACCCCACAACAAAGGAAAGGGTTGCGCCAAAATTTAGCACTCTTGACTGAGCAATACTGGAATTGTGTGCTGTGAGCAGACAACAAAGGAAAAGGTTGTGCCAAAATTTAGCACTCTGGACTTCAGTAATGTTGGCTTTGTGTGCTGTGACCCAACCAACAAACAAACAAACGCACCTCTGAACTTCTTGACGGTGTCTTGCAGGCGGAGGAACACCTGGCGTCGGGACTCCAGGTCTGCGGGGGCCAGACCCTGCTGGTGGGTGATGGTGTGGACGATGTGGTCCAGGGCTGCGATCTGCTGTCGGCTGGGGGGCGGGATGTTCTCCAGGATGCCTTCCATGTCCAGAGCCTGAGGGGACACACAGTGGAGTTGAGCCCCAAAACTTTAGTTTTTGTTATTTGTTGTTGTTGGTGGTGGTGGTGGAAATGGTCTTTTAGTGATGTGATGTGGTGTGAGGGTGGGGTTGGGGTGGTGTGGTGTGGTGTGGTGTGGTGTGGTGTGGTGTGGTGTGGTGTAGTGCAGTGTGGTGTAGTGTAGTGCAGTGCAATGCAGAGAAGTGTAGTGCTTATGCTGTACTTCAATGCACTCCATGGCATTATATTTATTATACTACTTTGTATATTTAAGCTCTTCATCACGACACATTTCTTGACATAATTTTCAAGTTTACCTTTTCAAAGTTCACTCACTCTGTCCAGCTGCTCTGGATCAGAAATGATTGTCAGGCTTTGTACATACACCCCTGAGCAGGAAATGTTGATATAAGATTTTTTCCTTTGCACCTTGGTATGGCCCCCTGACGTTATATGCTACACAAGTACTGCAGCGGTCTACTGCTTTGAAGAGAAGTCATATGGAAAGAATATTTGCTGATCTCTGTATGTTTTGAAGAGAAGTCATATGGAAAGATATTTTGCTGATCTCTGTATGTTTTGATAGGTGTACTTGTGACCCCGACTCTCACTGCTTATCATCATAAAAAAAATCGTCTCTGAAGTTGGGTGTGGCTACCTTAATGTGGGCAAAAACGGTTGCATGCACAAAACCTCACCATTGGTGAACCTCAGAGCTCTAGCTGAGGAAAGAAAGAAAAAAATCATCTAACTCAATGTCTAAAAACGCTGCTGTTAACATTTCATCACTAAATTTACAGTGACAATTTTGGGTGACTTTTTTTTTTTTCTTAAATGACCCTTACAGATGGGAGAGATGTGGTGGGAAAAAAACAACAAGACAGACATACAGTCCTAAAATAGTGCTACCCCTTGTGAGAGGTTTCACTGTAATTGACAGTGTAGTAATGACCTCTTTTCTGAGCAATCATGAACAGAATCTTGCCATGGAAGAAATCATGGTAGTGGTTTATTGGACAATTATGCACTAATTGTCTACATTGTATAGATATTGCACATTGTTTTTTTTCACGTTTTTGTGTTCGTTTGTTTTTCTTCATCAGAACAACCAGTTCCAAGATTTCAACACATGGTTCGGGAAAAAAGTCTTACTTTCTACAGTGTGTGTGTGTGTGTGTGTGTGTGTGTGTGTGTGTGTGTGTGTGTGTGTGTGTGTGTGTGTGTGTGTGTGTGTGTGTGTGTGCATAGTTATATTGGCAGCAACATTCCGACTTCAGGAGATAGTTTTT
>CM060323.1:13359890-13362390 GCA_030674155.1 Stramonita haemastoma
TACATTTTTTTTCAGATTCCAATAAAGTAACTAATACTTTAAAATAAACTTTCGACACTGAGAGATAAGTTTTAACCTTATAAATTTATAAGCAGAAAACAACCTTTGAAAGTCTATGCAGGGTCCTACAAAAGACTAAAGTAATTTTCCCAATGTGAATAATAAATGACTTCAGCAACTGAAATACACTTTCAATAGATTAGTAGTGCACTTTGTGTGTGTTAAATTGAGACTCAATTCCCTTCTGTGTACATATGTGTACATATTGTACAGAATTCTTTCACACGACAATCAAAAACCTAGACCCTGCTTGCTTTTTAATGTCAATGTTATTGTTAGTTACAAGCTTTGAAGCCATAATTAAAACATCACTAGCAAGCATACCCAATAGTTGCTAGTACAAATGTTTCCAGATTTTTCTTTCCATTTCTAAATGTCCTCCTTCTGTGTGTGCTCTTAAGAAGCCTATCTTGATCGCTATGGTGTTTAATACATGGGTGTCCCAATGCTGTCATTTTGTTTGAGATATTGTAACTGTGAGACACTTGATTTCTTTGCCTTTGCTTTGGTTAGGACCACAGAACTGATTGTGGCCTAGGAGCAGGCTTCTCTTCCTAGTGAGTTCCATACTTTGGCATTTGGCAAGATGCAATAACAACAACATGTGCCAATCTTCCTTTTCCTACACAGCAAGGATGATTTATTTATTTATTTATTTATTTATTTATACCACTTTATGTCACAGCAGATTTCTCTGCGTGAAATTCGGGCTGCTCTCCCCGGAGAGAGCGCGTCGCCACAAGTGCAGCACCTACCCAATTTTTTTTCTTTTTTCCTGTATGCAACTGCATTTTTGTTTTCCCTGTCAGAGTGGCTTTTTTCTACAGAATTTTGCCAGGGTTAACCCCACTTGTTGCCATGGGTTCTTTTAGGTGTGCTAAATAGTGATGTGTAACACACGGGACCTCGGTTTATCATCTCATCCAAAAGACTAGTGCCCAGACACCACTCAGGGTCTAATGGATGGGAAAAAAGTTTTGGGCCCAAATAGGGTACGAACCGCCGCACACTCCGATCCGGACTTTTTGCTTTCTAGGCAAGGCACGTTACCACCTAGACCACCTATCCACCAATAATTTAACCTAGGCCTTGCATACAGCTTTTCTGACTGACGTGAGAACAAAATGGTGTTGCGGCAAAGGGTGTCAACTGTCATGGACAAAGAGGCTTACCACTATGCTGAAGTTGCATGGGACCTCACCGATGTATACTAAGCCTATCCTTAGTGCTACTGATTTTCAAGGTGCAAATAATTCCACTGCTAAAATAGGTGATACTGCTCTGTTAAAATTTAAATGCTGTATACAGTCTCTCAGAAAGTTTTGTTCATTTCTATCTGGTGACTTGTTTAGTGATGACTCAACATGCTAAGACGTACTAACTTTAAAAGTAGGGCATCTCGTTAGAATGCCCCTCACAAAATTCAAATGAAAATTACACCAGTTTGACCTCACTCATGTCATCAATGACTTTGCTTACAATGCTGGTGTCTCCAGAACAATCTATTTTTGGGGAAACTATGCTTTTTCTGGTAACTGTTCCCTTTAAACTTTAATCAAGCTCATCATGTGATAGTACTCACAGGATGTGCTTTTTAAAAGAAAAGCTCTTAAGAGGTTGAACACTATGTGACTAGGTAAAAGTATGCTTTTGGAATACAATAATACACGAATACAATTTCTTTCTCACAGCTCAGATAATAAACTCCATCCACCAACGATTGTTAACTGTGGAACTGTAGGCCTAAGTCAACTTTACACAGCAGAGTGAGGGTACATCCCACTTACATCATGCAAGGAGCTTTTGCACTAACACCAACATAAATATTTTACATTTTCAAATTCTAGCAATAGACTAGCACAAAAGGATGCATTTTTTTCTTCACATTTTCATCTGGTATCCAATAATAAGTCATTGGCGACATCATACTTTATAATACAATGATATAATTTGAACATAAGATATATCTTAATGCTTTTGTATGTATAGTATGTCATAAGAATAATACATTACAATCTGAGTCGCGCTAGGCCTAGCACAGTAGCAGTGGTGCCGACACAACTTGCACAAGACAAACTTACACCAAATGTCAGCTGAACTGATTTTGTCAGTTACACTAAACCTAATGTTGTCAGCTAACCCACTTTGTAGGAAATGTTCGCAAATATTCTGTTGATAAATCATCCAAATGGTAAAGAACTTAAGTAACCACCGAACACCATGGTTTTCAATTTTCACTCACATTCCAGCCTCGACGCTCACAACTTTCTCAACGCTTTGGTACCTCTTCATTCGATAATATAAACTTCCCACAACACGACAAAAAAGTGCCGGTTTCTCAAAATAGTGAATGAAAAAAACCAAAAGCAAAAACGCCCACGTTTCGAAAAGATTAACAATGAGTTACCTAGATTAATAGTAAGTTACATCCTCATTCAAA
>CM060323.1:13374890-13382390 GCA_030674155.1 Stramonita haemastoma
TTCCTCACTTCTCTGTGGCTATCCATGTACTTCTTGTAAGCTTCTTGACTTGTGAACTTTTGTTTCTTAAGTTCTCTTCTTTTGTCGCAGAGGTCAAGAACCTCATTTGTCACCCAGGGTTGTTTCTTTGTTCTGCTTCTTCCTAATGTTTCTTCTGCTGCTGTCGTTAGCACTTCTTTGATGTTGTTGGCCAATGTGTCCACATCATTGTCGATGGCTATGAGTGCGGCGAACTTTCCTCCTATGTTGGCTTGGAAGATCTCAACCACTGTTGGGTCTTTGAGTTTTTCCAGGTCGAATCTTATGCGTGGGCTTTTTGGCTGTTGTTTTGCTTTCAGTTTCAGTCTGATGGTGGTAAGTACAAGGTCGTGGTCACTGCCAATGTCAGCTCCTGGGAATGTTCTTGTGTTTGCCTTGTTTATGCTGGATTTGAATCTTTGGGGTGACAGAATGTAATCAATTTGATTATGAATCAGACCATTTGGTGAGTGCCAGGTTGATGTTCTGGATGGCTTGTGAGGGTGGAGTGTGTTAGCCAAAGTAAGTTTGTGCTTCTTTGCGAATTCCAGCAGCCGCTGTCCTCTGTCATTTGTTTCTCCCAGTCCAAATCGTCCTGTGGTTCCTGCCCAGTGTCATAGGCATCAGGTCCCACCTTAGCATTCCAGTCGCCTTCCACAATAAGGATGTCTTTTTGGGGCGTTTTGGAGATGACGTTTTCAAGTTCTTCATAGAATTCTCCTATCTGATCATCATCGTAGTCAGATGTTGGAGCATACACTTGGATGATGGTGAGATTCTGGGGTTTTGCAGAAACTCTGATTGAGATGAGTCTGCTGGATACTGGTGTGCAGCTGTGATGCTTGACACAATCTCTTTCCTGACAATAAAGCCTACTCCATGTTGATGTAGTTTCTCTTCTCCGCTGTACCATATTTTGTGGCCGTCTTGCGTGGTTGTTTCTCCGAAGCCAATCCATCTGACTTCCGCAAGCCCTATGATGTCCCATTTATACCTCTGTAATTCATGTGTAAGTTCCTGTACTCTTCCTGTTTGGTACAGAGTCCTTACATTCCATGTACCAATGCCTTCCATGTACCTATGCAAAACCACAGCAACAAAAAAAGAACAAAGCATGGTCACTGAAGAAGTGAATTGTGAAGACCAATGGATCAAGATCCTTCCGTGTCTGAGACTACGTGACGAGCCTGTGTGAATTCTAAGCATGGAAATCAGACAGACACCGGTCGAGGGGATTTTTCCTCCAGAGTTAAACACCAGTGCTGACTCCACTACCCCCCCAAAGTCTTTCGGATGAGACTATAAATTGAGGCCCCGTGTGCGAACGCACGCAAAACATCTTGCGCACACGTTAAATCCTGTTCCTCTTTTCGTAAGAGTAGGTCATCGTGTGCCGGTGGGAACAGATGACATTTACAAAACTGCATACACACGGGGACTGGATGTAAACAAAAAAGCATATGATTGCTTATTCCATTATCCTCGATATAAAAGAATAAATAAAATAAATAAAAATAACACCCAAATCACAGACCATACTGACGGCACTGAAACAAGCAGCGTCATGCCATACAAACCCAACGTGCCACCAACACCTGGCTTTCCAAACTTGGTCACCACAGTTGTGACTTCTCCCTTAACTCCTTGAGGAGTCGTTTGAGCACGGCATGCACTGAACTTCTCAGACAGCTAGGTCAGGTGTCGCGGAAATGTTGAACTTAACAGGGGCCGGGGGCCTTTGTATTTTGCATTTTGTACCACTTTATGTCACAGCAGATTTCTCTGCTTGAAATTCGGGCTGCTCTCCCCGAAGAGAGCGCATCCGCGCCACAAGTGCAGCGCCTACCCATTTTTTTTTTCCTGCATGCAACTGTATTTGTTTTCCCTATCAGAGTGGCTTTTTTCTAAGGAATTTTGCCAGGGTCAACCCCCTTGTTGCCGTGCGTTCTTTTACGTGCGCTAAATGGTGGTGTGTAACACACGGGACCTCGTTTATCGTCTCACCCGAAAGACTAGCGCCCAGATCACCACTCAGGGTCTAATGGATGAGGAAAAAGTTTTGAGCCCAAACGGGGTACGAACCTCCGCACACTCCGACCCGGACTTTTTTGCTTTCTAGGCAAGGCGCGTTACCACCTAGACCACCGATCCACTCTCTCCACTTTCTGGGCAAGCAGCATAGTGTTTGCTGTGGGTATAATCTATGCTGCTGTCCACAGGGTAGAGGGTGTATGTCTGAGTTATCTATGCTGCTGTCTATAGGCAAGAGAGTGCATGCTGAATATGTCTATCATCTATGCTGTTGTCTATAGGCAAGAGAGTGCATGCTGAATATGTCTGTATCGTCTATGCTGCCCCCGTCCATAGGCAGAAGGGTGCATGCTGAATATGTCTGTATCGTCTATGCTGCCCCCGTCCATAGGCAGAAGGGTGCATGCTGAATATGTCTGTGTCATCTATACTGCCGTTCATAGGCAAGAGGGGGCATGCTGAATATGTCTATCATTTGATATGTCTGTGTCATCTATACTGCCGTTCATAGGCAAGAGGGGGCATGCTGAATATGTCTATCATTTAATATGTCTGAGTCATCTATACTGCCGTTCATAGGCAGAAGGGTGCATGCTCAATATGTCTGTGTCATTTATACTGCCTAGCTGGCTTCTTTTAGGGAAAATGGACCCGTTTTTAATGTATGCACAAGATGTTCTGCGGTGCATTCGCTCACAGGACTTCGCTCGTGATCTGCTAACCTGGGTTCGAATCCCATTCAATGGGATATTTTCTCTTGGGGTTAACATCAGTGCGAACTTTATTCCCCCCAAAAGTCCTTCGGATGAGGTTATAAGCCAAGATTCCGTTTGCGAATGCACGCAGAACATGTTCAAAATTTTGGAAGAGTAGGCCGTTGTGTGTTGGTGGGAACGGATGACAAAATTGACGTAACTGCACACACACGGGGCCGGGGACTAGATGTAAAAAGCACATGAGTGCTTCCTTTATCGATGAAATAAAAGAATAAATAAATATATAAATAAATGATAAATAGATAAAAAGATATATGAAATAAAGATCCGTTTTATATTCTTATCTGAAGGACTTTCGGAGATGTGAACTCAATACCAAAAGCAGCTCCAGAGGGTAAAAAATCATCTGGAAGGGACACCTCAGTGGAAACTTGAACCATCGGTTACTGTCAGATCACAAATTGGATGTTCAAACCTCTTGGCCATCCACCCCCCCCCCCCCCCCCCCCCCCGCCCCCCCCCCCCCCCCCCCCCCCCCGCCCCCCGTTTCGCTAAACTTGGATAAAGGAAAAATACCACCAGCCCTCCATCCCTTTCTTTACCTTATTATTATTATTTTTTTTTTACAAAAACAAAGTCTCCCTTTCCAGCCGAGCGCTTCTCTAAATGTTTCACAGCCAACATCAGCATGATAGAACCATTTCTCTGTCCTTTAATATATAATTATTTGGGGAAGAAAATGGCTTCTTACACCTCTAGCAGCCATTGTCAGCCAATGGGCAGATTCAGTTCATGGAAAGTTTGCATAAAAAAACCCACGTAAAACCAGTCCACAATTTTGTTCATTGTCCCCCCTCCCTCTCTCTCCTCTCTCGTGCGCTCTGTCTCTCTCGTGCGCTCTCTCTCTCTCTCTCGTGCTCTCTCTCTCTCTCTCTCTCTCTCTCTCTCTCTCTCTCTCTCTCTCTCTCTCCTCTCTCTCTTCTCTCTCTCTCTCTCTCTCTCTCTCTCCCTCTCCTCTCCTCTTCTCTCCTCTCCTCCTTACCCCCCCCCCACACAACCCCTCTATCTTATATGCGCGGGGACTAAACATAAAAAAGAGCATCACTATTTATCTATTATCCTTCAAACAAAGAAATTTGCCTTGCCTTGCCATGCCTTGCCTTGCCTTGCCAGGCCTTACCTTTACTTTGCCCCCCTCCCCTCCCCCCCTTTCTCCTGTATATTTCCTCTTCCCCATTCTTCCCAGACACATACAAATATCTTTCATTCACATCCTGTACCGTAGTGTCTGGGCAGTAAGTGCTCGGGGACTAATTACTGCTTTATATGGTATGGGCGAATATTGACTTGACACATTTTCTCAGGGTTAATTGCTGCTCTGATATGTCCTGCTGAGTGGGTTCGTAAACTGGGTGACGGCTGATTATCTTGTCTGGGTCCCTGGATGTTTCAGTGTTGTACGTTGTTACACAGTGTCCTCATTCACTTCTTCCATTCATGCTTGTCGTTTCGGCTACACACCACCTTTAATTTTTTTGCCACTTTTCTTGCTGTTTTCCTATATTACTTTTGTATTCATACCGCACGTAATAAGACATATACAGAATTTACAAGAAAACTTTCCTTTTTTTTGGTAAAAGACTAGCTTTTGACTTAAGACTCATGTGAACTGGGTAGGTTTGAAATTGGAAAAAAAGAGAATTTCAGCAAAGACTGTCGTCTGTTAGCTTCCTAACTGCTATAGACATGCGCGGTGTTATTCACTTTTTTTATTTTTATATATCACTCTGTTTCTGCGTCGTTCCTTTTCTTCCTGTCACCTTGCTTTATTTTCTGCCTTCTTGGTCAATTCTCCTTGCCTTTTTGTAAAAAAAAAAAAAAAAGAGCTGAAAATATACCAACTCTCTGTTCTTCCGAAGTTGGATGCGCGGGGCCTGACTTGTCAGGCGCTGAAAGGCAGCATGACACATTTTCGCTCACATAACACACATTAATAGTGGCTATCTGAGCGTTTGATGACGACGACGAAGAATATTGTAACATTCTAACAACATCAGGTGGGAAACTGTTGTGGAGAAGTTTTCAGTCATACCCTTGCAACCTCCACTCTATTCTTCTTCTTCTTCTTCTTCTTCTTCTTCTTCTTCTTCTTCTTCTTCTTCTTCTTCTTCTATCCCGTAGTCTATTTAGACCGTAGGAGCGCCACGGAAGACCTCGCAACCAGCTCTCTCCATTTCCCTCAGTCCTCGACCTTTCTCAGGGTTTTTCACTCAGCCTGAGGCCCGTCCACTCTCGGATGTTGTCCTCCCATCTCTTTCTCTGCCTGCCTCTCCTTCTCCCGCCTTGCACAGTTCCTTGCAGAATCGTCTTGGCAAGCCCTGTTGATCTTGCGACGTGCCCATACCACTTCAGTTTGCGTTTTTTGACTGTGATCTATTGTCATCTATTATAGCTGCCTAAATGACCTGTACACACCTTTTTTATTTTATTTTATTTTTTTAATTTTTGTTTTTTTAGTTTTACGTCAATCCTATCTAGGAAGTCGGAATGCGGGTACCTTGATGGTAGGTAAAAACGGTAGCATATACAAAATCTCACCATGGGTGAACTTCAAGGAACGAGCAGAAATGTTCTTTTTCAGGAAAACCATTTTACAAGGCAAGGTTCTGTAACCACATCATAAGCTACAAGCTTCTTGTTGCTATGATTCCAAAATGCTGTTTTATTTTTCAATGTTTATACTCAATTCTGAATAAAATCTTTTTTTAAAAGCAAGGTTCTGTAATAGTTTATCAGTGTAGCAAGAAGCTTCTTGCCAAACAGACTGTAAACCGACGCCCCGTGTGCGAACGCACGCAGAACATCTTCCGCACACGTTAAATCCTGCTCCGCTTTTCGTAAGAGTAGGTCATTGTGTGCCGGTGAGAAAAGATGAGAAGATTTACAAAACTGCATACACACGGGGACTGGATGAAAAAACACATGAGTGCTGATTCTATTATCCTCGATATAAAAGAAAAATAAAATAGAACAAAACAAAATAAAATAAACAGTAATACCTTGTGGAAAGAAAGAAAGAAACACTATTTGAATTTTTTGCTATCATATGGAACAGGCGTGTTTTCCTCATCACGTAACAAGTGCACAGCAAACTACTTTAGGCTCAAATTTTTAAACTAACGAAATGGAGCTTCCTCTTTTCCTGATGATCTTAACTGTTAACTGAACCTTTTTCCTCCTTAAAATTCGCTCGAACACACCTGTCCCGTTTTGTTCCCAGCGTTTATGAGGCATGACCTCAGTCCTTGTAAGTTGATCTCTCTCTGTACCATTCCATGGCGGATATTTTTGTTAATCCTTGCAATTTTAGTTTCCTTTAATTTTAGGTGGTTATTGTGTTGTATTGTATCGTATCGAATTGTATCGTACTGTATTGTATTGTTTTGTATTGTATTGTATACCACTGTAAGTCATGAACATCTTGCGCACACATTAAATCCTGTTCCGCTTTTCGTAAGAGTAGGCCATTGGTTATTGTATTGTATACTATCATGTACTACTAAGCCTACCCATGGCGCTACCAATATATCGTCATTGTTGCGGAACTTGTACTTCAAATCGATCTTGGGTGATCTGCAGATAATATATTGGTTTTTTTTAATCAGTTTGCCGCGTCAGGTTTTAGTACTGATTGTTGAATGTGAACCCCGATAAATACCGGAAAACACGTCAATAATACACATTTTCATATTTATGTCAGTGGGTTTTTTTTTTTTGTTTTTTTTTAAATAAATGGTGGTTTTTGGTTTCTACGATCCCCCCAAAAAAAAACAACAAACAAAAAAACCCACCCCCAAAACAAACAAAAAACAAACCAAAACAAAAAAACAAACAAACAAAAAAACATAAACAGTTATACCAAATTCCAGGACGAAGACCGCACCGTACCTCATCCACAAACGTTTTCGTATGGGGGGACGGATAGCCTAGTGGTCAGAACATTGCGTTGGCAATTTGACGACCCGGGTTCGAGTCCGGTCGAGGAGATTTTTCTCCTGGAGTTAACATCAGTGCTGACTCCACTCTCCCCAAAAGTCCTTCGGATGAGACTATAAACCAAGGTCCCGTGTGCGAACGCACGCAGAACATCTTGCGCACACGTTAAATCCTGTTCCGCTTTTCGTAAGAGTAGGCCATTGTGTGCCGGTGGGAACAGATAAGATTAACAAAACTGCATACACACGGGGACTGGATGTAAAAAAGCACATGAGTGCTTACCCCATTATCCTCGATATAAAAGAAGAAATAAAAAAAATGAATAAAAAAATCCACAAACGTTTTCGTACACCCCCCTACCTTTCTTCTAACCCACAGCTATCAACACAGGAGAACAAAATGTCACTGACCAACGTCACATTCACACTCCCCCCCCCCCCCTCTCTCTCTCTCTCTCTCTCTCTCTCTCTGTCTCTCTCTCTCTCTGTCTCTCTCTCTCTGTCTCTCTCTCTCTCTCTCTCTCTCTCTCCTCTCTCTCCTCTCTCTCTCTCTCTCTCTCTCTCTCTCTCTCTCTCTCTCTCTCCTACCTTGCAGAAATACAACAGTTCCTGTCCTTCTCCTCAGCCTTGACCAGCAGGTGTATGCTCCCCACACGGTGAACTGAACTGCCAACAGTGGTTATTCTTTTCTTACAAATGGAGCACAATGCCCCAACAAGTGACAGACAACCAAGGTCTAC
>CM060323.1:13392390-13399890 GCA_030674155.1 Stramonita haemastoma
CCCACCAAAAACAAACAAACAAACAAACAAAAACCAAACAAAAAACCAACAACCACAAAACTGATAAACTCCATCCCTTCTCTTCCATGCAGTTTGTTCAGTGCCCTTCATTCTTTTTTTTTAAATTTCATTTCAAGGATAATGGAATAAGCGCTGATATATATACTTTTTCACATCCAGTCCCTGTGTGCATGCAGTTTTGTCAAATTTGTCTACGTTGACTGATTACAGAGAAGGGGATGGATAGATAGCTCAGTGGCTGCTCTCCCCAAGCCGAGGTTAGTTAATTAAGCAGCATTATTTAGCGTGGTTACCTCTTGGAGGGATGACAGTTTACACGTTTTGGCTTCGATGCACCCCCCCCCCCCAAGCTGTAAATACGTACCTACCCTGTTTAGGGTCAGGGAAGGTAAAGCAGCGAGGGAGAGGAGATGGGCGCCGCCCTTAATAAGCTGGCCCCTGGAGGTGCCGGGGTCTCTGACACCTCGCTCTCCTATGGCCGTATAGATTATGGGACACCTTTTCCCGTTACCCATTTATTATTGCCATCCAAAAAGAAATCACCAATATATTTTTTTTACCACAGGCAAACAGAAAATCCCTGACTCGTGGACACACACACACACACACACACACACACACACACACACACACACACACACACACACACACACACACACACACACACACAACTACACACACACACAAACACACACACATTGACACACACACACACAAACTTAATCATTCAAAACGTTAACCATGCCCATATAAAACTGAGAGACTGACATGGTTAAAATATCAGAAAAAGGTCTATTAAATTACTTTTAAAAAGAGAGAAAAAAAACACAAAAAAACGAATGTGAGATTATCAAAAAGGTGTGAAAAAAATACAAGCATTATAATGTTTACACACCCGCTTTTCTGTAACTTCAACTTGGAAATATAAACAGCCTTCCCTTGTAGCTATGGAACCACACACACACACACACACACACACACACACTCTCTCTCTCTCTCTCCTAATTCATAACCCCTCTCTCTCTTTCTCTCCTACTTCATATTCTCTCTCCTTATCCAGACACTAACTCACTCTCTCTCTCTCTTCTCTCTCTCTCTCTCCTCTCTCTCTCTCTCTCTCTCTCTCTCTCTCTCTCTCTCTCTCTCCTCTCTCTCTCCTAATTCATACCCTCTCTCTCTCCTAATTCATACCCTCTCTCTCCCTTTCTCTCCTACTTCATATTCTCTCTCCTTCTCCTTATCCAGACTCTCTCTCTCTCTCTCTCTCTCTCTCTCTCTCTCTCTCTCTCTCTCTCTCTCTCTCTCTCTCTCTCTCTCTCTCTCTCTCTCCACACACACACACATTCCTAAACAAAAAAAAATGTATACCCGGAAAAATTCTGGCTCTGATAAAAAACCAACCAACAAATCCAAAAAAACCCCCCACAAGCATAACGGTAAACATGGCTATCACTACCCAAAAAGGCAAGCTCCAAAATCAGAATTATACAGGAGAGCTAACCGCCACTAGCTGTCCTAAGGTCAGGTGGACAACGAAGGTCAATCCAAAACAAACACACACAGGATTGGAAACTACACAACCGCCAGGGTCAAGTTTTCCAAAAAAGCCAAACCTTCACCACCACCACCACCATCATTATCCCACCAACCAGTCATTCTGGACTCAAACCGGTCTGAAATCCCCAACTTTTTCCGATAAAGGGAGACAAAAAAAAACCACGCTGGAAATCTGAAGGAGATGGTCAAACGGAGATAAAAAAAAAAAAAAATCGCCAGTAGGATTAAGAGCACACCGCTTTTTCCATACACAAGAGTATCTGTTCTTGTCTTGTCTTGTCTTTCACTGACCAAACAATTCCAATCTTTAAAACCAGCACATCTTTTTTAGACTGAGATTCTTGGTCTTCCTAAGAGAGACGGACTGCCTTCCGTGGTGTTGCACAGTAGGTAGGTAGGTAGAATGCTGTTCAGGGACCACACACGAGTCACAAGGGCAGGTATCACTGAAGGTCAAGGAACACGAAAAGCAGCGCATATATAAGAATCATCGTTCACCAAAACCCGTTCTGAATTTCGGATGACGAAAAGGGAACCAGTCGGGGGGAAAAAGGAGAGCCAGTGTCAAAATACAAAAACAAACAAAAAAAAAAAACCCGATGCACATGCTCCGGAGAGCCCCCCCAAAAAAAACAACCCCACAACCCTACCCCCAACATCTGTGCGCTTTCCGGATTGATCATTAGTGGCACTTCATCACAGAAGGAATGACACTCCTTTGTTTAGTTTGTTTGTCTTGTCTGACCTCAAAAACACACAACATTTTTTGCGAAAGAACCAGCGGAAGAGTCATGTCAGTCAAGTCAAGTCAAGTCAAGTCAAGTTCAAGTCAAGTCAATCAAGTCAAGTCAAGTCAGTCAGTCAAGTCAGTCAAGTCACTCAGTCAAGTCACTCAGTCAAGTCACTCAGTCAAGTCAAATCAAATGAAGTCATATCAAGTCAAGTCCAAAGCCAAAGTCACATCAACAAGCACTTGCCCTTTAACTTCTCCTTGCGCTTCTGCGACTTGGACTTTTTGGTCTCCAGCTGCAGGCTGACAGTCCGGCGCTTCTCCAGCTGCAGGAGCTCCTGGAACAGCTCCTTGACGTTGTGGTTGGTCTTGGCCGAGGTCTCCAGGAAGGCACAGTTCCAGCGCTTGGCGATCTCCCCGGCCTCCTGCACAGACACCTCGCGGTTCACCTCGTCGCACTTGTTGCCCACCAACATGATGGGGATCACCTCCATGTCGCCCTTGATCTCCACGATCTCGTCGTAGATGGGCTTCAGCTCTTCAAGCGACTGCCGCGAGGTGATGGAGAAGACGAGGATGAAAGCGTGGCCTTTAGAGATGGACAGCCGCTGCATGGCCGGGAACTGGTGACTACCCGTGGTGTCCGTGATCTGCAGGGTGCACACCTGCTTGTTGCACGAGATCACCTGGCGGTACGTGTCCTCGATGGTGGGGATGTAGCTCTCGCGGAAGGTGCCCCGCACGAAGCGCAGCACCAGCGAGCTCTTGCCCACGCCCCCGGCCCCGAAGACCACCACCCGGTAGTCGTTGCTCTGCTCCGGCATCACGCGCAGTCTGACGGAGCGGTCCTTGGGGGTCTGTGGGACATAGAGAGAGGCAGTGTTAGGGTGGTTTAGTTACTTCGCTGGTGGTGTTGTTGGTGTCGTTTAGTGTTGGTGGTGGTTGTTGTTGTGTTAGGTCTTGTTTGTTCGTGTACAGGAGAGGATAATGACACAGATACAGAGACAGATAGACACAGACAGACACAGACACAGACACACACACACGGACACAGACAGACAGACAGACAGACAGACACACACACACACACACACACACACACGCGTGCGCGCACGCGCGCACACACACAAACACACACAGACGCAAACACACAGACACCACACAAACACAGACACACAGACACACAGACACACACACACACACACACAGACGCAAACACACAGACACACACGCACACACGCGCACACACGCAGAACATCTTGCGCACACGTTAAATCCTGTTCCGCTTTCAGTAAGAGTAGGCCATTGTGTACCGGTGGGAACAGATGACAAAGATTTATAAAACTGCATACACACGGGAACTGGATGTAAAAAAAGCACATGAGTGCTTATTCCATTGTCCTCGATTTAAAAGAATAAATAAATAAATAATTTAAAAAAATGACACAGACACACAGAGGAACTTTGAAAGTCCAAGAACAGACATCCATAAAACGAGAATACAACATTGAAGGACAATAGACAGCAATTTTAAATGCTTAGAAACAAACAATGACAAAGCATGTTTTACGTTGATTTAGATATGTAGACTACGCAGAACAATTCTGAACCGAAGATTAATGTCATTATATTAAGATAGAGGATCATGAACAAGTGTTGGCATATTAACACAAACTTTGCAAATATTTATACAAACCTACGCCAGCAAGCATACCCACCACTGGCACACGCGTAGGCGCACACGGATGCACACACAGACATAACACACACACACACACACACACACACACACACACACACACACACACACACGCACACACACACACACACACATCATATCACACCAGGAACCACAGCAGCGAATAAAAAAAGTTCATTTTCAAAGTAGAGAGAAGACAAAGAAGAATTGCAATTCAGAACACGCATGTATCAGCGCATAAAAATATCAGCACCCATTGTGCCACGAAAAGGATTATAAATAATAAAATAAAAAAAACCCACACCAAAACAATCTTGCTATTCAATCAAAAGTAAAGAAGAAAAACACACATACAGAAAAAAAAAACCGAAAATAGGGCAACAATGAAAACTCTCTCCAATCTGTGCATCAAAGCGCAACAGAAAAATCAATGACGTTGAAAACACATAAGCATGATTCTTTCTTTCTTTCTTTCTCTCTTTCAACGCCATATGAGGTCATAAGCGCAGCCTTTGTCACGAGTTTCTGTGTGTGACCTTTAAACTGTGTCACCTTGTCCTGGCAATCATTATCAACAGTCATCAATTTTTCTCTAGAAAGACAATCAATGATTCCTTCTCTCTTATCTCAAAAGAAAACAGATCCCCGAAGTCAGAATGCGGCTACCTTAAGGGTGGGCTAACACGGGAGCATATCAAAAAAAAAATCTCACTTATGGTGAATCTGGCAGCTTTAGCTGAGGAACAAAAACAAACCCCAAACAAACAAAAAACCATAACAAATAAAAACCATACAATATCTTTCTGAATGATATGAAAGTGTTTTAAAGTTGCTGACGTGTAATCGTTTCCATGTAAGCTAGGATTGACTGCTTTCGCTGTTTCAGAATCGGCGACTGCAGATGGTCTTGACACTTTTCCGGGACGACATATCCAGTTTTTGTTGTTGTTGTTTGTTCGTATTGTTTACGTGGGTTTATTGAAGTCTTTGATATTACCACTTTCTGATGACATCTGGGATACTAAGGAAATGGAATTGTATTGTATTGTATAGTAGTGTATCTTACTGTGCTGTATTGTACTGTATCTTATTGTATTGCACTGTACTGTATAACACCTTTAGTCAAGATAAAATACCCGGGCTCTGCATTCCGCGGGCGACAGCTTGTCGCTACAAAAAGCAGATCAACCAACCCATTGTTTTTATTTTACTGTCTGTCTGTGAATGCATTAGCACACAATAAATACAGCCAATTTTTTTTTTGTTCAAAAATTGGGGAACAACATGTCCCCATCCGACCTGGAAATATCACCATTCGTCTGGAGTGATGGATTTTTTCAAATCGGGTCCCTTCATGTTACTTTTGGGGGGCTGTCAATGCACTGCTATTCTGGGTATGTTTGACATTATATTATCAGCACTGGTATCACTGTCTGCGGGTCAGGTTTGAATATATACAGCAACGGACACTACAGCTAGACGAGTGGTTCAGACCGTTTGACTTCCATACCGCGGGTCCATAAAATCGTGGGTTCAAATCTGGGTAGCGGCCTCTGCTGACTAAAGGTGGGGGATCATTACCATCTCCCACATCATCACCCAGGCCTGACAGTGCCGTCACTCCCTTCGTGTGTATATCATGTATATATATATATATATATATATATATATATATATAATATATATATATATATATATATATATATATATATATATATATATATATGTGTGTGTGTGTGTGTGTGTGTGTGTGTGTGTGAGAGAGAGAGAGAGAGAGAGAGAGAGAGAGAGAGAGAGAGAGAGAGAGAGAGAGAGAGAGAGAGAGAGAGAGAGAGACAGACAGAGAGAGAGAGACAGAGACAGAGACAGAGACAGAGACAGAGACAGAGACAGAGAGAGACACAGAGACAGAGAGAGACAGAGAGACTCAACATCCTCGGAATAAATCTGATGGTAACGGTAGCGTTAACTTTGTTAAGCGTAGATTATCACTTCTATCATAATTATATAGGACAGGTTCAGCTGGCTGGATTCCACGGACGATGTCCAATACATTCAATACCGGCTTCGCTCGTTATCTCTCAGTTTATTTTTGTCTGTGCTCTCTCTCTGTGTCTCCCAGCTGTATATGTCGGTCTTTCAGTCTTTGTCTATTTTATTTCTTCAATGTTTTTGCTTCCCTCTTCTTTTATCAGCTTAGACTTTTTTTGGGTTATATTTAACATGACCTAAAAACTGCTAAACTTGGCATGTTCTTAATGTCATGATGGGTATTTTTCCTTTTCGCTGGGTGACTGACCTCATTTTCTACTAATCTTATTCTTATAATATTTTTTTTGCGGATTTTGGTAAAAGTCTTAGTATGATGCTTTGTACCATTAAAAAACCTAAATGGAGTCGTTTATATCCAGAGTCCTTACCCCCTTCCCCATGCCTGTGTGTTTGTCTGTCTGTACCTTTGAGTGCGAGGAGTCGAGGAAGCCGGTTGCCAAATTTACAGCGGTGGTTTGCTAAACTACGAAACTAGTGAGTGTGATCTTTTTCTGCGTCTTCAAAGCCACCCCGCGCTGTGGGAATTAAGTAAACATGATTTTTAAAGAACATTTTTGAAAATAGTATGGCTAAAGGTGTATACGTATACTATCAGGAGTTTACATGCAGATGAACACAATGATAATGATAATGATAATAATGATGATAATAATAATAATAATGATGATAATAATAATAATAATACATGGAACTTATATAGCGCTATATCTTGTAAAACCAAATCAAAGCGCTTGCATTCGACCTATACATCACACAAGCAATCAATAACAATCTATGGTCCTAGCAAATTCGAACGTACTCACACACGCAAGCGCACACACACGCGCACACACACACACACATGTGTAGATGTGGAATATGTGCAAGTGTGTGCGTGCGCGTGCGCACACCCAAACACACACACACGCACGCGCATAAACACACACACACACACACACACACACACACGCATACACAGCCATGCCAATGCACGTGTGTGAACCTGGCCTGTCCTACTTTCTGGCAAAGCATCAGAAAATTCTGAACACTACGTTATCACCCTGCACTGTCTTCATCCCCACAGTAACCGTAGAAACACAAAACATAATCACATTATTATCATTATCACAACCAACCAGACAAAATACAAAGCAGTCTGAACCTCCCCCCCCCCTCCCCCGCCCAACTCTACTTAGTTCCTACAACTGACCACAACATGTATTTAACTTAAGTACACAATAACTGATCAAACCACGATAATAATTAGTTCATACATTTGACCACACCATTCTTTACTCTTCTTCTTCTTTTATATCGAGGATAATGGAATAAGCACGTTTGTGCTTTTTTACATCCAGTCCCCGTGTGTGTGCAGTTTTGTAAATGTCATCTGTTCCCACCGGCACACGGTGGCCTACTCTTACGAAAAGCGGAACAGGATTTAACGTGTGCGCAAGATGTT
>CM060323.1:13414890-13422290 GCA_030674155.1 Stramonita haemastoma
TTCACAAGCATTTTATAATATTGGGCTTTTTCTTGTACTTTTTAAAATAATGCTACGTTCCCGAAGTCGGAATGCGGCTACCTTAATGGTGGAGGGGAAAGGGTCGCATGTGTAAAAAATCCACCATTAGTGAACCTTGGAGCTCTAGCCCAGGAACGAAAATATCAAAAGGTATAATAATATACAGTATTCATAGCAATGAGAACAGTTGCTTATACTGTCACGGGCGAGCAAAACACGAAGAAAACTAAGTCTTGCATGTTGTCAAAGCTGAAAGGGAAATCAAAGGGCATGAAATCACTTTGTCTGTCTGTCTGCCGGTTCCTTGTTACCACAGAAAAGTGGAATTACAGTTAGGTATGAAATGAAAAAAAAAAACATTCCAGGTCTTTTTGATACAAGAAAAGAATCTGGTTTCACCTTCTGAAAAGTGTTGCAAATAGCCTGTAGTGTTTACTCTTTTTCTGTTGTTTGCGGGTTAGTTTGATAACTCAGGGGTCAGAGCACTCGCTGAAGTTAAGCAGCGATGGATTTTTTAGCGTGGTTGCCCAGTGGATGGGTGACTGTTCATGCAAGCCATGGCTTAACTGTATGTAGTTCGCCAGTTCACCCAGGTGTAAATCAAAGGGGTACTACCTTCTTTGGGCACAGGTAAGGTAAAGCAGCGAGGGAGAGGAAATGGACGCCACCTTTAAAATGCTGGTCCCTGGAGAAGCTGAGGTCTATGACACCCCGCTCCCCAACGACCGCATAGGTCATGGGACACCTTTATCTTTACCTTTTATAGTAACTAAAAAGCTGATTAGCTACTAAACAGGTAACTGCATACTTCCACAAAAAATACAGCTATGGCCATTTTTTGTCTTGATTTCCATCATCAGAAAATAAAGGAAAACAATTTCAAGACTCTTTGCTCTCAGTATGAATTTCTTTTTAAAGAATCACAACTTAATACCATGTGAAGCTTGCTTTAATCTTACACATCTCGAAGGAGTGCATCTTGTTTTGTACTTCTTTTTCTCTCCGTCACAATGATGCTTGGAACAAAATGTATACTTTGCATAACGGTAACTCGACTTCAGCAGCTAAGATATCAATATCTACTCAACACAGTACTTATGTGGATACTTCCAGATCCGGACGCGCACAAAAAAAAACAACCCCCCCCCCCCCCCCACCCAACAATAAAAAAAAAAAAAGCCAACAAAAAAAAATCAAGAACCAGAACTCACCTTCTCACCACCCTCCGCCATATCACATTCCGAAGAATCTTTACACGAATGTCTTCGACGACAGGCACTAAAAGGGAAGACCATTTTTCCCGAGCGAGAGAGAGAGAGAGAGAGAAACTGTATCGTTTGTTTCTACCACAACGACTCAAGTTTAACTCCAAATGTCAATGCTGTCTCTCCGGTTTAAATAGGCGATATTAAATTGGCCAGCTTTTGCACACACACACACACACACACACACACATGAGAAGAGAGGAGAGGGAGGGAGGTAGGGGGGGGGGGGGGGGGGTTGCAAGGCATTGGTAATGAGAATGACAGCACGCGCATTTTGCAGTACCGCCTACCAACTAGGCCTAACCATCGTGCGTGGGATTTAATCGTCGGAAGTGAGTGACGCGTTGTTTTTTGTTTGGCTTTGAGCCGTGACATCACAACCACATGCCGTTTCCAGCCGTTACGCTCAGTGTGTTTGTGGTCGGTGGTTTCGTCAGTGACGGCATTAGCCTCTCATCTCATTTTCTGGCTCCGGCGTTCCGATCGGCTTATGACCATTCCTCAGCCGTTTAACTGCCTCATCGCCTTCCATTTCGAGACTGCTGACGTTGGAATAGAATTTTGATGAAAAAGAAAAAAAACCCCCACCAAACCACAAAACAAAACAAACAAATCAGGTTGACAGGTATTTCTGTCACTGTCTCTGAAGTTTTGTGGTGGAGCGTGTGTGGGTGACATACATGATGGATTATGAATAGGTTATGTATTCACAACACACGCACGCACGCACGCACGCACACACACACACACACACACACACACACACAGAGCAGAGTCCACAGTATAAATAAAACATGTCTGTGGGGATTACATAACATATTCCCACCTCATCCCTTCCGTCATTAAGTTTTCGTTTCTTTCTGAATTTTCTTATCGTGAATTTCTCTTGGGGATTATAAATGGCAGTAGCAGCAGTAGTGGAAATAGTTGTAGAGGTAGAAGTCGTCGTCCTTGTCGTCGTCGTCGTCGTAGTAGTAGTAGTAGTTGTAGTAGTAGTAGTAGCAGCAGCGGCAGCAGTTGTAGTAGTGGTAGTAGTAGTAGTAGTAGTAGTAGAAGTAGTAGTAGTAGTAGTAGTAGTAGTAGTAGTAGCAGCAGCAGCAGCAGCAGCAGCAGCAGCAGCAGTAGTAGTAGTAGTAGTAGTAGTAGTAGTAGAAGCAGCAGGAGCAGCAGCAGCCGCAGCAGCAGTAGTAGTAGTAGTAGTAGCAGCAGCAGCAGTTTTAGTAGCAGTTTTAGTAGCAGCAGCAGCAGTAATAGTAGTAGTAGTAGTAGTAGTAGTAGTAGTAGTAGTAGTAGTAGTAGTAGTAGCATATGAGCAATCCAATGATAATAACTTATCACCTCCATCAGGAACTTGAGAAGAAGAAGTAAAAACCACATCTACAGGTGGTAAGAGATCAGTGTAGATAGCACTTGAACGAGATTCGAACCCGGGTCTGCAGATCACAACCGCATCACTCTGACCACCAGGTTATCCCGTCCCCCCTAGAGAAGCTCTGGCAGTCAACTTGATCATGAACAGTAAAAGACTACAGTATGACAACAGTCCCTACATCGGTAATCTCTGCTAGAACGTGAATATAACCACATCAACAACAAAAGTTCATTCTAACTGCATTCTTGTTGGGAAAATGGGGAACAGATGGCTGGTAGACGATATCATCATGGTCATTCTTTTTTCTCTTGGCGTTAATTCAGTGGTCCCGTAATTTCCTGGTGCCAGGAGAGAAAAAAGAAAACACCTGTTCATTCCCTCCCTCTTCTCCTATAACTTCTTGGGGGTGGACAATTCATTGCATAATATGCTCTGGAATGAGGGGACGGGGTAGCACAGTGGTCACAGCACTCGCTTTCCCAAAACCAAGGTTAAGAAGAAGCATCGAGCATTGCCTTTACCTTTATCTATGCTTGGGAAATATCTTGGAACATCATATAACAGTTAGAGTCTTTGGTCAGTCTGCACTTCATAACGACATAACAGAGAACTGTCTTTTTTTTTATCTTTCTGGAAAAAAAGGCAGGAGAACTGTCCATCAAGAAGACAAAAAATAGACAAGGAGGAGGTGACAGGAAGAGGAGAAACAAAGCAGAAACAAAGAGAGTGATAAAAAAGAGGGAATTTCTAGCGCGTCATTTCCAGAAGCTGGAGATACTATTTATACTGAAAGCGCCCCCTCCCCCCAACACCCCCCCCCCCCCCCCCCCCGGCATCCCCTCAGGGTAAACTGGCATCTAAGTACTTGCCGAACTCACACAAAATATTCTGCAGCAGAGACTGTAGGCACACTAAGGACCAGTTATGGACCAAGGGCATTTCTAAGACAAAGTACAACAGCCAAGTACAGGCGAACTTCAGCCCAGTCCAATCCATTAATGTTGCTTAGAGCCCCGCCGACCGCACAGGCCATATCGGGGCTGTCACCTCGTCACATTTTAAAACTCGTATTAAAAGTGTGCGACTATGTACAGTTTGAAACGGGGTATAAATCCAACTCGACTGTCCTTGCTTGTATCGACGCCCTGGTCCGCCATAAGGGTCAGCCCAGGACGGCCACCGCGTCGTTGGAAAACCAACATCGATCACACATGAGCCAAGGAACTTCCGAGTGCAATCACGATCACAACAATAACAAAAAATACACGAACTACAGGTACTGCTACAGACTGCCACATAAGTATCCGAAGCATAAGTCCTTCGGATGAGACTTTAAACCGAGGCCCCGTGTGCGAACGCACGCAGAACATCTTGCGCACACGTTAAATCCTGTTCCGCTTTTCGTAAGAGTAGGCCATCGTGTGCCGGTGGGAACAGATGACAATTATTACAAAACTGCATACACACGGGGACCGGATGAAAAAAAAGCACATGATTGCTTATTCTGTTATCCTCGATATAAAAGAATAAATAAATAAATAAATAAATAAGCATTCTGTAAGGCTCAAGGCCGCTTATTTAAGCCAGCGAGAACGCTCTGTAAACCCTGAAGTAAAAATGATGCGTGTCTGTCTAGTCAGCGCTGTGTGTTTTTCTTCATCTTCTCCTTCCCAGTTTTTGAGGAGTCTTTAATTAATTAAGGCGTCTAACTGAAGAGGAACCTGTCATCTGACTCCTCAGCGTTTGTGTTTTCAAAACCTGGATATGTTTTCTTTTTTTATTGGGTAAAGCGCACATGCGTGCCGACAGTATAGTATATCATTGCCAAGAGTTTGATTGGAAAGAGGATACTGCAGACTTCCTCGTGCGTTCCAGCACGTGTGTAAAGCGTGTGCTGACGTCTGTCAAGAGTCGTTTGCGGGCCTGGTTATAAAACTGAGATTCAGGGATGTCCGCTTAGACATAAACATCCGTGTGTACATTACGCTCCTACAGTCTGCAGAATGATAGGGATACACTCTACATGCAGTCACATACATAAATAAAGACACAAAATAAATATGATATAAATGAATAAAATAAATAAATAAATAAATAAGTAAATAAAATAAATGATGGTTTTGATAGTGCACATGCATGCACACACAAGTGCATGCACGCACGTACACACGTACACACACACACACACACACACACACACACACACAGAGTTGTGATCGAAGAAGCATCGGGTGTCACAAGTGTCACAACTATCATCGTTGTTATCATCAACATCATCATCATTGTCATCCCCTTTCTGGGAATTGTGAAGGAATAAGCTCTTTACACACTGTTCTCTCTCTCTCTCTCTCTCTCTCTCTTCTCTCTCTCTCTCTCTCTCTCTCTCTTCTCTCTCTCTCTCTCTCTCTCTCTCTCTCTCTGTCTTCTCTCTCTCTCTCTCTCTCTCTCTGTCTCTCTCTCCCTCTCTCTCTCTCTCGTTACACACGGTTCTCTCTCTCCTCTCTCTCTCTCTCTCTCTCTCTCTTCTCTCTCTCTCTCTCTCTCTCTCTCTCTCTCTCTCTCTCTCTCTCTGTGCAAGGTCTGTCTGTCTGTCTGTCTGTCTGTCTGTCTGTCTGTCTGTCTGTCTGTCTGTCTGTCTGTCTGTCTGTCTGTCTGTCTGTCTGTTCTCTCTCTCTCTCTCTCTCTCTCTCTCTCTCTCTCTCTCTCTCTCTCTCTCTCTCTCTCTCTCTCTCTCTTTTCAGTTTCTGATCAGGGGCAGGGATATTGTCACCAAGAGCCTCTTTACGTATGGCAGTTGATATCTGATTTATGTCTGTTTTAGTTGATCACCAACATTATTTTGTATGCGTGTATGTGTGAAAAAAGAGAGAGAGAGAGAGAGAGAGAGAGAGAGAGAGAGAGAGAGAGAGAGAGAGAGAGAGAGAGAGAGAGAGAGAGAGAGAGAGAGAGAGAGAGAGAGAGAGAGAGAGAGAGAGAGAGAAAACGTAGCAATGTGACGATGATAACTATGGTAATGATGATAATGATAATGATGATGAAGATGATGATGATGATGCATAAGTGCGTGCGCGCATGCGTGCGTGTGTGTATGTGTGTATGTGTGTATGTGTGCGCGCGCACACACATGCATGACATATGTGTGTGGTTGTGTGTGCGTGTATCTGCGCACATGTGACTAGTAACAACAACCCCCCTTCCAAAAACAAAACAAAACAAACAAACAAAACATACAAAAACAAAACAAAACAAACAAACAACCGCCAAAAAAAAAACCCAACACGCACACGCGTGTATGTTCGTTTCTAAAGCCTGTCTGCACACACACACACACACACACACAACCTTGCAGGCTTGTCTGCTGCCTTCGTGTTCCTAAGCCACAGCCCAGTCTTTTAATCTGACGGTCTAGGAATGACATTAACTGTGCAAATTGCCCGAATTATCTGAAAACCGTCGCTGGGGGGGTGGGGAAGGGGAGGAGGGAGGTGGAGGGGGTGAGGGAGGGGATGGGGAGTTGGAGGAGTGGAATGCGCGAGGATTATTAAAAGAAGTCCTTGCGAATGTGCGTCAGATTTGACGTGCGTGACAACACACGTCACTCACTTCCGACTGCGTCGAGCGCCCAGAGAAAGTGAGAGAGAGAGAGAGAGGGAGAGAAAGGGAGAACCATATTTGGAGGCTGAAACGAGGGATACTAGTTACTACATAGATATCTATATATATAATGGCAGTCGAGCAATTTGTTGTGTGGTATTGCTTCCATGTGTTTACCTCCTCCTCCTCCTCCTCCTCCATTCTCCTCGCTCTCTTTTCCCCCCATTCTTTGTCGTTCTTTCTCTCTTTGTAGGAAAATACGCAACAGTTTGAAACGAAGCGGTGGTGAGGCAGTTAGTTACTTTTAAAACGTGACAAAACTACATGCCAGAGGTGTTTGAATGCTATCAGTTTTGGACATGACATGCCATGACATGACCCTCTTGTTATGCTTCTGGTTTGTTTGTTGGTTAAGTAAGCGTGTATCTACGTTTCACATCCCCAGCAGGGCATCATGCATTCATGTTTGTTTAGGGTACAGGATGTCTCTTTTTTTGTTTTTTTGTTTTTTTGTTTGTGTAACCTGTTTTTTGTTGTGAAGTTTCTAACTCCGTGCCTTTGGGTCACAACAGAGTTGTTATAACGTCATTGCTCACTGATATGATTAATAACACCTCATATTATTATAAACTGATATGGTCTGCTATAACATTTTTTTTCAGAATGGGAATTGACTGTCGGGTTGTTTCAAAGCTTGTGCCTTGATATATTAGGCTACACATGCGAGGAGGTACAATCTGTAAAGCTGTTTATTGTGTTAAAAGGTACAGTGTGCATGTTGTGCTATGTAAACTCTGTGTGTGTGTGTGTGTGTGTGTGTGTTGTGTGTGTGTGTGTGTGTGTGTGTTCCTGTGTGTGTTTGTTCCTGTGTGTGTGTGTGTCTGTGTGTTTATTTATTTATTTTTATTTTATTCTTTTATATCGAGGATAATGGAATAAGCACTCGTGTGCTTTTTTTCATCCAGTCCCCGTGTGTATGCATTTTGTATAAATATTGTCATCCGTTCCCACCGGCACACAATGGCCTACTCTTACGAAAAGCGGAACAGGATTTAACGTGTGCTCAAGATGTTCTGTGTGCGTTCGCACACAGAACATGTGTGTTTCTGTGTGTGTGTGCGCGCGCTGTGTGTGTGTGTGTGTGTGTG
>CM060323.1:13422390-13434890 GCA_030674155.1 Stramonita haemastoma
TATGTATGTATGTATGTAGTATGTATGTATGTATGTATGTATGTATGTATGTATGTATGTATGTATGTATGTGCCTGTTTTGATATGCATGTAGCACTGGATTTTTATTCTTAGTCTAGAAGTTGTTTATTGCTTACTAAGGCATTAACAAGGAAAAAGTATGCAACAGACAAAACAAAGTTCTATACTCCCTTCTGCCATACTCTTTAAAACAAAAGAGAAAACACTGTAATTTATTTTTTAAAAAAACTACTTTCAGGTAAAAGTTTTTAAGACTGGTCAACATTTGAAAACACATGTTCTGCTTATATCTAGTCTGGTAGCTGTTTATTTGAATAAAAGAACATCAGAAAATTAAACTGAAATGCATCCCCCCCCAAAAACACCAAAAAACCTCCCAAACAAAACAAACCCCAATGTAAAACCAAAACAAAACCAACACTCCTACTTTTACTAGAAATATCCACAAACGTATAAAGAATATAGTGAAAGCAGTAAAAAAAAAAGTATCAAAAGATTTCAACAGAAAGAAAATAATAATAGTTTTGCATTGGCATGTCGCGCTGCCTGGTTCCTTTCTTTGCCGGTAGAGAAGTGGTGAAAAATGAAACATTCCTAGACTAGACCAAGTATTATAGCAGAGTATTATTAGTTTCTATTGCGAAGGTGAGTTTGGAACGATTGAGTTTGCTTTACGAACACAAGAGACTGAATAGGTATTTAACATAACATAATTATGGTTGATACAGTACAGAAACACAATCTAAGCAAGTAGTATACCCCCCTCCCACACCAAAAACAAACAAACAAACAAACAAACAAAAACCAAACAAAAAAACCAATAACACCAAAACTGATAAACTCCATCCCTTCTCTTCCATGCAGTTTGTTCAGTGCCATCCATTCTTTTTTTTAAATTTCATTTCAAGGAATTAATGGAATAAGCGCTGATATATATACTTTTTACATCCAGTCCCTGTGTGCATGCAGTTTTGTCAAATTTGCCTACGTCGACTGATTACAGAGAAGGGGATGGATAGATAGCTCAGTGGGTGCTCTCCCCAAGCCGAGGTTAGTTAATTAAGCAGCATTTAGCGAGGTTTCCCCGTGGGACTCCGGGGAATGCTTGCAAAGCGAGCATCACAAGAATAGGGTCCCTGCCCGCCAGCCAGGCATGTCGTAAGAGGCGACTAAGGTGGCCCCACTCCCCCAGGTAGGAGGTTGGACACAGGGCTAACAACCTTGTTCTGTAAAAAAAAGTTTGTTACAGAAACAGCAACAAAGAAATTCCTTTGTTGCTGCCCTACATGCCAAGAAGGCATAAAAAGGCTTTGGATGGATGGATGATGGAGCGAGGTTACCTCTTGGAGGGGTGACAGTTTACACGTTTTGGCTTTGATGCACCCCCCTCCCCCCAGCTGTAAATGCCTACCTACCCTGTTTAGGGTCAGGGAAGGTAAAGCAGCGAGGATGAGGAGATGGGCGCCGCCCTTAATAAGCTGGCCTCTGGAGGTGCCGGGGTTTGTGACACCGCGCTCTCCTATGGCCGTATAGATTATAGGAACACCTTTTCCCTTTACTTATTTATTATTGCCATCCAAAAAGAAATCACCAATATAATTTTTTTACCACAGGCAAACAGAAAATCCCTGACTCGTGGACACACACACTGACACACACACACACACACACACACACACACACACACACACACACACACACACACACACACCAGAGAAACTTAATCATTCAAAACGTTAACCATGCCCATATGAACTGAGAGACTGACAAGGTTAAAATATCAGAAAAAGGTCTATTAAAATACTTTTTAAAAAGAGAGAAAAAACAAAAAAAAAACGAATGTGAGATTATCAAAAAGGTGTGAAAGAAATACAAGCATTATAATGTTTACACACCCGCTTTTCTGTAACTTCAACTTGGAAATATAAACAGCCTTCCCTTGTAGCTGTGGAACCACACACACACACACACACACACACACTCTCTCTCTCTCTCTCCTGATTCATAACCCCTCTCTCTCTTTCTCTCCTACTTCATATTCTCTCTCCTTATCCAGACACTAACTCTCTCTCTCTCTCTCTCTCTCTCTCTCTCTCTCTCTCTCTCTCCTAATTCATACCCTCTCTCTCTCCTAATTCATACCCTCTCTCTCTCTCTTTCTCTCCTACTTCATATTCTCTCTCCTTCTCCTTATCCAGACTCTCTCTCTCTCTCTCTCTCTCTCTCTCTCTCTCTCTCTCTCTCTCTCTCTCTCTCTCTCTCTCTCTCTCTCTCTCTCTCTCTCACACACACACACACATTCCTAAATAAAAAAAATGTATACCCGGAAAAAATTCTGGCTCTGATAAAAAACCAACCAACAAATCCAAAAAAAACCCCCCACAAGCATAACGGTAAACATGGCTATCACTACCCAAAAAGGCAAGCTCCAAAATCAGAATTATACAGGAGAGCTAACCGCCACTAGCTGTCCTAAGGTCAGGTGGACAACGAAGGTCAATCCAAAACAAACACACACGCAGGATGGAAACTACACAACCGCCAGGGTCAAGTTTTCCAAAAAAGCCAAACCTTCACCACCACCACCACCACCATAATTATCCAACCAACCAGTCATTCTGGACTCAAACCGGGTCTGAAATCCCCAACTTTTTCCGATAAAGGGAGACAAAAAAAACCACGCTGGAAATCTGAAAGGAGATGGTCAAACGGAGATAAAAAAAAAAAAAGAAGAAAATCGCCAGTAGGATTGACAGCACACCGCTTTTTCCATACACAAGAGTATCCGTTCTTGTCTTGTCTTGTCTTTCACTGACCAAACAATTCCAATCTTTAAAACCAGCACATCTTTTTAGACCGAGATTCTTGTTTTCCCTAAGAGAGACGGACTGCCTTCCGTGGTGTTGCACAGTAGGTAGGTAGGTAGAATGCTGTTCAGGGACCACACACGAGTCACAAGGGCAGGTATCACTGAAGGTCAAGGAACACGAAAAGCAGCGCATATATAAGAATCATCGTTCACCAAACCCGTTCTGAATTTCGGATGACGAAAAGGGAAAAAGTCGGGGGGGAAAAAGGAGAGCCAGTGTCCAAATACAAAACAAACAAAAAAAAAACCGATGCACATGCTCCGAAGACCCCCCCCAAAAAAAACAACCCCACAACCCTACCCCCAACATCTGTGCGCTTTCCGGATTGATCATTAGTGGCACTTCATCACAGAAGGAATGACACTCCTTTGTTTAGTTTGTTTGTTTTGTTTGTCTTGTCTGACCTCAAAAACACACAACATTTTTTGCGAAAGAACCAGCGGAAGAGTCATGTCAGTCAAGTCAAGTGGTGTCAAGTCAAGTCAATCAAGTCAAGTCAGTCAGTCAGTCAAGTCAGTCAGTCAAGTCACTCAGTCAAGTCACTCAGTCAAGTCACTCAGTCAAGTCAAATCAAATGAAGTCATATCAAGTCAAGTCCAAAGCCAAAGTCACATCAACAAGCACTTGCCCTTTAACTTCTCCTTGCGCTTCTGCGACTTGGACTTTTTGGTCTCCAGCTGCAGGCTGACAGTCCGGCGCTTCTCCAGCTGCAGGAGCTCCTGGAACAGCTCCTTGACGTTGTGGTTGGTCTTGGCCGAGGTCTCCAGGAAGGCACAGTTCCAGCGCTTGGCGATCTCCCCGGCCTCCTGCACAGACACCTCGCGGTTCACCTCGTCGCACTTGTTGCCCACCAACATGATGGGGATCACCTCCATGTCGCCCTTGATCTCCACGATCTCGTCGTAGATGGGCTTCAGCTCTTCCAGCGACTGCCGCGAGGTGATGGAGAACACGAGGATGAAGGCGTGGCCTTTCGAGATGGACAACCGCTGCATGGCGGGGAACTGGTGGCTGCCTGTGGTGTCCGTGATCTGCAGGGTGCACACCTGCTTGTTGCACGAGATCACCTGGCGGTAGGTGTCCTCGATGGTGGGGATGTAGCTCTCGCGGAAGGTGCCCCGCACGAAGCGCAGCACCAGCGAGCTCTTGCCCACGCCCCCGGCCCCGAAGACCACCACCCGGTAGTCGTTGCTCTGCTCCGGCATCACGCGCAGTCTGACGGAGCGGTCCTTGGGGGTCTGTTGGACACAGAGAGAGGCAAGACAGCGTTTAGGGTGTGGTTTAGTTAACATCGCTGGTGGTGTTGGTGGTGTTGAGTGTTGGTGGTGGTTGTTGTTGTTGAGTTAGGTCTTGTTTGTTCGTGTACAGGAGAGGATGATGACACAGAGACAGACAGACAAACACACACACACAGAATAAACAGACCGAGCGGTCCTTGGGGGTCTGTGGACATAGAGGCAGCATTAGGGGGTTAGTTACATCGCTGGTGGTCGTGTTGTTTAGTGTTGTTGTGGTGGTTGTTGTTGTTGGGTTAGCTCTTGTCTGTTCGTGTGCAGGAGAGGATAATGACACAGACAGACAGAGACACAGACAGACACAAACACACAGACGCAAACACACAGACACACAGACAGACACACAGACAGACAGACACACGGACACAGACAGACAGACAGACAGACACACACACACACACACGCGCGCACGCACGCACGCAAACACATAGACGCAAACATACAGACACCACACAAACACATACACAGACACACACGCAGAACATCTTACGCACACGTTAGATCCTGTTTCGCTTTTCGTAAGAGTAGGTCATTGTGTACCGGTGGGAAGAGATGACAAAAGATTTACAAAACTGCATACACACAGGAACTGGATGTAAACAAAAGCACATGAGTGCTTATTCAATTGTCCTCGATATAAAAGAATAAATAAATAAATAACTAAAAACACGCACACAAACACAGACAGACAGACACACACACACACACACAGAGGAACTTTGAAATTCCAAGAACAGACATCCATTAAACGAGAATACAACATTCAAGGGCAATAGACAGCAATTTTAAATGCTTAGAAACAAACAATGACAAAGCGCTTTTACGTTGATTTAGATATATAGGCTACGCAGAACAATTTTGAACCGAAGATTAATGTTATGATATTAAGACAGAGGATCATGAACAAGTGTTGGCATATTAACACAGACTTGCAAATATTTATTCAAGCCTACGCCAGCAAGAACACTCACCACTGGCACACGCGTAGGCGCGCACGGATGCACACACACACACACACACACACACACACACACACACACACACACACACACACACACACACACACACACACACACACATCATATCACACCAGGAACCACAGCAGCAAATAAAAAAGTTCATTTTTAAAGTAGAGAGAAGACAAAGACAAACTGCAATTCAGATCACGCATATCTCAGCGCATAAAAATATCAGCACCCATTGTGCCACGAAAAGGATTATAAAAAAAACAAAAACAAACCCACACCAAAACAATCTTGCTATTCAATCAAAAAGCAAAGAAGAAAAATTAATACACATACAGAAAAAAAAACCCGAAAATAGGGCAACAACGAAAGCTCTCCAATCTGTGCATCAAAGCGCAACAGAAAAATCAATGCCGTTGAAAATATAAGCATGATTCTTTCTTTCTTTCTCTCTCTCTCTCTTTCTTTCTTTCTTTCTTTCTTTCTATCTTTCAACGCCATATGAGGTCATAAGCGCAGCCTTTGTCACGAGTTTCTGTTTGTGACCTTTAAACTGTGTCACCTTGTCCTGGCAATTATTATCAACAGTCATCAATTTTCCTCTAGAAAGACAATCAATGATTCCTTCTCTCTGATCTCAAAAGGAAAACATATCCCCGAAGTCAGAATGCGGCTACCTTAAGGGTGGGCTAACACGGGCGCATATCAAAAAAAAAATCTCACTTATGGTGAATCTGGCAGCTTTAGCTGAGGAACAAAAACCCCCACAAACAAACAAAAAAACCATAGCAAATAAAAACCATACAATTATCTTTCTGAATGAAGGTGTTTTAAAGTTGCAGACGCCTAATCGTATCCATGTACGCTATGAATGACTGCTTTCGTTTTTTCAGAATCGGCAACTGCACTTGATAATGACACTTTTCCGGGGACGACATATCCAGTTGTTGTTTTTTGTAGTTGTTTGTTCGTTTTGTTTACGTGGGTTTATTGAAGTCTTTGATATTACCACTTTCTGATGACATCTGGGATACTAAGGAAATGGAATTGTATTGTATTGTATTGTATAGTATTGTATCTTACTATACTGCAATGTACTGTATCTTATTGTATTGCATTGTACTGTACAACACTTTTAGTCAAGAAAAATGACTCGGGCTGCATTCCGCGGGGATAGTGCGTCGCTACAAAAAGCAGATCAACCCATCGTTTTTATTTTACTGTCTGTCTGTGAATGCATTAGCACACAATAAATACAGCCAATTTTTTTTTGTTCAAAAATTGGGGAACAACATGTCCCCATCCGACCTGGAAATATCACCATTCGTCTGGAGTGATGGATTTTTTCAAATCGGGTCCCTTGATGTTACTTTTGGGGGCTGTCAATGCACTGCTATTCTGGGTATGTTTGACATTATACTAGCACTGGTATCACTGTCTGCGGGTCAGGTTTGAATATATACAGCAACGGACATTACAGCTAGACGAGTGGTTCAGACCGTTTGACTTCCATACCGCGGGTCCATAAAATCGTGGGTTCAAATCTGGGTAGCGGCCTGTGCTGACTAAAGGTGGGGGGATCATTACCATCTCCCACATCATCACCCAGGCCTGACAGTGCCGTCACTCCCGTCGTGTGTATATCATGTATGTATGTGTGTGTGTGTGTGTGTGTGTGTGTGTGTGTGTGTGTGTGTGTGTGTGTGTGTGTGTGTGTGTGTGAGGAGAGAGAGAGAGAGAGAGAGAGAGAGAGAGAGAGAGAGAGAGAGAGAGAGAGAGAGAGAGAGAGAGAGAGAGAGAGAGAGAGAGAGAGAGAGAGAGAGAGAGGAGGAGAGAGAGAGAGAGAGAGAGGAGGAGAGACGGAGAGAGAGAGAGAGAGAGAGAGAGAGAGAGGAGAGAGAACATCCTCGGAATAAATCTGATGGTTCGGTAACGGTAGCGTTAACTTTGTTAAGCGTACATTATCACTTCTATCATAATTATATAGGACAGGTTCAGCTGGCTGGATTCCACGGACGATGTCCAATACATTCAATACCTGCTTCGCTCGTTATCTCTCTGTCTATTTTTGTCTGTGCTCTCTGTCTCTGTCTCCCAAGCTGTGTCTGTCAGGTCTTTCAGTCTTTGTTCTATTTTATTTCTTCAATGTTTTGCTCCTCTTCTTTTATCAGCTTAGACTTTTTTTTTTGGGTTATATTTAACATGACCTAAAAACTGCTATACTTGGGCATATTCTTAATGTCATGATGGGTATTTTTCCTTTTCGCTGGGTGACTGACCTCATTTTCTACTAATCTTATTCTTATAATATATTTTTTTGCGGATTTTGGTAAAAGTCTTAGTATGATGCTTTGTACCATTAAAAAACCTAAATGGAGTCGTTTATATCCGGCGTCTTTACCCCTTTCTCCATGCCTGTGTGTTTGTCTGTCTGTACCTTTGTGTGCGAGGAGTGGAGGAAGCTGGTTGCAAAAGTTACAGCGGTGTTCCAACGGTTTGCTAAACTACGAAACTAGTGAAGGTGATCTTTTTCTGCGTCTTCAAAGCCACCCGGCGCTGTGGGAATTAAGTAAACATGATTTTTAAAAGAACATTTTTGAAAATAGTATGGCTAAAGGTGTATAGGTATACTATCAGGAGTTTACATGCAGATGAACACAATGATGTGTAGACATATGGAATATGTGCAAGTGCGTGCGTGTGTGCACGTGCGCGCGCCACACACACACACACACATACACATACAACACACACACACACGCACGCGCATAAATACACACACACACACATATATACACAGCGATACCAATACACGTGTGTGAACCTGGCCTGTCCTACTTTACATTGCAAAGCATCAGAAAATTCTGAGCACTACGTTATCACCCTGCACTGTCTTCATCCCCACAGTAACCGTAGAAACACAAAACAATAATCACCATTATTATCATTATCACAACCAACCAGACAAAATACAAAGCAGTCTGAATCTCCCCCCCCCTCCCCCGCCCAACTCTACTTAGTTCCTACAACTGACCACAACATGTATTTAACTTAAGTACACAATAACTGATCAAACCACGATAATAATTAGTTCATACATTTGACCACACCATTCTTTACTCTTCTTCTTTTATATCGAGGATAATGGAATAAGCACGTTTGTGCTTTTTTACATCCAGTCCCCGTGTGTATGCAGTTTTGTAAATGTCATCTGTTCCCACCGGCACACGGTGGCCTACTCTTACGAAAAGCGGAACAGGATTTAACGTGTGCGCAAGATGTTCTGCATGCGTTCGCACACGGGGCCTCGGTTTAAAGTCTCATCCGAAGGACTTTTGGGGAGAGTGGAGTCAGCACTGATGTTAGTTAACTCCATGAGAAAAATCTCCACGACCGGACTCGAACCCGAACCCTCCCACACACTCGACCCTGCTCGGCACACTATTCACCATAAAAATATGGGGCACACATATTATAACAAGGGGGGGGGGGGGAAGAAACAGAGGGGGAAAAGGCGGGAGAAAGGTCATTAGTGTTAGGATGAAGCTAGTCCATGATTGGCCGCAAAGAAACAAGATTCTCTCCAAGCTGTAGGCTAATGGGAAAGACAATAATGATACATGAGAGTTACTGATATGACGTAGTTTCAGGACTATATTTGTATCCCCGCTTTCTATTAATAAGACTATGGATGATATATTATTGTGGTTTATCTTTTAATCATCCGCCCCCTTTCAATGAAGAACGGTCATGGGCACTTAGGTTTCACTTACGCGAGTATAGATATAGATATAGATATATACACACCCACACGCCCAAAACGGGTGGATCGTTACATTGGTCTAAAAGGCAAATGCTTCGGTCTATCTAGAAAGCAAAGGATTCACCGCGGCTTCGATCCGAGTTTAAACCCAGACTTTACCCATATCCACTAGACTTTGTATTGAGAGGCTTTCAGGGTACTAATCTTTCGGATGAGACGATATTAATTAAGCCCAGGTTTCGCATGCAGAGTTGTCCTTGGAGAAAATACTGAATCCAAAAGCCACCTTTGAAGAAAAAACAAATACATAACGCAGACAGGTAGAAAAGAAAAACAACAACACCACATAATGGGTGGTCCTGGAGATAGCAGCCTAAATTTCACGCCCCGAAGTCTGCCACGACTGAAAGTGGTCTAGAACACTATTGGACACAATGCAATACGACATGCACACAGTAACTCACAGCAGGCAAACACGCGCGCGGACACGCACCCCCCCCCCCCCCCCCCACACACACACACACTCCGGACACATTATTTTAAGCGGCCCATGCGTGTCCTGTGTGCGTGCAGACACAGACCAGTGTATGGAGAGGCAGAAAGACAGACACATCGGATTTGGATATTGTGTCATAAGCAAGGGCGGGATAGCTAGCGCTCTCTTGTCTGTCTGTTTCTGCGCCCCCCCCTCTCTCTCTCCCTCTCTGCCTGTTTCTCCCCCCCCTTCTCTCTCTCTCTCTCTCTCTCCTCTCTCTCTCTCTCTCTCTCTCTCTCTCTCTCTCT
This sequence comes from Stramonita haemastoma, assembly GCA_030674155.1. Lineage (NCBI taxonomy): Eukaryota > Metazoa > Mollusca > Gastropoda > Neogastropoda > Muricidae > Stramonita > Stramonita haemastoma. The sequence continues at coordinate 13,432,088 of CM060323.1, forward strand.
CTCTCTCTTCAGCAACATTCTGTTTTTGACAGCGAGAGCAAAGTGTCAACGACACTCCCTAGAAGAGCGCGCGGTGTTGAAGCTTCAGATAAACGGCCTGGTGGCCCCCAAAGCACAGAAAATGACACTATCAACATGACGAGGTGTATGTATGTAATGCTGACAGCACAATCAACATCTGTGTGTATTGCTGACAGTACAGTCAACATCTCTGCAGAGCACAATACTAACATGTATGTGTGTTGTGCTGATAATTATCATTAATTAATACTTTATTCCTGTCCCGATGGTGCGTTACCTTGACGTGGTGGGATGGCTTGCGTGTTCTGTTTGATCCCCAGAGCTATGTGGGCGGGGGCTTCGGCCTCCGGCAGGTTCAACCATGCTCAACAGGTCTGTGGGGTAGGAGCCAGACTAAATTTGCACCCTGGTCCTCCAGGTTGGGGGTTGTGCTTTGGGTTAACAACCCATTCACTTAAAAATCAGTATGTTACAGAAACCACAACAATATCTCTAAACAGCGACCTGGTTGGGGGAGAGTCCTCTCTGGCAGAGTCTATGACGCGAGCTGGTGAAAGCCTTCGGGAAGCCAGTGCGCCGACAACTCTTCTGTCAACCAAGTCAACAACCAGGATAGGGACCTGGAACATCAGAACCCTATATGAAACTGGAAAAACAGCACAGGTATGTAGAGAAATGCATAGGTACAACCTGAAGATCCTTGGCCTGTGCGAGACTAGATGGAATGGAACGGGACGGTCAAGACTAGCGAGTGGAGATACCATCATCTACTCTGGACAGGAGGAAGGCCAGCCCCACACACATGGAGTAGCGCTGCTGATGAAACCTGAGGCAACGCGAGCACTACTATCCTGGGAACCAGTGTCACCACGGATCCTCACTGCCCGGTTCAACTCAAAGGGCAGGAAAGTTACCATCCTCCAATGCTATGCTCCAACAAATGCTGCTGACCTAGAAGAAAAAGAAAACTTCTACGAGCAAGTCCAAGCCATAATGGACAAAACGCCAAAGAGGGACATGAAGATCCTAATGGGAGACCTGAATGCAAAAGTTGGGTCAGATAACACCAACAGAGAACTGATCATGGGCAAACATGGCACGGGAGACCAGAATGAAAATGGTGAACTCTTAGCAGAGTTCTGCACCTTCAATGACCTGGTCATTGGAGGCACCATCTTTCCCCACAAGAAAGTCCACAAGACCACATGGACTTCCCCAGATGGCAAGACTGAAAACCAGATCGACCACATCACCATCGGGCGAAAGTGGAGAAGGAGCCTGCACGATGTCAGGGTGAAGCGCGGAGCAGACGCAGCGTCAGACCACCATCTTGTAATAGCCATCCTCAAGACAAAGCTCAAAGCCTTCACCGACAAGGCAGGAAGACCATCGCACAAATTCAACGTGCAAAGCCTTAAAGACAGAGCGAAAACAGAAGAATTCAAGCTGGAACTAAGAAACAAATTCAGCATGCTTGCCCAGATGCCAGAGGAAACGATCGAAGAGCAGTGGCACAGTCTACATGAGACCTGGAAGACAACATGCCAAGCAGTCTTGGGAAAAAATACAAGAAAACACAAGGAATGGCTGACAACAGAAACATGGGCACTGATCACCGAGAGAAAACAGCTGAAAGACCAGATCAACAGAACACAAGATCAGGAAGAGAAGCAGACATTACAAGCACGATACTGGGACAAAAACCGTGCAGTAAAAAGAAGTGCAAGAAAGGACAAGAGAAATTTCATTGATGAGCTGACTCAGGAAGCAGAGACTGCAGCAGGCCAAAGAAACATGAAGAGACTCTATGAGATCACGAGGACTCTCTCAGGAAAAAAACAGTAAACCTAATTGCCCCATCAAAGACAAGAACGGCAATACCATTCCAGGTGAAGAAGACCAGAGAGCAAGATGGGCAGAGCACTTCAAAGAAACACTCAACAGACCAGCACCATCTGTCCCACCAGATATCCCACCACCTACTGAAATCCTTGGCATCAACACCGGCCCCCCCACCAAAAATGAGATCACCAAAGCCATAAAGTCTTTAAAGTCAGGCAAAGCAGCAGGTCCTGATGGTATACCCCCTGAAGCACTGAAGGCAGACATCCAGACTTCAACTGACATGATGTATCCACTCCTACACAAGATCTGGGAGCAAGAGAGTGTGCCAGAAGACTGGAAGAAAGGCTACCTCGTGAAGCTACCAAAGAAAGGGGACCTGTCATCCTGCAACAACTGGAGAGGAATCATGCTGCTGTCTATACCAGGGAAAGTACTGACAAGAATAATCTTAGAAAGACTGAAGACGGCACTAGACAAGACACTCAGGGATGAACAGGCAGGCTTCCGACAAAACAGATCATGCACAGATCAGATCGCCACAATGCGCATCATCATCGAGCAGTCCCTAGAGTGGCAGACCCCCTTGTATTCAGTCTTTGTCGACTTCCAGAAGGCATTTGACAGCGTCGACAGAGATGTCATCTGGAGACTGATGCACCACTATGGTTTCCCACCAAAGTTCGTCACCATCATCCAACAGCTCTATGAAGATGCCACTTGCCAAGTCATCCATGATGGTAAATTGACGGAACCCTTCTGCGTACAAACCGGCGTTCGTCAGGGCTGTCTGCTGTCACCAACCATCTTCCTGTTGGTGGTTGACTGGATAATGCGACAGGCCACAGCAGGCAGGAGAACTGGCATACAGTGGACCATCACAAGGCAGCTGGAAGACCTGGACTTCGCAGACGACATCAGCCTTCTCTCACACAGGCAC